>BFEA01000729.1:77328-89750 GCA_003427395.1 Chara braunii | reverse complement strand
GAGAGAGAGAGAGAGAGAGAGAGAGAGAGAGAGAGAGAGAGAGAGAGAGAGAGAGAGTGTGTGTGTGTTCTCGCTGTTTGTCGTCAGGCGATTGCAAGGTGGCTGATCATGCCCTTTGCTTCGTCTCATAGGCACCAGTCGCAACCAACTGAGTCATGACCCGCTAATTAGTCGATCGTGGCAAAAGACACACGAGAATAAGGAACCGTTGTTGGTACGAAATCGGAGTACGGAAGAGAAGAAGGTCAAACTCGTCTCTCCTCTTGAACCGGGGCTTAATTCAAGCGAGGATTTCCCTCACAGGTATTTATTTGCTTGATAAACTACGAAAGAGAGACGTTGTGATTAGTTGATTGAAAGTCACGCCTATTAACATAGATTAGCACTCGTCAGCATTCGAGAAGTTTCGGGGTGAACAATCCTGGAAATCGGTCACTCCAAATTGCTCTCATTCCCCTTCAAGACACTTAAAACTCGAAAGACCCTTGAAGGGGGAGTGTAAAAGAAAGCGCTAATCAGCGAAGACAACAAGAAGGTTGAAGGAGCTACATGACTTTTATGACGGGTTGAGTCATTGAACCTGAACAAACCGATCTGTGAGAGAAGGAGAGAAGAAGTGCGCGTTGTTGTCGAATGGCTCGCTTGCTACTTGGGGACTGACTTGTGCATTGGCTCGTTAACTTACTGGAAGTTGAGCCTGTGGATTGACATGCTGGTTCATGTGAAAAATGATCCTGTTAATTGACACGTTTACTACTTGCGAGCTCTCATGAAATCGCGTTTGTGGATTGGGTATTCGAAATTAAGCCCGTTGGTTGGTTCACTTGTTGTTCGTGTGCTCACTTGAGATTGATCTTGTGTTAACACTCTTTTATTTATTTTGTACATTCCGCTCTATTTGATGTCAAAGATACCTTTTGGGACCAAGACGGTATTACAAATGTAACCAGACTAGCAAAAAAAAGGGTGCCTCGAAGATTCGCGAACACGGAGATCAGAAACCAGCTTGATCAATTTGTATGATTTTCTCAGAGTCTTTAAGCAATCAGTGAAAAGTCCAACTACTTCCTTCAGTCGGACAGCATGTAGTGTGGTGTGTGGCGTGAAAGAGTTTAAGCTGGTTAAGGTGAGTGAACGAAGTTGTTGGTTTAACAAGTAACGAGTGTGCAAAGTAATTGGCTTGCCGCCCTCGTTTCTAAACATTCCGTTTGCACTGAGAGAAGTTGACGCTCCGCATTCTGTGATTGCCATTTTTTTTACTGTTCGACCCTTACCCTGAAAAAAACATTGATTGGTTTGGGTTTTATTGTGCTTGCCTCAACGCACACTATAAACCCTTTGTAGTATGTGATGGCATCATTAACCTTTGAATTTTGATATTGACGGGAAAAATTATCCTTTGGCACTCCCTATCATCTTTTGCCGTTGAACCCATGAAACACCCTACTACCTGAGCAAAGCGACCCTTGCGCATAAGGCAAGCTTGAAGTTCGACAATTTTATTTCTTAATAATTAATCTTATTATAATGCCACAAGAAGTAAGGGACATTGAGCACGACACTCATAATGGTTGCGCAGCAAGTCGGAGCTGACGCTAACTTCCTACCGGCCGCTGAGGACCTCGGAAGCGGGCGCAGCAAGTGACAGACGTTGTAGCCCTTGGCTTCGGCGAACGGTAGGCACCCCTCCCCAGGTTTCCTCACAACGTGATACTCCTATTTTTGACTTGGTCACTGGTTCGAAACTGGTACAGTGTGGTCTGTTTGGTATCGGCAAGGTTTATCTGCGACGTGGTACTGTATTTTGTTTTTGATCCGGTTCGGGTGCTGGTTCGGAACAGGCGTTGGTACGATCACTGGTTCGACGCGACTACAGCCCTGCGGTCTGGCACATTTATTTTTGGTATGGATATTGATCCAGAACTGATACGGTACGCCAACAGCTCGACATGAGACTATTTACTGCGGCTCGACATTGATAGTACTCGATACGTTTATTGGTGTCGTATTTTGTGGGCTATTGTTGGCTTGTTATGCGTGCTGGTTTGACACTGATAAGGTGCTGGGAAAAAATACTGTAGACTGGGCCTTTATTTTGGTGCGGTAATTGGTCCGACACTGATATGAGTTGCCGGAACCAAAAAGGATCAGCGAGGCCGGTCACTTTTGTTACTCCTTGATGTGAATTTCCCACTGTTACATTGATATGGGAGTTGGGTCGGCACTGACCCAGTTTTCTGCAGTTCGGTACGTTTATTTCTAGTGTGGGAACTGGTTCGGCGCTGGTACTGGTCGCCGCGGATTGGAGCCATTAATTGTCAGACAGAACGCTGACTCCCAATTAGGGTGGTTCGTTAATGTTTGACGGTAATATTCCATGGACAGAGAACGAGGGGGCCACAACACCAACTGGATTGCGACTGCAGGGAGACAGCACCAGTTGGACTGCTGCTGCTGGGGAACTATTTTGCAAGGTCGAGGCCTGGTACCACGGTTTCGGGCAAGTGCCACTCCACAGTTACCGACAGGCACCGATCGAGGGAAACTAGAGTTCTCCCCTTGGGGCAATAAAGGGGGAGCCAACGGAGGGAATGGGGAATATTTGGACTGGTGGGAGCAGACTGGCGTGCTTGGCGTCCACATTCCATGCATACAGTGTCAGCCAATTGAGGGATCGACACAGGCGGACTGAACTGGATCAGGGGAGTGGTGCGGCCAGGTGAGTCGTGTCTGGCGTACACAGTGAGGACGCGCGCACGGCGTGCCCCGCTGATGGATCATATAAGCGAGAGCTAAGTGATGAGAGGGGAGACACTATGGAGTGCATGATCGGTGTGCGCTCTGGCACAGCCGAATCTGATGATGGTAGAATCAGCCGATCGAGATCAGCGCTAGATAACACCCCTCATAAGTCTTAAGCTGGACCAGCGCAAGTGATGAAGGGAGGAGAGAGGAAAGCACGCATTCGGGAATGAAGGAGACAGATATAAAATCGCACGATCTGGGAATGCATCGGTTCACTCACTCGGTTCCGGAAGCTGTAAGAGTGTGTGAATAGGGGATGCACCCTTGCTGAATGAAGCGACACGGGAATTTTGACATGGAGCGTGAGCCCCTCCCTCGCGTTTCCGCTATGACAACCGGGCGTAGCGCGCGGTACCATGGTGGTCAAGCGTTTGAGTAAGTCGCAACTGGCTCTTGTGCAGAAAAGACATGGTTTGAAACTATCTGAGCGGAAGAGTGAATCGGGGAGAAAAAAAATTGCTTTTGTTCGTCTAGTGAGTAAGGTCGGCGATTATAAACGATTAGAGTCAGATATCTTCTAATTAGTAACCAGGAACCCAAGTGTTACTGAAAAGTCAATCAAGCAAGATGAATTGGGCCATCCTAATGGTCAGGCACATTTGAACTGGGTCATCCTAATGGTCAGGCACATTTGAACTAGGCTAATACTGCGTATGTATGCTAAGGCGCCTCACTCAACATACCATATTATTAGTGAAAGGTGACTGCAGGGTTTGAAATTTAGGTCCAAAATTGAAGGTAAATGGTTTTTCTCCATTATCATCTCTCTTTTGATGAAGGAACTGCGTGACAAGTGATCTAACCGTTTTGATTCTCCGAGCGTCACTGCACGCTACATGGAAAACCAGAGAAAATGGCGTCATTAAAGGCTTGACTTTTGCCATGAGGATTGGCACGTGTACACTTGAGGGCTAAAGAGCGGATCCGATCGGATCGTGATGGTCAAGAGTGAAAAAACAAGGAGATAAGAGAGAGAGAGAGAGTGAGCGAGAGAGAGAGAGAGAGAGAGAGAGAGAGAGAGAGAGAGAGAGAGAGAGAGCATCTGAAAGACGATAGGGGAGAAAGCAGACTGGAAGGACGAGAAAGGGAGGCACACAAGTCGAGACTGAGAGATACATATGAGCGAGAGAGATGTGTACTGTCCAGAGTAATGAGTGTAGACATTTCAAGTATTTCGTTTACAATAAATACCCCTACCCTCACTTACCTCCAAATGCATTAAAAAAAAAAAAAAAAAGGATTAATTAGCGTGGCTTCTGCTGTGAAGCGCGGTCTCCTGCTTTTGCAATGCCTACCGAATTGCAAACAAAGTTAGCGGGTATAAAGCAAATATATGTATCTCCACCAGAAGCCTGGTAACGGTCGGTTTGGTCATTGCCGCAAATCAGGTCAATACAACTCTTCAAAAGGGGACGCCATATAAATGTTTGAGGGGCAGCCAATGGACCACGCTTGTGTGGCAGACAACATCCGATCTCACCGGTCGCATCCCCTGAACGAATTGTAATCAATGAAGACACGCAGACCATCGGTCGCAAACAATTAGTATAAGCAGTCAACCGAACATAATACTTTCTTGAAAGTGGGGTACCGATCAAGAGATGATGCCAATCATGTAAGTCAAACCCTGGGTGAACTGCAGCTCTCCATGAATATTGAGCCTTCCCTCCTTAGGGTGCTGATTTCAGGTCTTTAGGAATTTCAGTAACAGGTCGCAGAGGGTGTGTTCACACGGGCAACAGAGGTAAAGAGAGAGAGACAACCATTAGCTCGGTGTTTGTCCCGAAGCAGGATCAACCCCTACTAGACAAACCTCACTCTCAACCTTGTCCGTAGGGTTGTGATTATTGTGCACTCTTCTTTATAGTAGTCAATATTGAACGTGCCATGCCTGTTCCGACTTGATAGTTAAAATTTTTCGCAGTGTGCAACAACTTCATTATCCCTTGACTTTTGATGTTTGAAGGAATATTACCCTTTGGAACTGTCTGTCATTCCGTGCATCTTGACCAAGCGAGATCTCAGTTTGTACTTGGTATTCTGGGATATCCCTAGAAGTGGCCTGTTGGCTTTACAATTTCGTGAATTAAAATTTTTTATCTTCTCCTATTTGAAAGAGGGTGATATTTTATAATTATTATTATTGTTATCATCGTTCACCTTATTTCGGAAGCAGAGCAAGGATCATTCTCTTGCTCATATAATCAATGCTAAAATTATCATGGTAAATCAGTCAGTTTGTTGTTCTTGATATAATATTTTTCTACTAGAAAAGCTCCTTACGGGTAAGGTATTCAACGAAAATGGGGACTACGGAGATCTGAGCCCAAAACCAAGAATCATCAGGCCCTAAATTTTTATTGGACTCCAACGACATTCCCTTCTTTTCAAAATATGGAAAATGGTGACCAAGTTCAGTCTTCTAGTTGGGGCGTGACCGCTAGCGCAAACCCCGACATGCTACTGGTCGCTGATAACCTCAGAAGCGGGCGCAGCGAGTGTCAGGCGTTGTTGTCCATGGCTTCCGCGAACAGTAGGCGGCCTCTCCCCGGGTTTCCTCACAACGTGTTACTCAGATAGAGGTCAAATCCCACTCGGATGATTACTTGTCCTTCATCTCCACCGTTCTCGTTTGCTGAAGGGGGGGAATGCCTAGTGTCGTTGTATCATAAAAGGGGAGGATGCATATTGCTGAGAGAGTGGAACATGGACAAAGAGGTAGAGAGATACAGAGAAAGAAAGAGTAAAAGAGAGAAACCTATCACACAGAGAAGGAGGGAAAGAGCTTAGAGAATCTGGGGTGGGAGTTTTCACGTCATATTCTGTCACTGTGATGTATTAATTATGATAACTTTTAATTAGAGGCATATTTTGGAGATCGATTTCTGCACGTATGAAGAAGACTTACATGCGCGAAGACTGACCCTTGCGATTTAAAGTCTGACAAATTTTAGACATCATAAGAGTATATCACAAGACCACTACGTTAGCTTGCGGACTGTTTGTTCGGCTTCCTGTGACGCGCAACAGCAAGCAATGAGAATGAGATGCGCTTAATCATTGCTCCTGCCTAAATGTTTTTTTTGTCTCCCTAGGTGTGAGGAAGAGGACAACAAACGAGGGGTTATGACAGATTGTTCAGCTATGGAGTTTCATCAGCTCATCAGGACGCTAAATCCTCAGAGTCTACAGTCTGCAAGGCTATTCACTGTCCTTTAAAGTAAACTGCAGCTATAAATTTATATTATTATTACTATTAATATATTATTATTATTATTATTATTATTATTATTATTATTATTATTATTACTATTACTTTTATTATTATTATGTGATCAGCTTCAACCTGTGTTCGGCTGATCACCAATTTATGCGTCAGCGGCACACTAGCCTAAGTGAAGGTCTTCGGTGTCCTGTTGTTGCCGCAATATAAATTGGTTTGTTATGTATTTTCTTTTCGCTAGAGTGATAAGTCTATGATTGGCTGATCTCACATGTTGTGGGCAGCAGTGTCCAGGCCCTAAGTGAAGGTTAAGTGTTTTACACCTCTGTCATGCTCGGAGAGAGCATTTCAATTTATTTTAATATATGGTATTATTGATCAGCCTATGATTGGTTGATCTCACGTGTTGTGGGCAGCGGTGCTCAAGCCCTAAGTGAAAGCCAACTGCTATACACCGTTGCCACACTTGGAGAGAGCGTTTCAATTTATTTTAATATTTTATATTATTGATCAACCTACAATTGGTTGATCTCACATGTTGTGGGCAGCGGTGCCCAAACCCTAAGTGAAGGTCAAGTGTTGTACACCGCTACCCCACTCAGAGAGAGCGTTTCAATTTATTTTAAAATATTATATTATTGATCAGCCTATGATTGGCTGATCTTACATGGTGTGGGCAGCACGGTGAAGGCCCTAAGTGAAGGTCAAGCGTTATACACCGCCACCACGCCAAGAGAAAGTGTTTCAATTTATTTTAATATATTATATTATTGATTAGGCTATGATTGATTGATCTCACATATTGTGGGCAGCGGTGCCCAGACCCTAAGTCAAGGCCAAGTGTTATACACCGTTGCCGTGCTCGGAGAGAGCGTTTCAATCTATTTTAATTTATTATATTATTGATCAGTCTATGCATGACTAATCTCACATGTTGTAGGTAGTGGTGCACATGCCCTAAGTGAAGGTCAGGTGCCATACACCGTTGTCATGCTTGGAGAGAGCGTTTCAATTTATTTTAATATATTATATTATTGATCAGCCTATGATTGGCTGATCTCACATGATGTAGGCAGCGGTGCCCAGACCTTAAGTGAAGGTTAAATGTTATACACTGCTGCCATGCTCGGAGAGAGTGTTTCAATTTACTGTAATAT
Organism: Chara braunii; assembly: GCA_003427395.1. Lineage (NCBI taxonomy): Eukaryota > Viridiplantae > Streptophyta > Charophyceae > Charales > Characeae > Chara > Chara braunii. The sequence continues at coordinate 82,565 of BFEA01000729.1, read as the reverse complement.
ACTATATTATTGATCAGCCTATGATTGGTTGATCACACATGTTGCGGGTAGCGGTGGTCAGGCCGTGAGTGAAGGTGAAGTGTTATACACTGCAACCCCGGATTCTATTTCGACATGGGTTATACAAGTTGCACCCCTTTGCAGTAATTGAATAGGGGTCCTGCACGCTTAAGCCCTGCATTCTATTTGAACATGGGTTGTGTAAGGTGCACCCCTGTGCAGTAATTGAATTGGAGTTTTGCACAAAGCAGCCCCGTGTTGTATTTAAACATTGGTTGTACAATGTACATCCCTGTGCAGTAATTGAACTGGTGTTCTGCACGCAGCAACCCCGTGTTCTATTTGAAAATGGGTTGTGCAAGGTTCACCCCTGTACAATAATTGAAGTGGGTTTTGCACGCTACAACCTCGTGTTCTATGTGAACATGGGTTGTGTAAAGTACAACCTTGTGAAGTAATTAAATTTGGGGTCTTGCACACTGCATTCTCGTGTTCTATTTGAACATAGGTTGTGCAAGGTACATCCCTGTGCAGTAATTGAATAGGGGTTCTGCACGTTGCAGCCCCATGTTCTATTTGAACATGGGTTATGCGAGGTACAACTGTCTGCAGTAATTGAACTGGGGTTCCGCAAACTGCAGTCATGTGTTCTATTTGAACATGGGTTATGCATAGCTACACCCTTCGTTGTATTTAAACAGGGGCAGCGTAAAGACACACCCTTGTACTGCTTGAATGAGCAGGCATCAATTTTTATGTATATGCTTCAACAAAAATGTGACACTAAAAACTGAACCCGACGATTAAGATTGCAGGGAGGAATCAAAAGAAGGATTTTATTTCATAAAATAGGTTAAGCTTTGAAGAATAACTCAGATTTGAAGAGTTGTATGCACTAGAAAAATCATACAACTTAAGGAAACTTTATTGGATCGGAAAAAGTGGTTTGGATTGAGTATCAGTACGAGTCAAAAATATAACAGTTTTAGAGCATTCAACACAGTTTTTCAAAATCAGTGTGAAGTTAAGCCTAATTCGGTTTTCCACAAGACTATCAGTCAAACCTCGATACCAATGTTGGTTCTGTTTCAATGCAAGTTCCAACATTGTCTTCAGTGAATTTTCATTGTAGTCCAATATCTGGAATGGTCGGTTTTTGATATAATCCAATATTTATTCAGTACATATCAGAAGAACCCTCATGACATCGCAATTATCTGCAAGATTTCATAGTTATCCCTAACATTGATTTCAACAAAATTCATTGTCACTTTCAACGAACTTTAAATAAAGTACCTCTGAAAACTCAGAACAACCTTCGAAGAGCTCCCGATTCGAATCTTTAATGAAAGTTCATGAAAATGTTTAGTGAAAAGCAAAGCACAGAGGAATCATCAAGGAAACACTTTTTCCGATTACTGCAGTGATCAGTAAAATTTCAGAGAAATAGTAGAGCACTTCTCAGATGATCTCTGTCACAGTTTTCATAATAAACCCCAACCAGTTTCGTCAATAGTTTTTCTCGTAGATCTCGACAACAGTTTTTCTTAGCAGTTCTCAACAGACCTTAACTGCGGTTCCCAATGCAGAGTTAAACGGATCTCTGTCATAAGTTTCTTTTTTCCTTTAGTGAACTTCCAACAAAATTGAATCACGGTTTACACTGCAAGGTCAATTCAAACGTTGCAAAATAAGTCCAATAACAGCGGGTGCATTTCAGACTCAGGAAAGTCGGTCCAGTCCCTGCTAAATTTTCAGGGCAAAGTTCATTTCGATTTGAACTCATCGCCGAGTGCATTTTTAGTGCAATCTCGACATTTTCAGTTGGAGGTCCGTTCAATATTTAGAGCACGGTTCGGGAAGGATATAGACCCTACGCAGTCATCGGGATGCCCTTTTCAGCAGAGTGAGAACTTGTACGCAGTAATTTGGGCATTGTCTTCAGCATGTTCGATTAACATCTAGTGATCTCAATCTCATCGAACTCAATTTCAGTTTCAGCGAGATCAGCCTCAATAAGCTCAACTTCAGTGACATCAGTCTCTGTAAGCTCACTCCAGATTCAGAAAACTCAGACCAGCTTCAGTAAGTTCACTACAGATTCATAAAACTCAAATCAATCTCGGTACGTTCAGTTCATCCTCAATGAACTCAGATCAATAAGTTCAGTTCACATCTGGTTTTAGATTTGAGTGTGACTTTCAGGGAAAAAATCAGTTCATTTCTCAGTTCGGCCACAGTAAGTGCAATCTCAGTGGATGTAATTTTCAGTCTCAGTGGGTCTAAATTCGGTGGACTGAATCAATGGTATCAGTTTACTCTAAGCAGACCCCATTCTCAGGGGACATAAGGTTGGTCACAGCGGACAATTTTCGGTAACAACAGTTTCAGTACTAGCAAGAGCGAGAGATCTTGATGGTAGAAGCGACGACGCTGGTCACAACGGACAATTCCAGTGACTGCAACGATAATGTTGACCACAGCGAGAGGTTCCGGTGGTAGCAGCGACGACGCTGGTCACATCGGACAGTTCCGGTGACAGCAACGATAATGCTGGCCACAACGAAAAATCCCGATGGTAGCAGCAATGATGTTGGTCATAACAGGCAATCTCGGTGACAGCAGCAATAGTGTTGGTCATGACGCGCTCTCATGGGGAAAGCAAGGACAACAAAGTGAGTGTCATCAGTATTCAGTGTGACAAGTAAGTAGTCTCAAGATCACGAAGTATCTAAGTACAGCAAACTCGAGGTGATACCTTATTAAGCACGACATATGTATTGAGAAGAGCATACTCTGGATTGGAGCATAATCATCAGATACATACCTCAGCAGACCTTCTCAAGATATACTTGGACGTGATATCAGATGCTCTGAGAGATCGAGATTGTGGTCAAGAGTGAGAGGGGAGAGTGAGAGCACAAACACTAAGCACTGACCATGTCTTTCTCATTGTACTCTTGAGATGATATGAACTCTCACTTTTCTCTCATTTATCTTGTCCTTGCTTTGAGTCAGTCGGTCTTCCTTCACTTGCTTTGACTCTGCTTGATGATCGTGTTTCTCTAATGATCTTATCTCAGTTCTCAAAATTAGTAAATTGGGAAGATTGATACATACATGGCACACCAGAATTTGACGATTATTATTTGCATGATCTTTGCTGTTCCAAATCAAAATACAAGGTTCCTAAGACCGAGGACGGGCGAAGACCGCAATTGGACGGTCTTGCTTGAAGTCGGACGCACATAACAGGAAGGGATTTGTTTTATTTAGTTTATTTAATTATTGCAAACATTCATTAAAATCTTGCGTGATAGCCTGTTGGCTTTCTGGTCGCCTTAAGCGGCCCGACTAGAAAAAGTGCGACAGCGATGCAACACAATTGGGGCCGACATGTGGTCGTTCAGCATTATGTTTGTTGTTGTCAATCGATGGAGGAGATACACCCAGTGAATGCAAGTCAGGCCGAAGTTCATACTGGTCAGACACGCCGCATGTCAGAGCATCAAACCGGTGTGAGAAATTTGACACACCGAGGAGTGCCAGAATGTCGGGCTCTCATCCATTCTTGAAGATCCGATGGTGGTCAATAGGCTTGGTCACAGTCGGTCGGCATTTGTTGCAAAATGTTGGGTATGCCCACTTTGGCGCTTATTGGATGCTGAAAAAAAATGAAGAAACTAAGGAACATAGAATTGAACAATGTTTTTTAACCACCACTACCTTTTCCATATATCGGCGCGGGCATCTTGTAGCCTACTACTGAAAAATAGCCACTGCGCCGCCGTTGATATTTTTCATCAACGACGCGTCGCGGCCGAATTTGAATTTGAGGCTCGCTTCCGCACAAACGAGAAAGGTAGTGGTGGTTTGACCAAATTTATTCTTGTAGAATGCATCATTTTCTTCTCCTGTAGGACACCATTGTTTTGGCTTATTGGTCCAGGCTCGGCATTGTTACCGCATCTGTGTTCGCAGACGAAAGACTGCAGTTAAAGGATCTCTCTCTCTCTCTCTCTCTCTCTCTCTCTCTCTCTGAAATTAAAAGAAAAAAGAAAAAAGAAAAGAAAAAAAAAGGGAAAAATAGGCCCATCCGGCTGCATTCCCCGCACCCGTGCGGTAGACAAGTGTGGGTTGCCGAGTCCGTGTTTACAGCCCTAAGGCTGCGATACAGAGGTTTGCAGCAGTTGTGTCGAGGTGGCGCAAAATTTTGCAGCAGGCAACCACTCAAAATGGGGTGTTACCTGGGTGGAAGTTGTGCAGTGACCAATCCCTTGCATTTTTGCGGTGGACCGATAGCTATTTGGTTGCCCTAACGGTACCTTTGAAAAAGGTAGTACCGGTCCTACCTTGCGACTGCAGGTTCAAATAGGGACCCAAAGTCCTGGAGGAACAAGATTTCTACATCGTCCACTCTTGAAGATCTGATTGTGCCCAATAGGCTTGGTCATAGGTGGTCGACATCTGCTTGCGTCCACTCTTGAAGATCTGATTGTGCCCAATAGGCTTGGTCATAGGTGGTTGACATCTGCTTGCAAAATGTTGAGTACGGCCAAAAAACAGAAAAAACTGAGAAAAGATTGAGCCGAAGTGAATACTACAACAAGGGAAAATTGCTGAAATGCCCCTACAAGTTCAGGTATTTTGTTAGATACCCCTAAAAGGCATGGGTATGGTGAAATGCCCCTATGACAGTAGTGAAACTTTCTGAAATACCCCCTCGCCAATTGGACCTGTCAACTTTTGCATATACCCGTACCGGGCCCTGGACAACTTGTTTATATGCCCCGGTATTTTAGTCTATTGGACCCTCCAGATTGCAAAAGAAATGCACAGGCCCCTGCAGCCCAGGGCCAGCGCATATGGCAAAGTTGCCAATGAGCAGGATAGGGGCAGGTGCAGAAGTTTAGGGCATTCAGCGTACCCTGTGTTTTCGGGGTGTCTAATGAAATACCCAAACTTTTAGGGGTATTCCAACAATTTTCCAATCAAATAAACACAATTTTTCTTATGGGCTGAAAATTGATGGCTTTTATAGAATGCATCTTGTTCTCCTCTGGTAGCCCCCCACTGTTTTGGCTCATTGGGCCAGCATCTGGATTCGCACCCCCTAAGCTGCGGTATAGCGGGTTCCCTCGTATGTTTTTGCAGGCCAAAAGCTTGGACCTCTCTCTCTCTCTCTCTCTCTCTCTCTCTCTCTCTCTCTCTCTCTCTCTCTCTCTCTCTCTCTCTCT
>BFEA01000729.1:50470-62296 GCA_003427395.1 Chara braunii | reverse complement strand
TCTCTCTCTCTCTCTCTCTCTCTCTCTCTCTCTCTCTCTCTCTCTCTCTCTCTCTCTCTCCCCAAGACGCCGTGACATTCATTATTTTTCTTTCCTTTTCTTTTCTTCTTTTCTTTTCTTTTCTTTTCGTTCTCGTTGTTGTTGTTGTTGTTGTTGTTTCGCTTTACCTACCGGTCCCCCGCCGGCCTACCACCGGAAGTCGCGGCGCGTATACGGTCGTGACAAAAAAAAATGGTTGGCCGAGGTACTGGCGGTTTAAAAGGTCATCATCAACACTCTTTCATCGTAGGCAATTGTCCAAACTGCGACTATTAATTCCCTACTCTCAACCACGGGCCCCACTAACCTAACCGAAACAACCTACCCTAACCAACCCTAGCCTGTTCAACTCTATACTAAGCACAGACCTACCGCGGTCCAGACCTCGACCTTAACTCGGTCCAGAGGAACCATTGTTCCTTTCAGTTGGACCTGACACTCTCCTGCCCACCCTACCCTTGTGGTCCACTTCGACCACCCACTGAAACCGAGTGTCCTGGTTCAAGGAGCGGGCCGGCTACCCAACCCGAGTTAATTCTGTTCTAGCCACTACTCATGCTGTCCCCCCTGGTCCCTCTATCCAATTCCCCAATACCAGTCTGCCTTCCGTTGATACATGAGCCAAGCCCAGGCCCCATGTGCGGAAAAACCATCTGGTTCCCGACAGTTGGCCTGCCTGTGCCCCTTTTCAGGCCCAGTCTGCTCTAATTGCCGCTGCCAACAAGGTTTTGAAGACTGCCTCTACTTGCGTCTCTGAATTACTCTCTCCCTGAAACCTGATGTTGTTTTTGTTCAACCAGATGATGCACAACATCATCGCCCTTCCCACCTGAGCAATATATCCCCAGCCTTCATTGTGGCTAACAAAACCCACCTCTGCCCCAGCAAATCAGACTTGCCAGCAAACCTCTTCCAGTGAAACTCCCACCACCTCCACCACTTCCTGAAGCGAGGACAGTCCCACCACAAATGCAGGACTGACTCCTCCTCCTCCTGACATCTGTCACAAGCCGCTCTAACTTCCATTTCCCTGTTAATCAGCCACTGTGAAGTTGGAACTGTAAGATGGGACTGCAGCCACAGTAAGGAAGCAAGCTTTTGCGATGGGATAATTCGCAGTTGAGTCCACAACTTGGTGAGTTCCTCTTCAGTCGGAGAAGCCAGATTGGGCAGCTCTCTTGTCCATCGTTCAGCCACTTGTTCGCAAATAGGAGCTCTTTCACACTTCCTTTTAGTAACTAAGGCCGCACTCAGGTTCTCGAGCCCTGTCACCAGTTTCCCGTCGAGGTTTCATTTCCCACCAGAACCGGAATCATCGGAAGCCCCTCCTCCCACTTGCGGTTAACGACCACTTGAAATTTCAGAATGAAAGATTCTGAAGTGGTCTGAAACTGTTGAAATGGCCTTAAGACACTTCATGTTATTTCATAAGTTTCGGGTGGTTTGCAGGACAAGTTTTTTATGGTTTTTTTTTTTCCTGCCTGTATTTTCAGCCATTATAGGTCATTTCAGGAATTTCAGGTGGGGAGTTGAAACCGTTGAAGTGGCTGAAGCTTTTGAATGGGGTTTCAGGTACCCTCATCTAAATGGTTGGATGGGGGTACCTGAAACCCCTTTCAGAAGCTTCAGCCACTTCAGGTCATTTCAGGAATTTCAGGTGGGGACCTGAAACCGTTGAAGTGGCTGAAGCTTCTGAAAGGGGTTTCAGGTACCCCCATCNTTCAGCCACTTCAGGTCATTTCAGGAATTTCAGGTGGGGACCTGAAACCGTTGAAGTGGCTGAAGCTTCTGAAAGGGGTTTCAGGTACCCCCATCCAAATGGTTGGATGGGGTTACCTGAAACCTCTTTCAAAAACTTTAGCCACTTCAGGTCATTTAAGGAATTTCAGGTGGGGACATGAAACCGCGGAAGTGGCTGAAGCTTCTGAAATCAACCACTTCAGGTCATTTTAGGAATTTCAGGTAGGGACCTGAAACTGTTGAAGTGCTTGAAGCTTCTGAAAGGGGTTTCAGGTACCCCCATCCCACCATTTGCAATGGATCTGTAGGCAATCTGAAAGTGGTGTATCAACCTGAAGTGGCAAAATTTCCTGAAGGCGGTTTCAGACAAACCCATGTATAGATCCACACACAATCTGAAAGTGGTGTAGTAACCTAAAGTGGTTGAACTGCCTGAAAAGGAGACCTGAAAATATATGCACTTGTTAACCATCTCTCCCTCCTCCGCTGCAGGGGTTAGTCTGACACGGATCTTCTTCAACCCAGACATACGATACTGTAAGCGCATTCCCATTCTTACTAGAGTACGGAGGTTCGGGAGTGCCCGACTGTAAGTCTCCAACCAGCACTTGCGTGATTGGTCCTCTGTCCAACTTTCCAATCTGCAGAACCGGTCAGGCTCCTCCGTCTGTCTTACATACCATGTGCCAGGGGGATCGCATCCTCATGGGCCCAACAGTTGTTTTCATGCTTGTAGTATAGCATGAATCAACTGCATCATACGTGCTTCCTGCAACAGGAGTTGACCGAGCATCAGCCTGAGTTGAGAGGAGGATTTTCACTGATTTGTAGCATCATCCCACATGTGTCCCACCGCGGAGACACCTTTCTTCAACCAACTTTGCCCAAAGCAGCCCGACTTCCTCTCCAGCGAAAACCAGTCACCCTCTAAATTGATTGTGTGGCTGTTTTCAAATAGGTGCTGGCGTCTTACGTCCTCCTTGGACCTCGGTTGGGAACTCACGGTGGGCCTGCAACTTTTCCAGGCTTGCAGAACTTCGCTCCAAAACTTAGTCTTCGGTCGTTTCCTCGCATAAGTATCTGTCATCATTGCTACCCATGCATCCGAAGGGCGCGACAGATCCCACGCTTTGGACAACAACTGCTCTGCCAGTAATACCCAGTCAACCACCTCCTCTGCTTCTGCCACCCGGACTACCCATTTAGTCATTAATGTTGTGTTTTGCGCTGCTGGGTCTATCAGGGCTAGAACTCCTTCATTCCTTGGCCTGCACAATGTGTTCCAGGCTACCTTGGATATGTAGCCCTGTCTCTCCTCACCATATGGTTTCCAGATGAACCTCCTTGCTGTAGCCTTAACTGTTTTCAACATGGGGGTAGAGAATGTCCGCACCGCCGCAACATACCACAAAAGAGCAAAAGCTGAGGCCATTATGACCAAGATTCTTCCAATAAGGGAGAGGTGCATCGCCTTGCCCCAACTCTTAACTCTCTTGTTGATTTTTTCTTGTAGTATAACTTCCTGCGATGATGTACAATCCCCCAGTGCAACTTGGACACCCAAGAACCGTTCGGCCTGGTCCGCTGCTACCTGCTTCATTCCCTACTGAACTGATGGCGAGTGTGAACTTGGAAGGAAATAGACGGATTTGTTCCAGTTCACTGCTGCTTCAGAAAGAACTGCAAATTCTGATAAACAGTTCTTGATCGCTCCAAGGGACCGTTCCTCGTTCGCCGATATCACAAGGAGGTCGTCCGCCAGTGCCTTAACCCTGCAGTCACCTTCGTTCAGCAAGTAAAGCCCTTTGATCTCCGGATGGCAGCGCAGGTTACACAGCAGTGGCTCTAGGTGCAAAACAAACAGCAGGGGGGCCAAGGGACATCCCTGGAGTAATGACCTTGAGACTGTGAATTGCTCGGAGATTTTGTCGTTAACGCACACTACAGCTGTTGAGTAGCCGTACATTATCATGACCCAACGACAAAAGGACTGACCTAAGCCAACCACTTTCAGTGTGGTCAGAACAAAGGTCCAGTTAACTCTATCATACACTTTCACTAGGTCAAGAAGCAAGACTGCAGCATCCAAAACCTCTTTATCGATCAGTTCCAGAGCTTCAATTGTTGTGACCACGTTCTCGAAGATTGATCTGCCCGGAATGAAATCTCACTGATCGCGATGTACCAGCCCTGACAGATAATTCCCCAGCTTGCTTGCTAGAGTCTTTGCCAATAGTTTGTATACCACGTTCAAGAGGGAGATCTGCCTCCAATTCTGGACCTCACTCCGGTCCCCCTTCTTGAACAGCAGAGATATGATTCCCTTGGTCATTGTCTTCCCCAACCTGCCTTCGTCCCTAACCTCATTAAACAGTATCACCAAATCGGTTACCAATACATCCCAGCATGCTTCATAGAACTCAATCGGAAGACCGTCATCCCCGCGCGCCTTGCCTCTAGCCATCCCTCTCATTGTTGTAGTTAGCTTCTCCTCCATATAGGTCTGTCCAGCCACTGTCTACTATCATCACGTAGTCCACAACCCATATTGTCCCAAACTGCTGAGTCTGTTGACATATCATCTTCTAGACTGTCGTAAGGGTGCCTAAACGTCAAGATGTCTTGAAAGTAATCCACGGCGTAACTACACATGTCGTCGTTGGATGAGGCAACCGGTCTCCCCAACTGGTGAGGATGCCCCAACTCTTTCATTTGAACAACCATGTTCCCTGACAACAGTCGTTTGAATGCCTCTTTCGACAACCTATTGGAAGAGATGATCCTTTTTGCTGCTAAGATTTTCGCTCTCCATTCCTGTTTCTGGACTTGACTCCTCTCCCACCCACGCAGCCTCTCATTCCTTACTTCCGCCCAGAACAAGTCCGAGATTGGGTTATCCCCCAACCTGCCCTTCGCTTCTTCCACTCGGTTCCAAAGATCCGCCTCCTTTTTGTTTCGACTGAAGATTGAAATTGTAGATTGAAACTGTAGATTGAAATTCATGAGAAGGTGTCCAACTTCAGGAACACCATTCTGAGCCCAGCATCCATCCACTTAGCTGTAGATTCAAAGCATTGTTTGGCTTGCCTCCACTCTACCAAAAACTGCTTCACCTAAGACTTGATCCCTTCATCCAGGAGCAGTTTAGTGTTAAGACTGAAACAACCCGGTCCTCTTTCCCCCAACCCTGTTACCGAAACGCTCATAATGACTGGTTTATGGTCAGACATTGGTTGATTTTGTTCCTGCATCGTCAATACATCTCCTCCCGCTGCCTCTGAAACGAGGAAAATATCTATTTTTCTCCTTACCCCTGCCAGTTGGGCAGTTTGACCCAGCCAAGTAAAACCCGGCTCGGTTGGACGCAGGTCTCTGAACACATCCCTTAGGTCCCATTGGATCATCCACCTCAGCAGCCTCTCTCCGTCCCTTATCAGACCCTCATCAGATTCTGAGTCAAGACCAGGGCAACACAGTATTCCAGTCCCCGCCAACTATTAGGTGGTCTGACTTCGGCAACACATACGGCAACATTTCAAAAAAGGCAGCGCGTTCCCCGGGCTCGTTCGGAGCATAGACCGTAGCCAGAACCCAAGCCACTTCGCCTAGCTGCAGTTTGATCCAACACCAGCGTCCCCAAACATCACTGTCGTAGTCCAGCAGCTGCGCTTCCACCCGATTATGTACTAGGATCGCCACCCCTCCCCTCGATCCTCTAGCCGGAGCCCACAACTGAGGACCATCCAACACCAATCCCTTAACTGAGTGAGTTTGGTCTCTGAGAGCTTAGTTTCCTGGATCATGATCACATCCAAGTACTGCTGATGAAACCATGCCTTAAGACGAGAATCTTTATGTCTACCCCTAGAGTCCCTCAAGCCCCGCACATTCCGTGAGGCTATTCGCAGTCTACCCATTACTCGGTTGCTGTGTGCTTGCAGATCGGATTCCTGTTGGGGAGGGGTTGGCACCCCCCATACCATCCGATTCACCGCCATCATCGATGTCAGCCCAGTCAATACTCAGACATCGCAGAAAGGGATTAGACCGCAGGTTGCAGTTCCTTGGCATGTTCGCGTGTACGTCTGTTAGAAAGGAGGCCGAAAGTCTTGGTTCCACCAGGATTTGAGCTAACGCCTCCACCGATGGTTGGGCCAACACTTCCAATGGAAATGAGTCCATTCCTACCGAATGCAGACCAGCCCATTCTGCTTGAGAAAAGCGGGCATCAATAAACACAATTGTGAACCTGATCGTCCGATTATCTTCCAATGCAACCCTTATTTTAGGCAGATAGAACTGAGGGAAAATTCTAAACTGGAACCTATCCGCAAACAGAAGTCTTACCCTTTCTGTAATCAGTGTGGGCATCGGAAGTTCTGACAACCTAGAAGATGGGAGGACCAAATTATCCTGCCTGTCACGCAGGCCAATCACGTGGATCCTCTGCTCCTGCAGAGAGCAAACCAGGGGGAGTAACACCTGTTCTTCATGGAGACGAGTATCAGGCCCTCTCGTATCCACTCCCCTTGGTAGGCCTTCCAGGTCTTCTTCCATCCTTGGCTGGGATGGGGACGCTCCGTGAGAAACACCTTCATCTCCCTCCACTTCCTCCTCGTCACTCTCTACTTGGGTGGCTTGCTGTTCCGGCGGGATCGGTAGCTGCGTAGTGGCATTCTAATCCTCTAGCCGCATCGCTGCTGTCCTGTCTAGGCATCCCCTGGCTCCTTGCTGCACCATCGATCCCAACTGATAGCTAGCCTCTCCATAATTAATAACATAATCCAGACCCTGGCCCGTGCCGTACTCGTTACGGAATTGAAAGTTCATTCCTGCATACGTGGCTCCAAATGGCTGATACCCATAGCCTTGCCATTAAGGTTGCACTCCTCTGGTCATGTAGGGCTGGAACCCACGGCCTTGCAGGTGCTCCTGCTGGAGACGCCCCGTGCCTATCAAAGAGAGGTTTGCCCCGATAAGTCTACCACTAGTTTGCTATTGCTGGGGTCCAACCCCTCCACGGGCGAGGGCCAAGGTTTGACCACTGCTCCCCACCACTCTTTGGCTGGACCCCGATCTTAGTTCGGCACGTGGTTGTGTTTAACTGCCAAGTGCTTGATTCAACTGCTCTCCCCTGCCACTCGAAGTATGATGTTCCTTGGCAGCATCCCGAATGGACCGATTATCCGTCGGCTGTTGCGATCGGCCGAAGCTGCTCTCCCCTTGCCGCTGACCTGGTTGCTCACCCCCGACTTTCTCGTCCATTCTCAGACAACCATCCTCCACAGTGTGAAACCACAATTTACACCTGTCGCACCACAAAGTGTGTTTGCAGACGAACTTTATCCGAAGGGCCTCCCCACCTAGACGAATGGCCAGCTCCGGTTCGTAGTTCTCCTCAGCCTCCCTGGCAAGTTCGAATTTTGGGTTCATTAACTTTGGTCTCGAACGATCTTGCTTCGGGGGGATGCTGTTGATAACATGCCCCATGGAGGTTTCAATCATACTCTCCACATGGAACATTGCCCGCAGTGGAACTCTGATGGTCATAACCCAAAACTTAGTTTCATCCTTCATTCGTCTGCTTTTCTCCAACTCAGACCGGGTCAACCAAGGTTTAAACAACATCCTATACTCCACACCTCTTATCGTCACTGTATCTTCCGCTTTAGCAATCATCCATTGCGCAACTTCTCTTGACCTGGCGACGTAGGAGACCACGTTCGGTCCCTCTGCATGTACTCTCCCTCGCTTGGTGCTACGTTCGAAAATTCGTTGCCTATACCAACCATTTTCGTAAGCGCAGATCAGATCTTTCCTCACCCGCATCGGTAAGTCCCTAGCTTTTCCCTGGAAGATTATTGTCACCGTTCTTTCCTTAAGCCAATTTGTAGTCAACTCATCTACTAATAGAGGGTTGACCACAAATGTGCGGACACGTCCTTCCACTACCCATTCTCCATGGCGAAACTTAATCTCCGGGAGCACCCCATCGTCATAACACTTGCAGATTAGTACTGTCATTCGATCTTCATCCGAGAGTGGAAGATCCGCCTGGCCCGGCGGGAACGTCCCCTACTTCGCTGTTGGTCTGCAGCTCCGCCTTGCGAGGCCATGCACGCCTGCACGGATTAGATCGAGACTTGCCCCCTGTTCACTCTGCAACATGCGTGTCAGGGACTGGAGAGGGGCTCCGCACTCGGCCTTGTACTTGTGGCCCACATGCTAACTCCCACCGTATCGGGATGTTACCGCGCACGCCTCAACAATTTGATACCGCGCACGCCACTACAGCACACGTGTCAGAATTCAGGACAGGGCACTGCACTTGGCCTCGATCTCGGAGAGGATACAGTACGTTGTGGTGTATGAGCCGGTCTCCAAAAAAAAGAGAAAATTAACCCTACTTGGACCCAATTGCATCAATGGCGGGCGCCCCATCCGGCGCACGCCCACCATGGTTAAGCGCACTATCTCACCTTCTCACCTCCACATATGCACACGTTCACATGATCAGCTGACTCGCTTATCAAAGGGGGCAGCCAACCAAACGTCCTTCGACGACGAAGCTCGCTAAAAACTATCGAGCACGACGACTAGATCCATGCGGGCATCATGGCGGTACCTCGCAGCGATGGCTGGAGCAAAGTTACCTGAAGACACGCACTTAGAGCGTCAACGCCAACCTCTGTGTCCCCCCCGACCTTGAGTCCGTGGGAACCGCTTGCCCTACCTCCCAGCACCTCGGTTCCCCGAAGGCGACGGAATAGCGCAGCACTAGCGTTACCAACCGACTCGCGGCCTCGACGTCCTGTTGGTCGTTGCAATTTAGTATAGGGCGTCTTTCATTGTTTCCATTTTGAGGGATAGTCTGGACGGATGGCTGCGACAGCGCGGGGCCAGGAAATATGTGCCAAGTTTGTGCCGATCCGGGGTCTATATTAAGTCAGAGGGCCGACATAGGTATTTTGCTTGGGGTTCTGTTTTGGGTCCTGTGCGCGTCTACCCTATTACGTCCCCGGCGTCACCGTCTGTCCGTCTCTTCTCTCACTCCCGTCCTCCACACATCACTGTCATCACTGGTGGCATTTCTTTCTCCTCTCCCTTCGTCTCGTTTGGGGTCTCCGACAGTGGAAAATAGGGTCCGGTCACAATCGTCCCTAGTAGGACCGGTCATAGGGCAGGTTATCTTGTCAAGGTCGTTGCAATTTAGTATAAAGAGCCATCCATTGTTTTCCTTTTGAGGGATATAGTTTTTTTCCCATTGCAAACTGGGGGCGGGCGATATGGATCTGGGCAGGCGATTTGGGTCTGGATCGTTTCCGCTTTTGTTTTTTTTCTCTTCTACTGCATCTTCCCATAAATAAAGTATCGAAGCATTCTACCTGTTTACTACGCCCAAGTAATGAAATCTAGAATGGACTGGGTTTGATAGACCGGTTTGATAGACCCGGGAAGGAGATGCGGTAACGTCCAAGGTCGCCTGGGATTTTATCTGCGTCCCTAGACAAGAAGGTGGACTGAGTTTGATAGACCCGGGAAGAAGGAACCTAGCCATGTTGGCAAGATGGGTAGTCTGGGCAACCATAGAGGAGGAAGATAAACACTGGGTCTTACTGGGGGAAAGGATCCTTAGCAGAGAATGACAATTGACTCGACCAACGGACGTGTGGTCGTGTATTTGGATCGACTCCTACTTTAGAAGGCAGATAAAATCCGAGTTTTGGGGAGCCGTGTTGCAGGCATGGCGGAAAGTAAAACCTGACATACGGTGCGAGCTGCACACAAAGCAGGAGGACCTGACTCAGATTGTATTTGAGAACCCCAGGATCAGGTGCCCGAAGGGAGAGATGCTAAAAGCGAACCTGGAACCAGACACTTTAGGAAGGGCTTGGATTGAACGGGGGGTGGTAAGGGTGAGAGATCTATGGGACGAACTGACAGGCTCATGGCACTCAGGGGAGGAAATGGAGAGAAGGCTTAACCCATGCAAATATACCAGACAGAAGATTGCAAGTAATGGAAGCCCAGATTGCAAGTAATGGAAGACCTTCCAGAGGAATGGCTGTAGAGTTTCTCTCCGGCTCGACCGAACCCGATATGAACCTGGTATGAGCAGTGTTTGGACTCAGAAGCCCCTAGTCCATCACCACGATTATTTCTCAAGGTGATAGAACAGTCGGAGGAAGGGGGAAGAAAGTTTCAACAATGGAGAGTAGTAGGGTCGGAGGGGGAACTGGACGCCCTGGAGGGGGAGGAGGAGTTTACTTCGCTCTCTAGAGGAAGGATGGATGAAGTGAGAGTCAGGGAGGAAGTGAATGAGGAAGGTGAATGGAAGGTGAAGATAAGGAAGGAAGGTAAACCAATCGAACAATTGAAGGCAGACCCCACCCAATGGGCACGGAGGAGCAGGGGTCCACATGGAGAGCATGCGCAATTGGGTGATTATCCCTGAACTTGGCATACGACGTCCAAGCCCCTACTAGAATCCCACTGATGACGGCAATGCAGAGGTGGAGTAGGGTTATGCTGATAGACACCGAGAAAATTGCTCGAGCTCTTCAGTGTTGTTGGGAACAACCAACGGAGATTTCAAACCCAAGGGCAACAACCCTATTGTGGCTTGCATCCCTGCTGGCCACACCCTTGGCAGTGTGGTTGATGAGCAAAGAGATGATCGTAGAAAACGCAGAGCAAGGGATGCCTCTGGTTGTTTGAGTCAACTCCCCACATCTGGTGGGACTGTCCGTCTTCTATGAGGATATGGGAATAGTGGGCGAAGCAGTGGGAAGGATGGACTGGGGAAATCCTGAAGTGGGATGAAGAATGGGTGTTTTTAGAAGATCTCCCAGAGAATCTCCAGCGCAAAACCGGTTGGGGGATATGTGGCACAGGCCACCAAAGCAGTGGGGTTTTGGATCATATGGATGGAAAGGAATCGGACATTGTTTGAACGTAAGATCATGCCGGATTCGGAGATCAGGGCCACCTTTAAACTAATGGTCCGAAGAATGATCGCAGCAGACTGGAAGAGGAAGGTCTCTTGAGGTAACGAAAGACAAATAGGGCGAAGGTGGTTTTCAGATACATGGGGACAGTCTCTATAGACAACGCAGAGAAATTGAGATTTGCAGATTGACTATTAAGCTAAGGGGCGAGTAGGGGTAGATAACCAGATGCACTCAGTTTTAATTTTCGCAGTAGGATGCAAGGGGGTTAGGGGGGAATGAGAGTGTCCAGGAACATAGAGGACCTCGAGTCCATACTGCCGCGATAGGCAGGGGATATGGGGGAGTTACCCTGGGCAGACTAGGAAAACCAAGTAGGTGTGGGAGTAGGATAGGGAAGAGGTGGGTATGAGTGGGAGAGGTGTATGGTGGGGGCAGAGTATGAAATCCCGTAGAATTATCATGGGTTCACTGAGTTGGTGTTTGTCCTTTATTGTTTCATGTTCATGCAGAGTTGTTGGGGATGGCCCCACGGTAGGAAGATGAACCTCGGTTTCAACATGTGACGGTTTGGTATCGGGTTGTTTGTGAGGAATTCCTAACCTCAAGGTTTATTGTACAACAAAAATGTTCAAGACTTAAAAGTTCAGTTAATGGAAAGACAAACTCAAAAAATTTTGGGCTAATTTAAAAATTGTCATTTTATCGAGAGGTTTTCAGTTTATGGTGTCCAGTTTCCCCTCAAAATAAACTTGGAAGTATTTTTGGAATGATAGTCCGGGAACAATCTTGAAATTTTTTACATGACATTTCAATTTTATACAAACTGAAATGTTTAGTATTACTTGAAATCGCACCCGAATTTTATCTTTAATTTTAAC
This sequence comes from Chara braunii, assembly GCA_003427395.1. Lineage (NCBI taxonomy): Eukaryota > Viridiplantae > Streptophyta > Charophyceae > Charales > Characeae > Chara > Chara braunii. Next base: position 50,688 of record BFEA01000729.1, on the reverse strand, counting down.
ATAATTAAAAAACATAACTGAAATATCATCCGATTACATAAAATTTAACTAGAAAGCTAGGCTAGGTCGACGCCCAGCCGGGCAGAACCCGGCCGGTTGGTCCCGGAGGGGTCCGCCGGGCTGAACCGGGCAACGCAAAAACATGGCAAGGATTTTTTTTTTTTTTTTCCCCCGAAGGTAGGGCTGTGCTGCGCTGCACTAGAGGACCCCGAATCCGC
>BFEA01000729.1:16642-32557 GCA_003427395.1 Chara braunii | reverse complement strand
GTCGGGGGTGCAGGGGTGGGAGAGGTGGGGTTGGGGGAGTAGGGGAAACAAATAGCTCCTTGATTTTTTTTTTCAAAGCCCCTGGGGGCTGTTTGAGAAGCCCTTGCACATAACATGTCAGGGCTATCTCACAGTGGACGAGATAATGCTCATAACAGAGTTATGGCACACCAAGTATATATGCTGCTGATTCACATCAAGGTCCGCGTTTCAGGAGTTATGGGACCACTGAGCACGCGAGTTTGTGGGCAGTAGGAGGCCAACTCACCACGCGCTTTCCAGGGTTTCCCTCCACTACTCACCAGACGTGCAAAACTAGAATGAATCTTCTGCTAAAACATGGAATCATACCCCGCCATATGTTTTGTCTTTTTTGCAAGTGCTGAGGAGCCCTTAGGGCTGCTCGTAGTAAAAGAAAACTTTCCAGAAAAAAAAAAAAGGAAACAAAAGAAAGAGAGGAATGAATCTTCTGCTAGAACTGGGAACCATACGTCGCCATATGTTCTGTCTTTTGTGCAAGTGCTGACGAGCCCTTAGGGCTGCTCGTAGCTTTCCAGAAAAAAAAAAAAAGAAAAAAAAAAGAAACAAAAGAAAGAAAGGAATGAATTTTCTGCTAGAACTGGAAACCATACGTCGCCATATGTTTTGTCTTTTGTGCAAGTGTTGACGAGCCCTTAGGGCTGCTCGTAGCTTTCCAGAAAAAAAAGAAAAGGAAACAAAAGAAAGAGCGGAATGAATCTTCCGCTAGAACTTGGAACCACACGTCGCCACATGTTCTGTCTTTTGTGCAAGTGCTGACGAGCCCTTAGGATTGCTCGTTGTAAAAGAAAATTTTCCAAAAAAAAAAAGGAAACCCATAATTGCTGGAAAGCAGACCTGACTTCGGATCCAGAACATACACCGCTGGCCTGCACCATTCTAACGTGAAATTTGCTGGACGTCTCTTGAGACGTTCGAGAAAATTATAATTCAACAAGGAATTCGTGTGTTGATTTTTTTTTGTGATATTGTTAGGGGTTCTGAACCCCCCCCAAAAAAGAACAAAAATGCAACGTGTTCATGGTGTTGGTGATATTATGAGGGGTTCTGGACCCCCCCCCAAAAAAAAAGTCGGCGGGGTTCGGGCGTCGGGGGTCGGCGGGGGTCAGGAGACTGCGGGGACCGGGGGTGCGGGGACCGGGGGTGCGGGGCCCGTGTGCCGGGGCCGGGAGGGTGAGGGGACCGGGGGTCCGGGGCTAAGGTCGGCGGGGTTCCCGGGGCCGGGGCTGGGGTGCTGGGTGCCGGGGCTGAGGTCCCGCTGAGGTGCCGGGGGTCGGGTGGGTGAGGGGGTCTTTAGTGGGGTCCGGGGGTCGGCGCCCCCGCGGGAGGGGGTCCGGCGGTGAAATCTCGGCCCCGGTTAGAGAAGAAATCTCTGCTCCTTCTAATAGGTACGTATTTTCACCCATCCTCCTCCACTCCTGAAACGAGAACGCGACTAACAAAAGAAAAAAAAGTCGTACGTGTTTAGGGAGGGAGTGAGCAGAAATCACTTTTGAAAATTAACTTCTTGCCTCCTCCTCAACCTCCTTACATGTATGTGTTTAGGGAAAGAGTGACGGAAACGAATGGAGCAGGGAAAAAAACCTTCATTGCCCTCTCTTCCTTGACTCACTTGGTCTTTTGCGAAACGTCCATCTACTTTGCATCCTCCTCGAGCATGGAGGATGTAGGATACAAGGTAGATAGAGGAAGCAAGGGAGATGGAGGGAAGAACGGAGAGGTGAAAGGAACATTGAGGAAGTAAGGGAGACGAACAGAGCAATGGAGAAAGAGTGGTCACTTGGTTTTCTTCGGTTTGTTTGTCTACTTGCGTCCTTCTCGAGCAAAAAAGATGCAGGGAACGAGGCAGATAAAGGAAGCAACGGAGATGGAGGGAAGAACGGAGAGGTAAAAGAGAGATAGACGGAGTGAGGGAGACGAATGAAACAGATGAGAAATAGTAGTGGAACAGGTGAGGAAGACGAACCCTAATAATTTTTTCCTCCTCCTCTTATCCCCTCATTCTTTTTGTCTCCATTGCTCTTTGTCTCCTTTGCTCGCTCCATCTACGTGCTTAGGGAAGGAGTGAGCAGAAATCACTTTTGAAAATTAACTTCTTGCCTCCTCCTAAACCTGCTTACATGTATGTGTTTAGGGAAAGAGTGACGGAAACGAATGGAGCAGGGAAAAAAACCTTCATTGCCCTCCCTTCCTTGGCTCACTTGGTCTTTTTCGAAACGTCCATCTACTTTGCATCCTCCTCGAGCAGGGAGGATGTAGGATACAAGGTAGATAGAGGAAGCAAGGGAGATGGAGGGAAGAACGGAGAGGTGAAAAAAAGATAGAGGAAGTAAGGCAGATGAACAGAGCAAGGGAAAAAGAGTGGTCACTTGGTTTTCTTCGGTTTGTTTGTCTACTTTGTGTCCTCCTCGAACAAAAAAGATGCAGGGAACGAGGCAAATAAAGGAAGCAAGGGAGATGGAGGGAAAAACGGAGAGGTAAAAGAGAAATAGAGGGGGTGAGGGAGACGAATGAAACAAATCAGAAATAGTAGTGGAACAAGTGAGGAAGACGAACCCTAATAATTTTTTCCTCCTCCCCTTATCCCCTCATTCTTTTTGTCTCCATTGCTCTTTGTCTCCTTTGCTCGCTCCATCTGTTTTACTCTGTTTAGGGAAGTGCTAGAAGAAGTAGCAAAATGATAATTTAGCTCGATAAATGTATAGTTTTTTTTTATTGAAGGATCTTGATGATGAAACAAAGAACTTGTGCGGTATGAATTGCAGGCATAATGGCGGGATAGGAGTAAATCGCAACAGGAGATGCATGGAGTTTTCGCAAAGCTTCGTAGGCTGGGGATCTCATTGTAAAAGAAAAAATATTTACTTTCCTTTGAAACTCATGACTATTTTGAAATAGAGATCATGGTGGCAGAGCGATGCAGTTGTAATCTGCGTCATTGTCACTTTTCATCGATGATTGGTTACGATAACCATCTTCAAAGAGTAGCGCATGTCAACCGTGTTTTACTTTCAGGATGAGAATTTGAAAGCGTACTTTTTCCAAACAATCAGCACATTGAAAATCAATGTCTTTCTGAATTCCCCGAACCATTCATTGATAATGTTTGGTTTCACCATTAAGAGGAAGAATTTGATTCTTCCAAACAATTGGCAGATGTTTTTCTTGCGTGTAGAAATGAAATGGGTTTGACCCAGAAGAATATGAGTACACTGATTGCAGTCATTAAGAATCCGAACTTTGATGTTTCTACTCTACAATATTCAAATGGTACAGAATTGAACAAATGGATTGATGAACTAACAAGAGATGACGGATAAAGTTTTGTAGATCTTCGGGGAGAAGATTGACCAAAACAAGTTCAGACATTAATTCATTTTGTAAATTGAGAACAAACATTTCGTGAATTTATTTAAGAAGTCAATAAAGTATTAAAAGAGAGATTCGTTCTTGAGGCAGTTCGTTCTGCAAACGGTGTTATCAAAGGACGAGAAACAGGAACGTTGTGGAGATCCCTCGAGGATGTTGTACGGATAGGAAAAAATTTTCCTCAAGTATGTGATGTGCTCTTTCGAGTCCATCGATTCAGGCTCCTTCTCATCTGCTGATGATTTTTAAAGATTTTTAATATCAATGTTTCCAGAAGCTACTCTTTATTTCATTCTTTTCATTTATACTTACATTATGCCTTTTTATTTGTTTTTTGACAAAACAACAATCGACGGACGACATCAGAGTCACGCATATCCATCCGTTGATGATGTCGCTCGCATATGCATCAGCGAAGACCCGTCTATTGGCATATTTGCCGCAAATTGATCACGTTCCTATGACCGAGGGTTGGGGGGAAAATGCAAAAGAGTTTCAAGCAGCGACAGTGAAAATATTTCATTGTGTTGTCGACTTGGTGTTGAGAAATGTCAAGCTTGCAAGCCATGATGACATTCAGATCAGAACCTATAATGAAAAATCTATTATTTTTCATCCGATTTTAATGAACTATATTCAAGACCATCAAGAGGGAAGCTATCTTGCATGCACGAAAAAAACTGTGTATTGTCCTTCATGCATAACTCCAAAGAATGCGTTTGCAAATGTGATAGTGGTTCACAACTCGGATCCATTCACAAGATTTCGGTCAGAAATTGTAGACATGAAGATATTAGAATGAGTTCATTCCCCTTTAACAGAAAAATGAAGAAATTGAAGAAAACCGAAAAACAAGTTTGGAGGATATTGAAAAAAACAGTATGCATGCTTCCATTACTGTTAATGGGTTATGAAGATTATATTGTGGTCCCATGATGAAAGAATTCATGATGTCGACTATCATATGGTACTTGCCCCTGATTCGATGCACACGATAGATCATCGAATTGTCGTACATATGTTTAATTGCGTAACATTAGTTTGTACGGAAATGTCAAATAGCAGACCGAAAAACTTGCCAGAGGAATTGGATTCTTGAATGTCTGTTGTCGCAAATTTAGATTCACGTAAGACAAGATTATATTGTCGATCGGTGAATGTTCAAAGAACAAAAGTTTTTTCATGTCAAATCATCGATTTGAGGCAAAACAAAATCTTTTTATTTTGCAAATCATTGTATTAATTGTGAATGGTGTTACTTTCGTGAACAATGATGATTACGTAACTAAGACGTTCGTAAAGCTTTTACGATTTCACATATCTATGTTTCGAGTTTATTTTCACACTCTTGAATCATTGCAAAGTGTACAGGAGCAAATAATTGATTTTGTTGAATTTTTAAGAAACAAATTGAAAAAATATCAAACATCAATGTGGCATCTCGCAAAAATTCACCTAACAAAATTTCGCCACGCTACAATATGTGGAGGACTTGCAAAAAAAATTATGGATAATCGTTGGGAGCACAAACACATTCAACGAGTAAAAATATCTTACAAACCCCCAAACAAGCGGAACGCAGAATTGCAAATGATTCAGTATATTAGACGTCGTGATATGTTGGATATAAATTTTATGTGAAAGTATGTCAAAGATATGAAACACATGTTGATGTTGCTGAACGTGGAAGGAATTGTTTATCTTGCACTCCAATAAATACCACACCAATTGAAGTGACTCTTTTTGACATATTTGAAGCGAATATGGTTGGGGTAAGTACATCAATGAAAAGATGGATTGAAAAAATTCCTTTTCAAAATCAATTTTTACAATGTCTCTGCCAATATTATAATGAACAACAAGTGAGTGAAAATTTCGAACATGCACGTATATCGATTCATAGGAGTGTAGTTTTTGCTGCAGAATTAGATGGAACAAGTCGAGGAGAGTTTGTTCACGTGGCGAAAGCAGTTCCTTCCTTCCATGAGAGGCATGTATATAATGATGTTTCGATCGTTGGAGAGAGTCCTGCTTGTTGGCATGTTGGTTTGTTGATGTTATTTAAAATAAGAAAAACTAATCCACAAATCAATGATGAATTGACATTTATTTGATATTATGGAGATGTTCAAAGAGGTAAAGTTGATATCAAAGATTGTTAAAAAGTGAAATGGAAGATGAATGATGAAGTTGTTCGTTGTGGTATTATATGTGTTACTAGCATCACAGGTGTGGTGCATATTGTCCACAAATTCAAGAAATATGTTTCTCATGGGCAACATGCTACTGTGACAGGGGAATTTTATGTGAACAAGTATGTCAAGGATTATGTTTTTTGTATTTTAAAAACATGAGACCATAAATGTCATTAAATGTTCTCATAAAGTGGTCGTGTGCAGAAAACTAAGCCATCAAAGGAGTTGTGTAATATTTGGAAAGGTACAAGTTGAAGAAGGTATGTATAATCGAATTACATTATTACAATGAATATGATGAAAATTTGAAAAATGTGTTTCGGTGATGTGGGCGAACGTCCCAGATTGTGTCTTCTTCAAATTTGAATTTGAAACGGATAGCCCCCTCTCCTGTTAATGCAGTTGCTGTTGCAATCGCTACTGCAGAAATAGACCATTGCTTGGTGCAATTGGAGCAAGAGTTATTGTTGTAAACACTGATGCAGATTTACATGTATGGAGCCTCTCCGTACATGTACGGAGTCTATCCGTGTACGAAGAGGCTTCACATGATAAATTGGTTGGGGCAGTACTCATATATTTTCGAGACACACGTTACCAATCAATCTGCGAGGCTTCACATGACAAATTGGTTGGGGCGGTACTCTTGTACTCTCAGAATTTCACTTACTCATCAATCATGACCTAATCTTTGGAGTCTCATGCCACATTTTTCGTGCTTGGACTTGGTCTTGAAATTGAAAGTTTGGTCCTTGTATCTTTAGCATGGTCCTTAGAATGATGTCCGACCATTGAGTCTCGGCTCGGTCTTTCGAGTTTAGGTCGGTCATTGAGAATCTGCATCGATTTATCGCTGCTCTTTTTCGTTCCTCGTTAATTTAGGTTGGTCGGTGGATAAGTTGATCCTCCTTGCTCATGTTTTCATCCCAGGATTTCGTTCTGCTGATTTGAAAAATGTGTAAGCGTTGGTCCATACCTGAGCCTTGAGATCTGTGGCCTAAGTTTAGGCTGGTAGTCCTCTGCTTTGTCCTTGAAGTATCTGACCATGGTTTCCTTGTGTTGTTCTGAGTGAAGTTTGATGTGACACATGTCCTGAGTTAGTGCGGGGTCGAGGTCTACACTTGGAGTCTTGGGCTCAGTTTTGATGCCTGGACTGGGTCTTGGAGTTAAGATATCGGTCTTTGGTGTTCTAGCTCGGTCTTGGGAATAGTGGTTGGTCATAGAGTGGTCGGGCCAGGGATTGGACACTACATGTTAGTCCTTGCTACCAGATGTGCGATCCTTTGTGCTCAGGCTGCTCCTTCAAAATCTTAGTTAATCCTTCGGCCGTCTAACTTGGACCTCGTTGATTTAAGTTGTCATACGACATTTTGGCCGGATCCTCGTAAATAGGTTGATCCTCTTTGCTGATGTTCCCGTCCAATGAATTCTTCATGCTGATTTGAGCGTCGTCATGTGTCATGTTTGTCTAGATCTAGTGTGGGGCCGAGGTGTAAGTTCGTCGTGCTTTGATACGGTCTTTGGAGTCTCGGATCTGGTTTTTGTTTTTTTGATTTGGTTTTGGAGTCCTAATGGCGGTCCTTGGTCATGTAGCCCGATCCTTAGACTAGTCAGCGGTCTTTGGAGTCTCGGATCTGTTTTTTTGTATTTTGACTTAGTTTTGAAGTCCTAATAGCGGTCTTTGGTCATGTAGCCCGATCCTTAGACTAGTGGTCGGTTATTGAGTACTCGGACCCGTTTCCAGATAGTACATGTCAGTCCTTGCTGCCATAGGCCCGATCCTTGGTGCTTAGGCATGCCCGATCATTGAGTGCTCTAACCCGCTGCCTAGAAAAGTGGTCGTTCCTTAGTGTTTTAGGCCCAATTGTTGCTCTTTTGGCCTGACCCTCGACATTGTATGTCATTCCTTGCCGCTATAGGCCTGATCCTTTGGCGTTTAGGTGTGGTCCGTGGGCTTCACCCGATTCTTCATAATTTGAGTGAGTCTTTCGTGCCACAGTGTAGTTCCTTGCTGATTACGGTCGGACCTCTAGCATTTAGACAGGTCCTTGCTATTTAGACAAATATGTATTCCTCACTGTCCTTCTCCTCCTCCACCCTCCAGAAAAGAATGCAGCGAGCAACTAAAAAAAAAAGAAAAAAAAAAGCGAGCAAAAATCTCTCCTTCTAACATGTATGTATTCATACCCATCCTTCTCCTCCACCCCCAGGTAAGAATGCAGCGAGCAGACAAAAAAAAAAAAAAAAAGACTCCTTCTAACAGGTACGTATTTTTACCCATCATCCTCCACCCCTGAAACGAGAACGCAGCTAACAAAAAAAAAAAGTCGTACGTGTTTAGGGAGGAAGTGAGCAGAAATCACTTTTGAAAATTAACTTTTTGCCTCCTCCTCAACCTCCTCACATGTATGTGTTAAGGGAAAGAGTGACGGAAACGAATGGAGCAGGGGAGAAAACCTTCATTACTCTACCTTCGTTGGCTCACTTGGTCTTTTTCGAAACGTCCATCTACTTTGCATCCTCCTCGAGCAAGGAGGATGTGGGATACAAGGTAGATAGAGGAAGCAAGGGAGATGGAGGGAAGAACGGAGAGGTGAAAAGAAGATAGAGGAAGTGAGGAAGACGAACAGAGCAGGGGAGAAAGAGCGGTCATTTGGTTTTTCTTCGGTTTTGTTGCCTACTTTGCCTTCTCCTCGAGCAAAGAAAGATGCAGGGAACGACGCAGATAAAGGAAGCAAGGGAGATGGGGGGAAAAACTGAGAGGTAAAAGAGAGATAGAGGGAGTGAGGGAGACGAATGGAGCAGAGGAGAAATAGTAGTGGAATAGGTGAGGAAGACGAACCCTGAGAATTTTTTCCTCCTTCCCTTATCCCCTCATTCTTTTTGTCTCCATTGCTCTTTGTCTCCTTTGCTCGCTCCATCTCCCTTGCTCTCATCTGGGAAGTACTAGAAGGAGTAGCAAAATGATAATTTAGCTCGAGAACTGTATAGTTTGTTTGATTGAAGGGTCTTGATGATGAAACAAAGAACTTGTACGGTATGACTTGCATGCATAACGGCGGGACAGGAGTAAATCGTAACAGGAGATGCATGGAGTTTTCGCAAAGCTTCGGAGGCTAAGGATCTCATTGTAAAAAAATATATATTTACTTTACTTTGAAACTCTTGGCTAATTTTAGATATAGATCATGGAGGCAGAGCGATGCAGTTGTAATCTGCGTCATAGTCATTTTCATCGATGATTGGTTGTGATAACCATCTTCAAGGAGTAGCACATGTCAACCGTGTTTTACTTTCAGAAGGAGAGTTTGAAAGCGTACCTTTTTCGAACAATCAGCACCCTGAAAAGCAGTCCCTTGCTGAATTCCCCGAACCATTCATTGATAATGTTTGGTTTCATCATTAAGAGGAATAATTTGATTTTTCCAAACAATTGACAGCTGCTTTTCTTTCGTGTAGAAATAGAATGGGTTTGACCGAGAAGAATATGAGTACACTAATTAGAGTCATTAAAAATCCGAACTTTGATGTTTCTATTCTACAATATTCAAATGGTACAGACTTGAACAAATGGATTGATGAACTAACAAGTGATGATGGATGAATTTTTGTAGGTCTTCGGGGAGAAGATTGACCAAAATAAGTTTATGCATCAATTCATTTAATAAATTGATAATAAGCATTTCGTGAATTTATTTTAGAAGTCAATAAAACATTAAAAGAGAGATTCGTTCTTGAGGCAGTTCGTTCTGCAGACGGTGTTATCAAAGGACCTGAAACAGGAACGTTGTGGAAATCCTTTGAGGATGTTGTACGGATAGAAAAATATTTTCATTGATACGTACTGCCTTTTTATTTGTTTTTTGACAAAACGACAATCGACGGACGACAACAGAGTCACGCATATCCATCCATTGATGATGTCGCTCGCATGTGCACCAGCGAAGACCCGTCTATTAACGTATTTGCCGCAAATTGATCACATTCCTGATATCGAGGGTAGGGGGGAAAATGCAAAAGAGCTTGAAGCAGTGAGAGTGAAAATATTTCATCGTGCTATCGACTTAGTGTTGAAAGATGTCAAGCTTGCAAACCATGATGACATTCAGATCAGAACCTATGCTAAAAAATTCATTATTGCTCATTCGATTTTAATAAATTCTATTCAAGACCATCAAGAGAGAACCTTTCTTGCATGCACGAAAAAACCTGTGTATTGTCCTTTATGCATAACTCCAAAGAATGCGTTTGCAAATGTGAGAGTGGTTTGCAACTCAGATACATTCACAAGATTTCGGTCAGAAATTGTAGACAGAAATATATTAGAATGAGTTCATTCCCCTTTCACAGAAAATAAAAAAATTAAAGAAAACCGAAGAATTATTGATGTCGACTATCATATGACACTTACCCATGATTCGATGCACACGATAGATCATGGAATCGTATTACATATGTTTAATTGTGTAGTTTGTAAGAAAATGTCAAATTGCAGACCAGAAAACTTGCTAGAGGAATTGAATTCTCCAATGTTCGCTATCGAAAATTTGACTTCAGGTTATCCAGGATTTATATTGTCAATCAGTGAACGTTCAAAGAGCAAAAGTATTTTTATGTCGAATCATTGGTTTGAGGCAAAACAAATATTTCTGTTTTGTAAATCATTGTATTCGTTGTGAATGGTGTTACTTTGATGAACAATGATGATTATGTAACTAAGGCGTTCGTACAACTTTGACGATTTTGCATGTTTATGTTTCATTTTTTTTTTCACATTCTTGAATCGTTGCAAAGTGTAGAGGAGCAAATAAATGATTTTCTTGAATTTTTAAGAAACAAATTGAAAAAATATTAAGCATCAAGGTAACATCTTGCAAAAATTCATGAATACGTGGAGGAGTGACAAAAAAAAATTTGGGTGATCGTTGGGAGTACAAGCATATTCTACGAGTAAAAATCTCTTACAAAGCATAAAAAAAGCGGAACGCAAAATTATAAATGGTTCAACATATTAGACGCTGTGATATGTTAGATGTTAAATTTATATAAAAGTGTGTCGAAGATACGAATCACATGTTGATGTTACTGTAGGTGAAAAAAATTGTTTGTCTTGCACACCAATAAATACCACACCAATAAATACCACACCAATTGAAGTGACTCTTTTTGACATACCTGAAGCGAATATGGTTTTCTTCAAGGGGTAAAAACAAAATCTTTCCAACTCGATTAAAGTGAGTCTTTTTTACATACCTGAACCGAATATGGTTTTCGTCTACGAGTAAAGACAATTTTTTTCTGATTCGATTGAAATGACTTTTTTTGTCATACCTGAAACGAATATGATTTTCATCAACGAGTAAAAAAAAAATCTTTCTTACTCGATTTTTAAAATAACTGACTCGATTTAAGGCAAAACAAAATCTTTCTATTTTGCAAATCATTGTATTTGTTGTGAATAAGGTTACTTTATTGAACAGTGATAATTATGTAACTAAGGCGTTCGTACAACTTTTACGATTTTACATGTCTATGTTTCGAGTTTATTTTGACACTCTTGAATCATTGCAAAGTGTAGAGGAGCAAATGATTGATTTTATTAAAATTTTAAGAAAAAAATTAAAAAAATATCAAACATCAAGGTGACATTTCGCAAAACTTCATAACCTAAAAAAAATTCACCACGCTATAATACGTGGAGGACTGACAAAAATTATTTTGGGTGATCGTTGGGAGCACAAGCATATTCAATGAGTAAAAATCCCTCACAAAGCCTCAAACAAGCGTATCACATGTTGATGTTGCTGAAGGTGGAAAAAATTATTTGTCTTGCACACCAATAATTACCATACAAATTGAAGTGATTCTTTTTGACATACCTGAAGCGAATGTGGTTGGGGTACGTACATAAATTAAAAGATGGATTGAAAAATTCTTTTCGAAATCAATTTTTACAATGTCTCCACCAATATTATGATGAACAACAAGTGAGTAAAAATGTCGAATATGCACGTATATGGATTCATAGGAGTGTAGTTGTTGCTGCAAAATTAGATGGAACACGTCGATGAGAGTTTGTTCATGTGGCGAGAGCAGTTCCTTCCTTTCATGGGAGACCAGTGTATAATGAGGTTTCGGTCCTTGAAGAGAGTCGTGCTTGTTGGAATGCTGGTTTGTTGATGTTATTTAAAATAACAACAACTAATCCACATATCAATGATGAATTGACATTCATTCGATGGTATGCAGATATTCAAAGAGGTAGAGTTGTTCGTTGTGGTATTATATGTGTTACTGGCATCACGTGTGTGGTGCAGATTATCCCAAAATTCGACAAATATGTTTCTCACGGGTAACATGTTATTGTGACAGGGGAATTTTATGTGAACAAGTATGTTAAGGATTATGTTTTTTTTGTTTTAAACCACCAGTTCCTTCCCCAGTGTTAGGAAATTACGTGATACTGGCCAATACCCGAAGTTTTCGGGGGTCGGACAGAGGGTCGGCAATGTCCCAAAAGTCGTATTTTTTTTTTTGCCCGTGCACGAAAGGGAAAGGAAAAAAAACGGGTCTTTGTACTGCAATGATGTCGGGCAGGGATGTCTAGGAGACCGTGCTCACACAGCCTCACAGTCTTGCATGCATCTTACATCAAAGACGGTCACGTTCTCAAACTTGTTGTTTTCTTTTTTTCTTTCGTATTTGTTTGTTATGAGTACCCTGCCAACGAGGCAGGGCGGAATCCGTGATCTGCTCTAGTATTGTTTCCTCAGATGAACTGATGTATCCAGCCGTTTTCAAGGTCGAATCCACGTTTTCGTTTTTTTATTTATTGTTTTCATTTTCTGGACTCTGACAATTTGAATCTGTGATCTACTTGAGCTGTGTTCCCTCAGAGGATTTTAACCCTGATCACACTGACACTTACGGGAATGTACCTTGCTATTTTCACGGGCGAATCCATGTTTGTCCATTTTTTTATTTTTTTTTGAGTTTCTGAAATCTGACAACCTGGCCATGGGGCTGAGATGCCCTCACCGAGGGCACACTCACACTTACACTTTCGAGAATGTATACAGTTGCAATCAGGCCCAGAGCTTTGTTTCTTTTCTTGTTTTCTGAGTTTTCACGGCCGCAACTTTTTTTTTTTTTTTTTTTTTTTTTTCCCGTGAGAGTACCATAAAGAAATGGAGTGGGACCCAGGCTCGGCAAAACTCGGAGCGCAGTGAAAATCAGGGTCAGCAAAAACAGGCTCGGAGGTACTGGTGGTTTAAAAATATGAGACCATAAATGTCATTAAATGTTATAATATAGTGGTTGTGTGCAGGAAACTAAGTCATAAGAGGAGTTGTGTAATATATGCAAAGGTACAAGTTTAAGCAGGTATGTATATTCGAATTACATTATTACAATGAATATGATGGAAATTTGAAAATTTTGTTTTGGTAACGTGAACCAACGTCCCAGATTGTGCCTTCTTCAAATTTGAATTTGAGAGGGATAGCCCCCTGTCCCGTTAATGTAGTTGCTGTTGCAATCGCTATTGCAGAATTAGACCAGTGTTTGTTGCAATTGGAGCAAGAGTTCTTGTTATAAACACTGCTGCAGATTTACATGTACGGAGCCTCTCCGTACATGTATGGAGCTTCTCCGTACGAAACGTACGAAAAGGCTTCGCATGACAAATTGGTTGGAGCGGTACTCATGTACTCTCGAGGCACACGTTACCAATCAATCTGTGAGGCTTCACATGACAAATTGGTTAGGGTGGTACTGGTGTACTCTCGGAATTCCACTTACTCATCAATATGTGTGCCGGGTTGGGGGGGCGGGGGGGATGGCCCTTACCCAACCAACCAATCAATCAATTTGCGAGGCTTCCAGTCCTTGCTGGGACCCTGTTCAGGGCCCTTACCTTGGTACTGCCCACCTTAAGTGAAGGCAGGCCCTTGCTCCTCAATGTAGCCTAAATCAGGTCTTGGTGGGCGCCATACAGTTACTTTGTGTCATTTAATAACGTATGCCCGACCCGTGAGTATCTGAAAATTCCTTGAGCCCTTTACGCTCTTCTTGGGCTTAAGTGGAATCTGGCCCCTTGGCCTATCGCGTCGCAACGAATACCTCAGGGCTCGTGGAACCAACTATACAGTCAAAGACTGTGGTCTGAATCTGACCTGAATATGCTTTGAATTTTGTCTTTAGTTGTCGCATGACTTCCCCCCCCCCCCATGTGTGGTATGTGCAGTTGTTTTGAGACTTGCTTCTATTTTTTATGATTCGAACCTATTTTAGGGGTACCAGCCCCTATTTTTTATGATTCTGACCTAAATATGCTTTGAGTTTTATCTTTAATTGTCTCATGACTTTTTTCCCCTCACCCATATGTGGCATGTGCAGTTGTCTTGAGATTTGTCATTCATGCGCCTACTTGTTCTTGAGTTCCAAAAGTTGATAAAGGGTTTTTGTTTTTGTTTTTTTTTATTAAAAAAAAAAAAGAACGTAGTGATCAAGGATTGTATATTATTGGGGCCACTAATTGCATAGGTCGGAATGGTCTGGCCGAGTATCGGTGAGTGGGTTGTTGAAAAATTGGAAAAGCAAAGGCAGGTGCGAGCGGTGGTGAAAAAAATGCCAGCTATGGGCGGGTGCGGGTGGGATTGTGCTTTTGGGTCTGGGTGGGAGCATGTGTTGACAAATATGTCTGGGTCTGGGCAGGTCCAACTGCAATTTTTCTTCGACGTCTAGGCTTGGGCGGGTTCGGGTTTGTATGCTCAAAATCGGGCACAACTGCACTTCGGCCATGTTGTGAGGATTTTTAATTTGCAGTTATGGCTGACTGTTGCTACCAAATATTAAGGATGTTTAATATGGGTCGGTTGTGGCTGTATGAGAAATAGGAGTCAGCGAGCTCTGCTCGGCCAACCTTCATAGCCGCGTTATTTCTTCATTTTCCTTGTGAATCAATCAATCAATCAATCAAAAAAAAAAACATGACATTCATTCATTTATTGATTGAAAGATTGATTAACTGATTGGTTTGGAGGATGGGTCGAGGGTGGGGGGGTCGACCTCGCCCAATCAATCAATCAATTAATCAATATGGTGGGGGGGGGGGTTCAAAATTTTTTAGCCCCCCTTTAAAAAAAAGAGCTCGAAATGAGGTTTGGCGAACCCCAAATCTCTGGTCAGACAGGGCTCGAACCCCTGAACGTTTGGGGGCGGTCCGACCCCCCCATGAACGTTCGAAGCGGCAACGCTGGCTGCAGGTGCACTAACAGTAGTCCATGCAATAACAATACCTAGTCGGCGCTGAAACAATGGTGGAGGAGGAGCAAAGGGCAAGGAGGTAGCGGAGGGGAAGGACGACGGGGGGGGAAAAAAAAATGGGGAAAAAAAAAGCAGAGGGTAGCGGGAGGAGGAAGAAAAGGAGGCGGATGAGGGTAATGGTAAGAGGGAGGTAAAGGTTATGGGGAAAAAAAGAAAAAAGGGCAGATGGGAGTTTCAACGGACGCGTGCACAAGCCGCATAACTCTCTCTCTCTCTCTCTCTCTCTCTCTCTCTCTCTCTCTCTCTCTCTCTCTTTCTCTCTCTCTCTCTCTCTCTCTCCCGCCATCTCTGCCTCCCGCCCGCCTCCTCCATCCATCTATTCCTTCCGATTTGCCTACCTTCCCTCCACCCGCCACCTCTGCCCGCCACCTCCGTCCACCTCCTCCCGCCATCTCCTCTCTGCCTCCGCCCACCTCCTATCGACATCCGCCCACCTCCATCCACCTCCTCCCGCCATCTCCTCTTTGCCTCCGCCCACCTCCCCTCCGGCCTCCTCTCCTTGGCCTCCACCCGCTACCTGCGCTTGCCTCCCCTGGGCCTCCACCCACCTCCCGCCCGTCTCCCTTTGGCTATCTCCTCTCCTCCTCCGCTCGCTTCCTACCGCCATCTCCGCTCCGTCTCCTTCCCCCGCCATCTCCTCTCCGTCTCCTTCCCCCGCCCTCTCCTCTCCGCCTCCGCCACTTCTCCTCCACCTCCGCTCACCTCCGCTCTGGCCTCCGTTCCGCTGCCCACCCATCCGCCATCCCGCTACCCAGCCCGCTGCCCACCTCCTCTTCCATTTTTGTATTTCTTGAACAGTGCACGACAAAGACATTTCCTAGAGGGAAGGGGGGAGGGAGGGAAATGGACATAGAGAGAAAAAAAGAGAGAGAGAAGTCTGTTTTCCTTTGTGTGTGCGTGTGAGATAGAGAGAGGGGAGGGGGGGGGGTAGAGCATGAAGAAGAAGAGGTCTGTGTGTGTGTGTGTGTGTGTGAGAGAGAGAGAG
>BFEA01000728.1:622970-635641 GCA_003427395.1 Chara braunii | reverse complement strand
AGGGGGGAGAGAGAGAGAGAGAGAGAGAGAGAGAGAGAGAGAGAGAGAGAGAGAGAGAGAGAGAGAGAGAGAGAGAGAGAGACGGCCTACGTGTATCCACAGTGTAATGCAGACCAGATACAGTAGGATTGATGTCATGATCCAATCATTGAATGCAACTGGAGTAACTGGACCATTATTAGCTCAAGTGACATTTAGAATGCTATGCAGTGTGGGGAGAGAGAGAGAGAGAGAGAGAGAGAGAGGGCACATACAGCAGCCACACACTGTACACGTCACAGACAGACAACAACGAGATTATCACAAGTCACACCACTTTTTATCCTCTTAAAACACCATTTACCAGGGCTGTCATGGGGGGATCCCCTCCGCCGCCTCCAGCCGCCGGCCCAGGGGTGGCCAACCCCTCGACCTTGGCACTGGCGACCCCCATTCTGGGGTGGGATTTTTCTTTTTTCTCTTTTTACATGACCCCAGGCCTCCGTCACCACTCCCTGCCCCGACAGCCCCACCCCCAACCCCTGGACCCTGCACCCCCACCACGGACGCCGCCACTGGACCCCATCACCCCCCCACCGGACCCTAACACCCCCACCCCGGTCCCCCAACTCCGCACCCCCGCCACCGACCCCTGCCTCTGGACTCACTTTGCATTATGAGCTTCTATGCATGCCCTTCATTTTTTAAACATCTTTCCACTTGGGTATGAATCGCAACTCTATTTTTTTATCTTTTTAGTGTCGATGTCATCATATGCTCATGATTTTGCCATTTTCCCACTTCAAAGTATTTCGTCACTTTGCATTTTGAGTTTCCATGCATGAGCCCTTCACATTTTTGCTCATCTTCTCAATTGGGTGTAAATTGCAACTCCATTTCTTGATGGAATGCGTGATTCGGGCATTTTTCTACACGATCACAGTACCGGACACGTTAGCAAGGCAGGACAGCCCATAGCTCAGTTTACACCATAGTCACTCTCCTCTATCATTGTCGTCATCTTCACCATGTCGTCTTGCGGCGGTAGTCCCGGCAAGAAGAGGGACAGTTATGAAGGGGACACACTTGTGACGCACAAGAAAGGACGACGTGTGGCGAAGATGAGGAAGGTTGTTGCAGAGGGCCCTTCCATGGGAGGTAGCGTGAGGGAGGAGAAATGGGTGAGGGATTCGGATGTCATCAGCGATGACGACGCCTTCGTGTTTGACAACGACGTGGACGTTGTCAGAAAAGCGTTAGTGTAAGCACAAAGGGGGGGTGTGAATTAACGAGCCGCGCCTGCAAACTGCTCCCCAAATTCGGGGGTTCGCAAGGGTGATGTTGTCATAGATGTGGACGCACCAAGGGAGGGGCAAGGTAAGGTAGCTCCGCAGAAGGAGCGCGCGGGGGGAAGCTCTGTGAGGACACGTGTAATTGCACCGTCTGAGGGGCAGCATTCGGGACGGGTCCAATCAACCCCAGGCACGCCACGTGGGCAAACAATTTCGGAGGGGGGAGGGGCTGCGAATGCGGCGGTGCAAGGGAGCGTCCAGGGAACACAACGATAAGACGTGGTGGATGCGTAGGATGGTGCAGTGGCGGCACTGGCGGGATCTTCGAGAGTGGCGGGGGGAGCAACGCCCCCGGAGAGCCGTGGGGACAGCAAGGATGACGAGCCTTTGGTTAACACTAAACAGGCGGCGGTGCTGGAATGCACGAGAGGGGATCGAAGTTGTGACCAAGTTGTGGGTGGACGACATCAGGTTCTGGAACGAGATGGGGGGCAATGAACACTTTAAGTTAATCAATGAAGCGCGACTGTATTTTTTGGTCATCGCCAAGTTCGTCATACACTTTTCCCCTATCCTTTGCATGCCATACTCTATCTTGCCCTTCGTATGTTTTTTTCCTGCCCCTTATCTTGCACCTCCCCCTACCCCACACTCCTATAAAACTCCGCCTTCTATCCCTGTCCCTCCACCCCCCCTCCACCCCTCCCCTTTTGTGCTATTAGCAAATACATACGAATGAGCATCGTTGAGAGAACAAACCATATGAAGATCGAAAGTGAAATGAATGGAAGTATGAAGATGAAGGAAAAACACAAAGACTAAGTATAAGTTGAAGATCTGAAGTGAAATGAACAGTAGTATGAAGATCTGGAGAGAAATGCATAGGAGTATACTTTCTCTTTAACTTTGCCTTCTGCCATAACTTGCAAGTGGGTCGTAAAGGCACATAGGGAAGTGGGCAGTTGTCGCTTAACCACCATCGATGTGGGCAGCCTTGTACGTGTGAGGCATAGCAAAAGAGGAGCTGTTGCCCCGAAGAAACCCCAGCTAAACACAATTCTAAACACTTCTATTATGATTCACGTTGCTTGCTAAAGAGGTGAAATTCTTAATTGGTGAGCTTGCTCAACTCGTATCTACTCGTCTGGATGGAATAGGGGCTATTGCGGTGCAATTAAAAAAAAAAAACAAGTCCCAGTTTTGCTAGCTCGCCGCTCTCGTGGATTGAGCGGCTAGGATCAGACTTGAACTAGCCGGTCACACTTGCGGTAAGTTGGATATGTATTATAAGGTCTTTGATCGCCAGGAATTTTCAGATTTATCCAAGATGCTTGGCCCGGACACATGCATGGGATTCGTGTGTTATGGTGGAATGAACTGTACCTCTATCGCGGTACGACTCCTACCCAAAAATGTAAGTCTGTCGTGAGTCCACTGTCTGTCTCGCTTGATGCTATGATTTCGTAATGATATGTTTTAAAACTGACCTTAATTGAATTAACCTTGTTACTTGTACCTTGTTGCCTTTGCCTTGTCTACGTGACTGACCTCTTGGACTTGCTTCAGGTGTCCATGTCCTGTGGTGGCAATCAAGTAAGGGCACAATTTCTTGTCTTTTGCTTCCACGAAGTGAGTATAGTTAGATCCCAACCGAAGGTGTGCCAAACTCAGGTGCGGAGTACTCCTACTCATGTCACCCTTGCTGGACGTCCTCCATAACATAAACCCTGTACATAGAGCTCTGGGTGATGATTAGACACCTCCTCCGAACAGAATAGTTAGTCCCACTGTGCCCGACGTCTAGGACAGTTGCCCAGAGCACACTCATAGGTGGACTCGAGGCGTTCTCCTTACTAATTGAGCCATCACTTGGACAACTATGCGGCGAGTACCTCCTGCAGGGGACGCCGACAGCCTCCCCGAGCTGAGCCGACGGGCCTAAGACGATGTACCATGGTGTTACATTCTCACTACAACTTTTTTCCTTTTATACCATGTCTTATAAATTTGTTGTACTCTAGATAGTAAAATTTCTGTAACTAATGAAATGCTTCACCTTTAATGTCAGCGATACAATGTGACAATCAGGAAAGGGATTTGAACGGGGATCCTTGTGCCGGTGGCATGGCACGAACCGCATGTCCCTCTCACGATCCTTCATGTGCTAACCCCAGTCACTCTTCCTCCCGTCACCGCTATGTGCGACAATCTAATAGAGTTGATTGGGTTGCACATCATGATTGGAACGCTAGTCTCTATGATGCGGGCCACAGGTTCAAAAAACAACTCCGCTATGTCTAAGCAGCCGCCTGAGTGGAACAATTTGAACGACAATTACGAGGCATTGATCAGAGCCCCATTCAACCAGGACTTGATGCTCTGTCAGCCCCTGGGGTTATTTATGTTATTATTCACATACCATTTGGCCGAACATATGTTGGGCAAACCACATACTCCTCTCGTTACCGTTTACAACAGCACTGGCACTCTCGCCATTTATCTCAAACAACACACTCACGCCATTGTTATCTCTAATGTTGATTCTCTATCATTCCATGACTAGGCAATCTCTATTTCAATTTGTTGTCTGACCCTTGGAGTGTATAGATCCCTATCTCCATCCGAACGCTAATGGGTCAATCAATCCCAAGTCGTTTAAACGTGTGGCTGCCCCTTGTGAAGGGTTTTGGGTCTGGCGCCTGACCACCTTATATCCTTGGGGCTTTAACAACGCCCTGCCACAAGGGCGATTATCGCCAGTTAAAGGATCTCACCGTCCGAACAGGTTGATTTGTTTGATAGGTAGCCGGAATCCTCCTACTACTTGCCCCGCAGTGCAAACTCTTGCTAATAGGTCCTTCACGATTGACACTGTCCCGGGTCCCTTCTATGTTGTGCGCTCGGCCCTACATCGCATGCTTACACAGACAACCAACTCATAATGGGAATCCATATCTCGTACCCACTCCCAAACGACCTCTCCATGGCGTTCTCGCTTGTTGCAATGGTTGCAAACTAATGTCTCAAACTCCGAGCTCACACCGAACATTCACCAACTAGAATGCATGATCCGTGGCTTGCAATATTCCCGGGTCCCTTCTATGTTGTGCGCTCGGCCCTGCATCGCATGCTTACACAGGCAACCAACTCATAATGGAAATCCATATCTCGTACCCACTCCCAAACGACCTCTGCATGGCGTTCTTGCTTGTTGCATGGTTGCAAACTAATGTCTCAAACTCCGAGCTCACACCGAACATTCACCAACTAGAATGCATGATCCGTGGCTTGCAATATTCACGCCAACTGTACTACATCATTGCACATAATGGGGCTCGATTTTAAAATTTGATTAAGGTTATGCACATGCATTAGGTTGCTCCCACTGCACAATTACGAGGCGTCCTTCGGCTACTAGAGGTCGTTAAATTACATCCACGACCTGCTCTTGCCAAAGAGATATGTATCTGTGATAACATGGTGCCGCCTATTCGTGTCTAACTCTGTAATTTTATAGAAGTGCCACTTAACATAACAAGCAATATGCCTCTTCCAAACCCGACCGATTGTCCTTGTCGACAAGTGTTTCCACACTGTGTAGACATTGTTGATGGTCATGTAGCCACAATAGACTTCACTATCATACAAGATACATACTTACGGGCTCTTTTCATTGAAGGCTCTAAGTACCGTCTCAATGCCGACACCACAGATGTTATGAAAGGATTGAAACTCGGTCTGGACGAATATATTGCCAAGTTCATAGCAATTATGAGATCAGCATGCAGCAATAAATCTCTAACTGTTCATAGTGTCTGTAAGATGCGCATTTGACATACAACAATTCTTTCAAGATGCCAACAGAATTTATCTACGTCACACTAGCATGCACCCACTCAAGTTGCCTCACGTGTTGCTTATACATCTCTGCGACAAGTACAACAACAATTCGCCATAGTACCTGTCGATAAAACATTGCACAACATGACAATCAACCGCAAGCATTGGTACACGTATAAGTTATCACAGCATCTTGATAGTCCTACTTACGATCTGGCATCGGCGTCTGTGGGTCAGTCTCCTTGAATGAGAGCCGGTTAACGGAGGCCTCAATTTTCAAACCACTTATCAGGCCATTTATAATAAACCCAAGGGTCATTTTAACCAAACTTGCCACCACTTCATAGAGTGGAGATCATACTAACTACTTACAAAAAAAAAAAAAAAAAAAAAAAAATTTAACTTATAAAACAGCAAGGCAAAAGTGTGTTTTCATGCAAAATTCACTCTAAGACTTTTCAGTTGTCAGGATTTTCAGGATTTTTCATCGCTAGATAAAACAATCAACTCCAAGACCCCAACAAACACCAAACTTGGCACACACAGACCTTGACCAAAAATAAAACAGGGCAAAAGAAAAAAAACTAAAAAAAATGATCTCCAATGCACTTTTCAGGGTTAAGGGGGTTACCCAGGGCTGAAACGTGGGGGTCCCTGTTAACCGCTTATGCCTTGAACGCCATGCGCTTTTCAATCAACGTTTGGGTTATCGACATACTGACACCTTGCCCTATCTCTACTTTGCACTTAAAGCACATAAATCCCCGCCTGGCCTTGGCCCAAAACTTGGCGTTACTCAACACAACAACCTTTCTCGGTCTTCACCTCGCACAACACCTTGTCAATCTTCGGTTTCAGATCTGCATAACATCCCCCCTCATAAGCCTCTTGCCAGTACAACAACGATCTCCCACGAACTTAACTACGTTATCCAAGGCGTGATCAAGTCTCTGTGCAATAAGGACAATGAGCTTTATCAAGAAGTAAGTGTACGACGTTGTTGGATCGTGCAAAGTGTTGAGGAAGTCATATTGGATCTCAAGCAGAACGCACAATCCCTTCGAGGCTATACGCCTCATACACCAGATTTTACGACCATGTACACCAACCTGCCACATGATAAGATTCTTAACAATGTCCTAAATGCGGTTCGTGAAGCACATGATTACGCCTTGGTGTGGATTCCGCAAGGAAGAAGGCCAGTACGTAGGAGGTCCTCGTTGTGAGGAGTGGGTTACTTTACATGGTTCGGACACCCTTTCCGTGTCAAAAATAGAACAACATTTGCGGTTTGTGGTTTCTAATACTTATCTCTATACAAGGAATGGCACTTTGCGCCATCAGGTGGTAGGTATCCCTATGGGCACTTACGTCGGGCCAGAAATTGCCAACCTTACACTTTATTGGGACGAAGCGCAGTTCGTCGATGCACTTTGTCAGCGGGATCTGCGCATTGCGCAAGCACATGCATTCACGTACCAGTTCATTGATGACATCTTATCTTGGAAGACATCACCGCCCCCTCTTGCTCGATATGGTCTCGAGTTGAAAGACACTATTGAGCAAGATGGGTCGTGCCTTTTCCTTGGGGCAAGAATCCTGGTTCGGCTGGACAACTCACTTGCATTGGCATGTTTGATAAGGCTGAGGCATGAACATTCCCTCTAATGCCCCAACTCATCAGCCTGCAGGTGTGCTTACAAGGCAGTTATCACGATTTGAATATATCTGTAACAATATCGCCGACTTTAAAGTTGCGATGACTTCCCTGACACGACAAACGCTTATTAGGGTCCATTCCCTCGATGTCATGGAAAGAAAATGGACTGCATATGTGGGTGGATGGCAGCGTCGACAACCTACTCATGTTACACGCCTTTCAAACTGGTTTCCCTGCATGCTACGCTGGGCAATCACCCACTCACTCTCGGACGCTAATTTTGCATGCAGGTCTTCCACACAACCACACGTGCTAATTATGCGGGCAAATCTTCCTCACCAACAAACGCAATAGGCCACTTCCCGCAGCCTAACACCTGTCTCTTATACACATCTAGATGTGTATAAGAGACAGCATTAGCCCTCCACATGTCGCTCAGTCCCGTTATTCCTGCCAATAATTATGCGTACAAATCTTCCTCACCAACAAACGCAATAGGCCACTTCCCGCAGCCCAACACCGATGTTGACCGTGGGCAACATTAGCCCTCCACATATCGCCCAGTCCCGTTATTCCTGCCGAAATGCCAAACGCTAATGTGGATATGCCAATCCGGCAGGACACCAGGCCAGCCGCGTCAAATTTGGCTGAAGAGGCTGCAAGAGAGGAGGGAAGCATCCTACCAATACGGTGGCAGTGGAAAGTATATCGTTTCCACCGCCGCCACCGCTGCCACCACCACAACCACCACCTCCAGCATCCTCAACACCACTGCCCCCTCGTCTTCCACCATCTCCCCCCCCCCCCCAACCAGCACCACCAGTGCTGCCATCGACACTGCCACCATCATCTTTACCATCGCCACAACCATTATTACCAACACTCCCTCCGCCGACATCTTCTATGACATCAACTCCTTATCTGCCTCCTCTACTTCTTCCTCTTCCTCTTTTCCTAACTCCCCCTCCACCACCTCGCAGGTCTCCTCTTCGTCATCGACCTCCGCATTATCATCACCATCATTACATTCATGGTTGGATCAGCCGCGACAAGGGCCCTGTCGGTGAAAGCATCCGTCGTTAGATCGACTGTTGTAGATGCCTCTTCGGCGGGGACGTTCTCCGTCTCCACCACAGCCTCCAAGACAACGGCCTCGGTTATCCTTGAACATCATGATCACTGCACCTCCTGCAGGGATTAGAGATTTGCTATGTCGGCATGCTGGCAACCTTTCGGAACAACATCCTTGCCTTCACTACACGCTACCAGGAATAGTACATGTCGAGTCCGATGCCTGCAATGTGGCGATGATTTCTTCAGTGTCGCAGGCCTGCGTGTGCACCGGACACAGGGTGCAGCTACATGTGCAACATTTGCACGACTAGCAACCGCTTTGAGTATAAGTGCAGTTGATAAGCTTCCGCTTCCTGCATTTGGACCACCCTTTTTTCACTTTTCTGACCTGCCCCTCTCTCATCCATCTAACCCCGATTGCTCCCCCTGCCCCAAATGACAATGACCCGTCGTCTAATCACCTGATGGAGCTCCCGACTTAAGATCTATCTTCGGAACGCATACTAGAGCCAACGGACTCAATACAGTTGGAGGCACCCGACAAAAATAGTCAAGACCTCCATGAGTCTCCACCACTTGTGCAAGCTGCATAGTTGAACGAGTCTCTCCCTACAGTGCAAACTACGGAATCAGATGATATCATAGTGCTACAGCGAGGCCGCAATGCACGTTCTATGCCATTAGTGTACGTCTTTTTGCTAACAATTGTAACCCTTAAATGGTTTCTGATTTCGCAGACGTTGTCTGTAGGATAGAAGAAGAGCACCGTGTTGTCTGCCCTGAGGACGATAGTACTACACCTGGTGTGAACACACTAACATAGAAGTCCTGTCGATGACATTTATGGGTAAACGACTATAATTTCAAACTGCTCCACAATACCATGTGCCAGACATGGATCCGAATATTCGGGCATATATCTTACATCGTCCACGTCATTTCAGTTCTCTTACATTTGCCGATAATGCATGGATCCTATGGAACAATGGCAGTAGGGTGCGCATAGCGGGAAATATTAACTCTTTGTATCACCAAGTGGTGAGGAATTGCTCGGTCTGACTCGTCCATCAGGAACAGTATGTCGATGAGCACTTGCAAGCATTGCATCCCCTGGAGAGCAGTCCGACTGATTCTACTACAAAGAGTGAAGGGACCTCTCCAGGGGATTGTGGTTGTGCCCTCCCATTGTGTCGTCACACAGGTACAGTTCGGTTGGCATGTACACCGCATAGCCTCTGTTTCGAACACTATAAAGGAATGGTCGCTGAAAACCTTTCACATGAAAACTATGATCCCTTGTCTTGTGCTCATCCCCCCCAACCCCTCATTACGTGCCCGACATGCCATTGTGGCCTAGATCTGCAATGCCTAAATAATTGTGCACGTCAGCCTTCCATACCAATGACATGTCAGCAACATGCCATGCGTCATCAATGTTTTTAGAAAGTTGTCATAGAAAGTATGTGCCATTATTGCGTGGACTATCCCCGGTGTCATCATCCTCCACATTCTCTCGCAGCTTGTCCCACATGCAGTGTTGGTCATGCACCTACGACAACTGCAGACGAATCTTCCTATTCCTTGCCAGATGAACGATAGACACAACAACCCGAGGAGGAAAATAAACTTCTATATGAAGCACTTGCGAAGCGATGTGCTGATAGTTTATCACCATTAGGGCAAGTTGTTGCGGACAAATTCTGTAGCAGCTGAATGCCCTTGCTTTGGACCGATCCTCCTTGTCGTTGTCTACCCATAGAGAAGGAATGAATACTAAGGAAACCCAAGAAATATGCTCCATGCCGTTTTTTCTGACCCGCCGGAGATTCAATTAGCATGTGGTTCGCAACTTCGCATGCCTTGTGCCGTGAGGATTATGAAGGATAGTCCATACGAGTTTTGCTTCAATACGTACGACGACAGTCAGTACTGTACTCATGTACGGCACCTTAACATGTCATGTCCAGTTTGTAAACAGGGGCTGATACGACAATGTCTTTATAATTGCGGTCGACCTGCCTCTGTGTTTCTAGCATGTAGGAGTCACGTAGCCTCTGACATCTGTCTGCACCACGCCATTCGACGCAGCAATTGTGACTACGAAAATTGGATGCAGTGCTTCCATAATCCACACCCAAACCGGTCCTGTCTGGTTTCTAGGGTTGGCCACTTACCATTGACTCCTTAATCAAAAAGTATTTTTTTTGCAACCCTGTGTCATTCTAGAGTAGTCTGTTCCATCGGTGAATGTTTAGAACTCTGCGAAGTTTGTTATCCACCTCTCCCTTGTCGTTTGCATGTCATTATCTATCCTGCCCTTCACATGTTTCTTTTCTGCCCCTTATCCTCCACCTCCCCCTACCCCACACTCCTATAGAACTCCGTCTTCTATCCCTTTCCCTCCACCTCCTCTCGACCCCCCTTTTTTGTGCTACTAACAAATAAATACGAATGAGCATCGTTGAGAGAATAGACGATATGAAGATCAGAAGTCAAATGAATGGAAGTATGAAGATGAAGGACATATACAAAAACTAAGTATAAGCTGAAGATATAGGTTGAAGATTGGAAGTGAAATGAACAGTAACATGAAGATCTGAAGAGAAATGGAGCATACCTTCCCTTTTACTCTGCCTCCTGTTAAGTATAGGTTGAAGATTGGAAGTCAACTGAACAGTAACATGAAGATCTAAAGAGAAATGAAGCATACCTTCCCTTTTACTCTGCCTCCTGTTATAACCTTGTAGGGCCTCACCCTTTTAGACTTTCGAGCCTGAGTCGACCCATCTGCGGGTCCCAGCTGGCTCGGCTCCGCCCACACTCATGCTCAGGGCGCGGAGCCATTCGTCATAGGGTCACCCCCACCTAAAGCTTTGAGATGGATGGGGATGAACCATCGAGCGAGAGAGCTTTGGCATTGGGGATGTAGCTCAACTTTCTCGCTAAATGGGACAATTTTGTTGTTCACTCGCAAAGGTCCATTTCTCGATACTTTGCCGTGTTCCCATGCAATTGCTCCTTCCAATACACATGCAGTTTAGGGGTTCTTTGAAAGACTTCTTTTCTCTTATGCGCAGGACAAACGTCTTACTTGGGTCACACATTCATTCACTAATGTAATGGTCCTATGACTTCATCGAGGTGGGGGACACTCTTTATCCTCTTAGCCGGCCTACGCATTAGCACTCATTGTCCCACACATCATCCATCAAGTTTTGTTGCTTCCCTAAGCACCCCTTAGTCTTTTCGGGGTTCCCACCCGCATACTCATAGGACTTGGCGGCGCTCTCGACCGTCCGACACCTTTGCAGACTTCAACTAAGAAGACCATGCCTTTCTTTTCATTCACACTCGAGCCACATCCACAAAGGTTTTCATCCACAAGCAAGGGTTTCGTTCACAACCCGCTTAGTTTATGTCTCATCTTCCCTCTTGTTGCCCGACCTATCCGGGCACCGTCCAACTCAAGGCATCCACAAAGGCTACTCACCTGCACACTCAATACAATGTAGAGAAATACAACCCCCATTTGGGGTCAACACATAATCCCTCCCACATGCATAATTTCCTTCTATGTTCCTTAGGTTCGCTTCCGCTCATTTCTTTCCTTCCTCTAAGCCATCCTCTTCTCTTAGTAATGCAGTCGGGATTCTGGTTGAGTCAACTGACTTTTCTTTTACTTGGCAACTCTTTCTAGTCCTTCTCGGACTTTGTTAACCGACAAGCCCGTCAAGCTCTTCTCTTTCTTATCTTCTTGGTGGCACAAGGGGCCGACAGTCCTCCCCTTGCCCTCTTCTTCCACCAAGTGAGATTCAGAGTTCTTTCACAACTCCTACTCTCTAAATGTAACAAGTGAGTGGGGGAAGGGTTAGTTACATGCTAAGAAAGGAAGGAAGAGTGGATAAGGGTTGACCTTGGGGTTCGGAAGAGGAAGATAGAAGAAGTTGGCGATCAAGAGAGAGAGAGAGAGAGAGAGAGAGAGAGAGAGAGAGAGAGACCCCTCCCCTAAGCTTAATCCAACCTACCCTCCACTTATCTTACCGTCCTGCCTACAACTCCTTTAACGATCTGATACCTTATATGTCTCGGACCATGGCATTGGTTGGTGAGGGAGGTGGAGGTGGAGATGGAAGAAGGGGTGAAGGTACTTGGCTATGGTGGATGGGTGAAAGAGGTGGAGGAGGAAGATGGTGTGAAGGTACTCGACTATGGTGGATGGGTGAAGGAGGTGGAGGAGGAAGAAGGTGAAAAGGTACTTGGCTATGGTGGATGGGTGAAGGAGGTAGAGGTGGAAGAAGGTGTGAAGGTGCTTGGCTATGGCGAATGGGTGAAGGAGGTCGAGGTAGGAGAAGGTGCGAAGGTGATTGGCAAGGTGTGAAGGTACTTGGCTATGGTGGATGGATGAAGGAGGTGGAGGGGGAAGAAGGTGTGAAGGTGCTTGACTATGGTGGATGAGTAAAGGAGGTGGAGGCGGAAAAAGGTGTGAAGGTACTTGGCTATGGTGGATGGGTGAAGGAGGTGGAGGTGAAAGAAGGTGTGAAGGTGCTTGGCTATGGTGGATCGGTGAAGGGGGTGGAGGTGTAAGAAGGTGCGAAGGTACTTAGCTATGGTGGATGGGTGAAGGAGGTGGAGGTGGAAGAAGATGTGAAGGTGCTTGGCTATGGTGGATGGGTGAAGGAGGTGGAGGTGAAGAAAGTTGTGAAGGTACTTGGCTATGGTGAATGGGTGAAGGAGGTGGAGGTGGAAGAAGGTGTGAAGGTACTTGGCTATGGTGGATGAGTGAAGGAGGTGGAAATGGAAGGTGTGAAGGTGCTTGGCTATGGGTG
>BFEA01000728.1:586936-622895 GCA_003427395.1 Chara braunii | reverse complement strand
GAGGTGGAAGAAGGTGCGAAGGTACTCGGCTATAGTGGATGGGTAAACGAGGTGGAGGTGGAAGAAGGTGTGAAGGTACTTGGCTATGGTGGATGGGTGAAGGAGGTGGAGGTGGAAGAAGGTGTGAAAGTGCTTGGTTATGGTGGATTGGTGAAAGAGGTGGAGGTGGAAGAAGGTCTGAAGGTACTCAGTAATGGTGGATGGGTGAAGGAGGTGGAGGTGGAAGGTGTGAAGGTGCTTGGCTATAATGACAGTCCGGTGAAGGAGGTGAAGGTGGAAGAAGGTGTGAAGGTGTTTGGCTATGGTGGGTCCTAAGCTTCCGGTCTCTCCCTATTTGCGTTGTCTAATCGTCTGAACCATCCGAAAACCCGGACTTGCGAAATTCAAACTTGCAACAGACACTCAGACTTTACAAAATTCAGAATTGCAAGAAAAAATCAGATTAACCTAAAATCCGCCCTGATTTCATCGCCATTTGCCCATACTTGTCAGTTTCGGACACCGCCCGAGGCTCTAAGTCAACAGTTCGAGGAAGTCCATTTCCCGTTTCTGTGGGAAAATTGACTCAGAGGGTCTGGTGGTTTTGCAGACCATCTGTATATTCCTAGGATATGGGGTCTCTTTAGTCTCAGCCCTTATATCCGCTGTTTTGGCGAACTTAGTTTCCGACACCCTCTAGCCGTACTGGCCAGTTGGCCATTCCGGACCGGCATCCGCCCCGGGGGCTGGACAACAACTTTCTTAGCAGCAGCAGCAAGAAGGGCTTGGCCAGGCATCAGCAGCAACAACAACACTCTCATTATCAGTAGCAGCAGTAGCAACATCAGTCACAGTCCCCTACCTACTTTCCCTTTCCTTACTGTGTTCAAGTAGGGCACAATCGGGGGTGAAACAATGTTCAAACAAAGCACGGGGGGGATTATTGTGTCATTTAAATAGAGCACATGGGGGTGAGCTGCCACAGATACACAATTTTTACCGTGTACATACGACCATGTCAAAAAAATGGACAAGGATTGAGGTTCCACTTTACATCAAAGTAAAAAAAATTGAAAAAAAAAAGGAGGGAAAGTGAGTGAAACTCTCTCCCAGACTAGGAAATACACAAAGCAAAGTGACGGAATACTTTGAAGTGGGAAAATTGACAAAGTACCAGTACATGATGACATCAAAACTAAGATGAGCAAGAAATAGAGTTGCGATTTACACCCAAGTGATAAGATTAACAAGAAGTGAAGTCATGTAGAAAAATTCAAAACGCAAGGCAACAAAATACTTTGAAGTGAAAAAATAGACAAAGCATGAGCATATGATAACATCAAACTAAGAAAAGCAAGGAATGAAGTTGCGATTTATACCCGAGTGAGAAGATGACAAAAAAGTGAAGGGAGAAAGAGTGAAACTCACTCTTATGCATGGAAACTCAAAATGCAAAGTGACGAAATACTTTGAAATCTGGAAATGGATAAAGCATGAACACATGATGACATCAACACTAAAATGAGCAAGAAATGAAGTTGCGATTTACACCTAAGTGAGAAGATGAACAAAAAGTGAAGGAAGAGTTAGTGAAACTCACTCTAATGCATGAAATTTGATGGAAAGCTGGAAACTCAAAATGAAAAGTGGAGAAAAACTTTAAAATGGGAAAATGGACAAAGCATGAGCACATGATGATATAAACACTAAAATGACCAAGAAATGGAGTTGCAATTTATGCCCAAGTGAGAAGATTAAGAAAAAGTGAAGGAGCAGTGAGTGAAACTAACTCTCATGCATGGAAACTCAAAATGCAAAGTGACGAAATACTTTGAAGTGAGAAAATGGACGAGGCATGAACACATGATGACATAAACACTAAAATGCGCAAGAAATGAAGTTGCAATTTACACCCAAGTTAGAAGATGAACAAAAAGTGACGTCATGCATGAAAACTAAAAATGCAAAATGGCGAAATACTTTGAAGTGGGAAAATTGACAAAGCATGAGCACATGATGACATCAACACTAAAATGAGCAAGAAATGGAGCTGCGATTTACACCCAAGTGAGAAGATGATCAAAAAGTTACGGGAAAGTGAATGAAACTCACTCTTATGCGTGGAAACTCAAAATGCAAAGTGGTGAAATACTTTGAAATGGAAAAATGAGCAAATCATGAGCATATGATGATATCAATACTAAGAAGATCAAGAAATAGAGTTGTGATTACACCCAAGTGGAAAGATGATCAAAAAGTGAAAGGAGTGTGAGTTTCATGCATGGAAGCTCAAAATGCAAAGTGGCGAAATACTTCGAAGTGCGGTAATGGGCAAATTATGAGCATATGATGACATCAATGCTAAGAAGATCAAGAAATAGAGTTGCAATTTACACCCAAGTGGAAAGATGATAAAAAAGTGAAGGGAAAGTGTCACTGAGTGAAACTCACTCTCATGCATGAAAACTTTAAAACTCAAAATACAAAGTGACAAAATACTTTGAAGTGAGAAAATAGGCAAATCATGAGTATATGAAGACAACAACACTAAGAAAATAAAAAAATAGAGTTGCGATTTACACTCAAGTGAGAAGATGAATAAAAAGTAAAGGGAGAGTGAAGGACGAGTGAGTGAATCTCAGTCTCATACATGGAAACCCCAAATGCAAAGTGGCAAAATACTTTGAAGTGAGAAAATAGACAAATTATGAGGATATGATAACATCAACACTAAGAAGATCAAGAAATAAAGTTGCGATTTACAACCAAATGGAAAGATGATCAAGTTGTGAAGGCCTCATGCATAAAAACTCAAAATCCAAAGTGACGATATACTTTGAAGTTGGGAAATTGGGAAACTATCAGCATATGATAACATCAACACTAAGAAGATTAGGAAATAGAGTTGCGATTCATACCCTAGTGGAAAGATGATCAAAAAGTGAAGGGAGAGTAATGCAAAGTGTTGAAGTACTTTGAAGTGAACAACTGGGCTACATGGAGGCAATCTCTAATGGAGAAGTTACTTTCTACCTTTCTCATTCTTAGTATGTTAGTTATGGAGATGGAGAGGAGAGAGGAAGGAGATGGAAAAATATGGAGAATAATTAGGTGAAGAAGAATGAGAGAAAAAAAAGAAGGAGATGAAGGAAAAGAAAGAGAAGAGGAAGAAGAGGGAGAAGAGGAAGAAGGAAAAAAAAAAAAAAAAAAGGTTCTCACTCATATCCTTATGTATCTTGATCTGGAGATGTCAATCTCGGTGAACCCTTCTCTCTCTTTGCACACTTGCAGCCCTGCTATGACTTCCTTCTTCTTCAAACTTTCATCTCCCTCCTTCCTGAGTCTCTCTGAGGTTATGACAAACTCCTACCACTAAGGCTATGGAGTTCCCCCCTCTAGGAGGGTTAAGTAGACCCCTACTAACCTTCTTCTCTCCTTCGCAGTCTGGGGCTGCTCCCCCAGCTTATGTAGGCTGGGTACAGCACTTCGGTCAGCCCATGGACCTCCCCATATGCCCCGAAATGAACCGAGGTACCCCCAAGGTTTTTTTTCTTCACTTGGCCTCTTCGGGAGCACGTGGGCCTCTTTTTGGCCAGGTACATGCAGTTCGAGTGGTTGGTAACAGCTCGTCCTGCCTCTAGAATCTCCCCACACCTTATTTTCCTTTTCAGATTCTGCCCCTTGAGTCCGAATATCCAAGGGGCGACCCTACTTGAAAGATAAAGGCATTGTGAGTCTTTTTCTCGATTTTTCCTAGTTCTACCTCAATTTGAGTAGGTCGAGGTATTTTTTTGTACTTCGGTGTCGTTTCAGCCTTAGATCTGACTGGGATCCAATGCCAACATTAATCTGAGCTACCCCCTAGTGACCCTTCCTTCAGATTTGAGCCCGAATGCTCACTTTTTCAATTTTTTGTGCATCCGACCTCCATTTTCAGGGAAATGCACTGTTTCGTCTTTTTCTTTCTTTTGTTTTTTTTCCATTTTGGGCCGCCAACTCCTTCCGGAATTAACCGTTTGAGCTGGCCCCACAAAAAATGACCATATCCCCTCCTCTATGAGATCTGATCTCAGATCCATGGCCTAGACAAAAAAACGACCAACTCCTTTTTGGTTTTTCTCTCATTTTTGTCTTTTTAATTCATATGTTATCAAGATCATAATGCCCCAAAGACCTTATCTCTTCACCTTGGATTGCCCTTCACTAAATCTGGAGTGATGAGGTCACAGTAGGGACCTGCCAGTCCCTACTGTGTCAGTCCCAACTGGCTGGCACATCCTCTTCCACTCTTTTCTCCCTATTTATTTCATTCTCCCTTATTTTTCTCCTTTTTTTTATTTATTTTCTTTTATTTCTGATGTGACAAGTGTCAAGTCGCTGTAGACTCTCTTTCTAGGCTATGGATCTTGATTTAGTCCAGATCCAGATCCAGTAGCTGACCGTTATTTCTCGAATCACAATAATGAAGCCCCCACACTCATGGAGACTTAAGTTTGTCTCCGTTACTCTCAATTTTTTATCCCCCTTGCTCCGATTTTTCCTTGGCAGCTTATTTCCTGCATAGAGTCTCTTGGGGCACTATTTTCTCAAGTCTTGTTGGTCCGAGATATCTCAGACTGCAGGGTAGGCCTCCCGCCATTATTTTCTCTCTTCTTTTTGCCTCAAACTCCTCCCATCTTGACCCCATTCAATTTTTGCACCTGTAGTTGCGAATATTTTCCACTGTTAAGATCTTGATCTTGACGGTGCCAATTGTGTCAAGTGTTCATCCTTCATACGCAGCCCACAATTTTCCTTGGGACACTCAAGTCCCCGCTACTCATCCCTTACTAGCCCCGTTTTCCAGTCTTACCGGTAGTCCCGCCAGTAATCCCGCCGGTAATCCAGCCGATACATGTCTCAATTTTTGATTATTTTTATCCGAGTTGATCTAGCCTCCGACATTATCCTTGATGACCTCCAATTTTTATTTGGGACTTCCTAGTCCCCGACAGTCCCAATCTCTTATTTCTGTGTGTCTCAAGTGCCTCGATTATTCCCGACGTGAGATTTTCATCTCACAATTGTTTTTTATCGTCTCCACTTGATCAAAGCTTGAGACACTTCTTTCTAGTGTCTTGAGCGTGCCAAGGTTCATTTTCCCTTAGCCTTGGCACCCCTATGCAGCCTGTTATTTCTCGGACTGCAGTAATGACATTTTTCCTAGTCTCATTGCCCCACAACTAACCCAAAACGGAAACAAAATGAAGCCGTAAATTTCCAAGTGCATCTGGGCGCAATATTGACTCTGAATGTACCTAAAACATGTTGCATTCCGGTTGCATGGTCCCTTGATTTTCTTTGATTTTCTCAGTAAAATCTAAAGAAAATCAAGATACTTTGTAACCAATTCCCCCTTGGATGAATGCGGTCACAAACGCATCTCCCAAGTGACCGTTTCTTATTGTTAGTGACCTTTTTTTTTTTTTTTTTTTTTTTTTTTCTCTCCAAATCCAAAGAGTAGGGACTTGCCAGTCCGTACTGACGGTCAACTCACTCCCTCCCTCACATCCTCTTTTCTCTCATTCTCCCTCCTTTTTCTCTTCTTTTTCTTTTTTTTTTCTTCCTTTTTCTAACATGCCAAGTGTCAACTAGCTGTTGAGGGTATTTTTAGGTCCTACATCTTGATTTTGGCCTAGCCCATGCCCAAGGTGCAGTCCGTTCATTCTCTGACTGCAATTACGGCACTCCCACACCCATAGAAACCTCATTTTGCCGCCGTTTGTTCCAAATTGTGACCCCTCCTATTATGATTTTCTCTTGGTAGTCTATTTTTCTCATAGGGTCTCTCGAGGCTCCATTTCCTCTAAGGTGGTTGGTCTGAGATATTTCGGACTGCAGTCCACACCCTCCTCCACATTTCTTTGTTTCCTTTCTTTCTTTACAGCTCTCTCGTTTGCTCTCACTAGTGGTGTTAATATTTTTGGTCATTGAGATCTTGATCCCTACGGTGTATCTTGCCTTGATTCTTTATTGTCTTACCGCTCCATAGTTCTTCTTGGGACCATTCAAGTCCCTGACATTTGCCCCGCACTAGTCCTCGATACTTGTCCTGCGCTAGTCTACTGCACTTGTCCCGTCGGTGGTCTCGTCAACGCGTGTCCCAAAATGTGATTGGTTTTACTTAATCCCACGCGGACTCCGTCATCACTCCACATGTCGCCCCAATTTTATCTAGGGGTTCTCTAGTCACCGGCGGTCCCAATTCCTCCTTCCCTTGAGCCGCAAACGTACCGAATATTTCCGGTCCTGTGATCTTTGATCTCGTGGCCGCCGTTCATCGCCGTAATTTGAACCTCATGCTTGAGGACCACTTTTCTAGTGTGCTGTGTCCGTCAAGGCCCCTCTTCTCATGGTCTTGACACTCTCCTTTGCAGTCCGTTACATTTTGGAGGGCAATGGTGACCTTGTTTCTGATCCCATTGCCCCCATGCTTGCCCAAAACTGAAGCATAAATGAAGTGGCACACCCCCGGTTGCATCCGGACCTAGCATTGGCTTCGGACGTACATGAACCATGTGTTTGCTTTAGTTTTTGTGGTCCGTTGCATCTCGGCCTTCTTTCTCCTTGATTTTTCCTAATTCTCTCTTTGAAAGTCAAGAAAAATCCAGACATTTTGTAACCGTTTCTTTTCTTGATTAATTCGGTCACAAAATGTATCTAAAACATGTGTTTTCTTTTGCTCTGGGTGTTTGTTTTTGTTTGTTTCTGTCCCAACTGCATGTGGACTTGATGCAGGTCTGTTCAAGACCCCTAGACCTCTTTTGGGAAGGGCAAGTTGGCCATGATGTGGCGGCTTGCCCTATTTTCATTCCCATACTCCTACCTCTTCCATTCGCTCCCTATATCATTTTCTTCTCATCTTTGCTGTCTGTTTCACCTCGGATCACACTAGGGCCTTATTTTTCACTTTCAGAGTACATGGGCCTTCCATTTTCAAAGCCCTTATGGTTTGTTGCATTCCCTTTGAGCCCCTTCTCAATTTTAAGGCCTCGGGCCTCGAAATTGAACCTCTCTCTCTCTTTCTCTAACCCTCTTTATTCTGGCTCTGAAGGCAAATCATTTTTCAGGTTGCCCGTGTCCCGACATTTGCTCGGGTGACACCTATTATTCCTTTCTTTGTGTCCTCATGTGTGGTCTATGGTCCTTAGGCTTTTCTCCTGCCGTATTCAGATGGCCCCCTCTGTCGCATGCTATGCTCTCATGTGTCGGCGTCACAATACTATTTTCTTTGACGTCGTTGACCTCCTTCTACCCGTGACGCTCGGCCTCAGGGTATTATTTTCTCGGCGGTCCTCCTTCTTTGAGAAGGAGGGCCGCCTTTACTTATTCCCTGCAGCACTTTGTCGCTCGTCACTCCGTTGATCTATTCCTGGCCAAATGGTTCCAGCGGCCTTCGGCCTCCTTCTAGGCCCTAGGCGGCGACACTCCTTCCTTAGTCCTTCATCCTCTCTGTCTCTCTTGCTCCCTTGTTTCAGATTTCCTCGCCATACACATCTTAGCCGTGTATCATCTCTCAAGGGCCGAGACCTGATTTGGGAACCACAAGTCCTGACACATTCCCCCCACTCATTCATGATGTCTTCATCACACACCAACCGCAGGTAATAGGGGAAAAAGGGGTTGGAGGGGTAGACAAGGGAGGAGAGATGGGATGTGATAAGAAGTTGGTTTGCCAGGGTCCTTCTTGAACTTGTCTTGTACCTTTCCTTTGTTGTTTTGGCAATAATCTGCTATTTGGTTCATGCAATTAATGTTTCTTTATCAAGCTTGACCGCCTTTAATGCATCAATTAATCGGTTTTTCGGCCCGTGCAACACATGTTGATTTCCCAAGCTTGGTCACCCCAAATGCATCACATAATCCGTTTTTCGGCCCATGCAGTCTATGTTACTTTCCCAAGCTCGACCACCCTCAATGCATCACATAATCGGTTTTTCAGCCCGTGCAGTCCATGTTACTGTCCCAAGCTTGGTCACCCCAAATGCATCACATAATCGGTTTTTCGGCCCATGCAGTACATGAGCCCTGACACTTTTTACCTTACCCTTGCACAATCCAACCCTTTTGTCCTTCCTGCGACCCCCTTTTCCCTCACCCTATGTCTGCTCGTGGTCTAATTGCCTTTTGAGTGCCAGTTCGTTCTCTTCTTTGGTCACACATCAAGTCCGTCCCGGTGCTTTCCTGACTCATTCTTATGCATTCGTTTCGCCTTTTGGTGGATCTTCTCATATTCAGTCTCATCCAATGCCCTTGATCCTTTATTAAGCTTCCCATGCTTATTCTCAAACATTTTCTCATGCAATTATTATGACCATTTTGTTAGGCCTTTCAAGTCATTCTCAGGCTATTTCATGCAATCTTTCAAACCGCTTTGCCGGATTTTTCAAGCCTTTTTCAGACAATCTCTCATTCAATGTCTCTGGTCATCCTGCCAGACTTTTTTCAAGCCCAAGCTTCGACAATTTCGCATGCAATTTTTTTCGGCCTCTTACCAGACTTTTCTCAATCCCAAGCTCGGACAAATTCGCATACGATTCGTCGGGACTTTTTGTCTGGCTTTTCTCAAGCCCAAACGCAGACAGTTTCACATACAATTCCTCTGGACTTCTTGTTAGGCTTTTCTTAAGCCCAAGCTCAGACAAATCCGCATGCAATTCCTCTGGACATCTTGCAAGGTTTTTCGTAAGTTTATCTGATACTTTTTTCACACGCTCTCTTATCAAGTAGATGACACGTCTTTCCCCCACTCAAACGCGATGTCCCCATCGCACAACGGGTTCTCAATCAGAGGTACACAAACCTTCCCTGCCAACTAAGTGGAGGATGCCAACCCATCAGTCCCCAAAAGGAAGGGTGATCATTCCTTCCCTTGCTGATAACTCGCCCCATCCTCCCAACTTAGTCCGGCTGCCGCTTCTCTGGAGACATGTGTCATCATTGAGGTACCACCTCGCATAGGTCCAGCCCATGTCTCCCAGGACCCCGTTTTGCCATAAGTGGCTCCCTCACGAATCGTTCCTCCCGAGTGGTATTTTATTGGATTCGGCCTCTTTCTTTCAAGATAGTTGGACTCTCTATTAGTTTGTGAGTGCAGTTACGAAGACCTCTCGGTTAGTCCCGGAACGGTTTCAATGCTCTGGCAGGGCGGTGTTAATGCCCTGTGGTGGTGGCAGCCTCCACGCTGTACCTCGCCGGACCTTCCCGTAGAAAGTGTCGCTCAATTTAATGCGAGAGGCCTTGGTCCTTCTTAAACGGCCAGGCCGCCCCTCTACAGCGCGACATGTGGTTGAAGAGGGTCAAAACGACTTAGAAGAGCAACTAGCGGTTCCTTCTTGGGCACACTGGGCGTTTAGGAACTCAACGTGCAGTTTGAACTCTCAGACTATAAATCATTGTCGGAGTTGGTTCCGGATGTTGAGCACTGACAACGATGCTTTGATCCTTTAACCTCTGTCCTTTCTATGAGGAACAGGTCGCGCTTGGACTTTCCCTCAAGAGGCAGAGGTCCTGGGGTCGCAGTGCGGGCGCCGATATTTCCCCTTCCGCTAAAGCCAGAGACTAGATATAGAGAAGAAAAACTGAGCAACTCAATACGTGGTCTTAATAACTCACGAGTGCTTAGGATCCACTCTTATGCAATGCAATTTTCAATTATCAAGCAAACACTTAATCCAAATATTCTTTCAAACTCTTTCTGAAGGTTGATTCTCATGACCGATCCAACGGCCTCTTTTCAGTTAGGACCAATTCTCACGGCCGACCCGTCGGCCCTTTCCAATCATGAATTCATTTTTTCAATTTTTTTTTGCAGGGTCAATTCTTATGGCCGACTCCAAACAACTGCCCCCTCCTTTTCCAATCTCCCTAGAAGGCTGATTTTTACGACCGACCCGGCGGCCTTGTTCAATTAACGATCCATCTTTTCTAATTTTTTTTCAAAGCTAACTCTTACGATTCACTTGACGGCCTGTTCCCATCACCACTTTCATTTCTCCAGTCTTTCTCCAAAGCCGATTCTCGTGACTGGTCCGACGACCTTTATCACCCCACAACTCAATTCATCCAGTTCAGTCTCATTGAACCTTTATCATGCAATCATGCAAGGGGACCCCAGTGACAATTTCTAATGACATTTTTCAAAAACCATTTTGCGATTTCAAGTCGAATAACATTTTAAAGGGTCATATTTTTGCTATTTCAAGTCGAATAACCTTTTCAGGGGATATTCTTTGCTATTTCAAGTCGAATAACCTTTTCAGGGGTCATTCTTTGCTATTTCAAGTCGAAGAACCTTTTCAGGGGTCATTCTCATTCCTTTGTGACTGTCCTAGGGGGTGGGCCTCTACGACATGGATCCCATATTTTACTCAGGGGAGTTAGAAGGTGGTCATCTTATGCAATTTTCTGCGTGTGACTTCTTACACCACATCCCATTACGACTTGCATCCATGATCAATTTATAAATACACTCGGCATAACGTCTAGTGCTCAAGGAGAGGTTTGCATCTTGAACTAACACTAGCTCGTCCAGCCATTCAACCATACACAAAAACCTGGGGCTCGTTTCCATCTTCACTCTTCCTCACCCTCAGACCTTTGTCATTCCGGATTTGACATGACTTGGTTCGATTAGGCTCTTAGGGAAGGAGGATTCACACGCCCCTTTGCCCATAGGGTCCCTAACCTCTCTCTGATCCTTACCACAATTCATTTACCCGAGAACCAGCATTTCATTTCTACGAGATGTTTGTTATGGTTATGAAACCAAATTAGTCCCCGAAAGTCCCATCGACGCTGTTTCCCCAGTCCTCATCTCAATGTCTTGGGTAGTACCGTTTTTCACTGAACATCCCTAAGTAGCTTGCGCAAAAGACAGTAATTGGCGATCGTCAACAACATGCCTTGTCCTTGTCAAAACATGAAAGACTGCGCATAACCAGACCATACCAAAAAAATGACCTCTATGACCAATTCACCATCTTTTATTCCACATAGAACGTATATACACAATTTTTCTTGACTTGGCTCAACTTTTCTCCTTGGCCTCTTGTCTCTTGGCCTCTTCTTCTGATTGCGAGAGCGCATCTCATCCTAGCCTATGAGCTTAAAATCTATCTTTTCCTTTCTGCGGACATCTCAAGTGTTCCCTCATCGTAGAAAGTCAACCCCGTGACTGACTTGCCCCTCCTCATCTTCCTCCTGACCTTGATGATCCAAGTATTATACTAACTCATTGATCAAACCACTGACTGTATGACTGTCCAAGTCCCTTATCCCATTCTGTGGTTTTTTCCTTAAAGGTATTAAACTCAGGTCCTTCTTCTCCTTCAGGCTTGACCACCTCCTCCGTCTCTTCCTCATTACTGATATCAATAGCTTGGATAGGATCTCCCCTTACCTTTCGTATTTCCTCTTCTTGTCCTCGACCATCCCCACCCTCACAACCTCTTGTCCTCACGTCGCGTCGCTCATCACGGTCCCAATTCCATGGTTTTCTTCCTCTTTGTTGCTGAGGTCTTATCATGTTTCCTCTTCCTTTCACTTTCTGCTTTTGGGCTTACTTTCCCTCTTTCACAGTCGGCCACTAACCAAGTGATTCTCCATTCACTCTCTCCGAGTGGCGGACGCATCCTACCAACAATCTTTCTCTCTCTTTGGTTATATGTGGGCCCAGAATCATAATCTATGACTAGCCTCCTCCCTTATTTCCCTGGAGCGCCCCTCGTGACTGACCCACCTCTCTGCTCAGTATGTTAACCCAAATGTCGTCATTCTCGACTTTCCCTTTTTCTAAGTCGTTTACTTGTTCCTACCATTCCTTCCTTCCTTCCAGATGGCGTTCGTCCCATGTCGTCCCGTGGGTTTTCAACAAAGCTCGCTTACTTCCTCCTCCTCTATTACTGAAAAATCTCGGTTGTTTAACGCCGCTATAACGCGTCTGTGTCCCCCATGCGAATTTCATTCAACCCTCTCCCCGTTAGGACCCCGGATCTGCCCCCTGAGGGTCCTAGAACACCGCCTTCTTATGATGTCATGGTTAAGCTTCGAGCAAAGCCTAATGAAGTGTCCCACCATAATACAATATCGACATGATTCCTTGGTACGATCCCTTCGACAGGCCCGACGTTTGGGTCTTGGAGCGAGAGTTTCTTGGGGGGCCAATGCGGGTCGACATACTTGGGCTTGTACCACCCGAAGGGTATATCGTATTTTTTCTCTCTGATTGTTCGTTCCTTCGTCTTGATCATGCAACTCCAACCCTCTTTTCATTCCGTATCTAGTTGTCGCTAGGTTCTCGAATCCTTCGTTGTTTCTTTGGCGGCTCTCTGTTCTCACACCCTTTTCTTGGTCGAGTCAGACTGTCAGACTGTATCAGTCTTTCCCTTAGACTCTATAGTTCATTGTAGTCCTTGTTTGACAAAGATTGTCCCCTTGTCTATTGACTAATTCCTCGGTCTGCTCTTGGCTCCCTCACTCCCGTTGCCGTCCTTACCTCAAAGGGGTCGGGCTTCTCTTTTTACTCCCGCGTTTCCGCTCGTTTCCCATCTACCGGGTTTCCCAATCACATGCTTTCATCGCGTCTCACCTCGCCATTCATCCTTGTGTAGCTCGTCATCCTCAGCCTCGATGTCCTCTATGATTTCTTCAATTACACCAACCTTGTAATCTGCTACCATCTGCTCCACTTCCTTGAGTCTTCGTAGGGTATCCACTACCTTTCTTTTTTCCGTCAATCCACCCCCCGAAGTTTGCGACTTTTCCATATCACCAACTACGACTGACCCCATTCCTTGAGATCCTGCGGGCCTTCTCTCGTTATGGCTCATTCTCCCCAAAATCCCCCTCGCATTGTTTTTGGCCCCCTCATTGTTGAACCTGTGATCGATATTTATCCTGTTGTCTTAATCCTTAGGATTCCAACCATCTATGTTGTCTGTTTGGTCACGTTCATTTCTTCAGCCCTTCCTGTTATTTGAAATGTTCATAACGTATCAAACCTGCATGCCATAGAACCGAAAGAAGGAGAAACTTACTTTAGACTCTTCCCCCCCCATAGTTTTCCTATTGCTACCAACTACGAAAACATTTCGTCTTCAAAATCAGCTTACTCTCTTTCTCGTCAGAGGGGTTCTCCAGCTTTCGAATCCCCTCTTGCAGCCATGCCATTTTCCGAAGTCTAGGCTTAAAGTTTCAATCAACGAGCGCGTTAGAGTTCTTGTAGGCGATAAGTACAATGTCGTTGACAGGTACCTCTACCTAATCAAGTTCTAGGCTATCATCATGTCCTACCCTGTATTGGGTATAAACCCCCTGCGCGGCTTAGCCCGTTGGGGTGCGACCCTCTCTTCAACCTTGCAAAAGACATCGTCCAGCAATGTCGTTGTGCCCCATTACATGGCTTACTACTACATCTTTCAACCCTCGGGCTGCGTAAACAATTATACTATTTCGATCAAATAACTGTGAGGAACGAGCCCTCAAGGGGGCCGTATCAGACATCGCATATTCTGGGCTAAGGCCCCCAGCAAGCCAAGTGCCCGCCCTAAGTGAAGGCGGGCCTGAATATTCGTCACAGGCCAAAATTCGACATTTCCATATGTGGGTATTCAGGCTCTCGCAGCGTGTCAGTTGGTTGAGTGAACGTGCGAGCCTCACTAAGCTGCGTCGTACAGTTGGCCCAGGCCACGAAAGTTGCACTTGGGCACATACACACAAAGCAGGGCCGATACATTGAGAAGCAGGCCGTCGGCCTTGGGAAAAGCAGTACTGCCGAAGCATCTACCTGGGCGCTGCGCATATACAGCAAACAGCCAAGCCGTGCCCAACTGAAAAGGGCCCAGGTCCTTAACTGTAAATCTCGGGCCTGGGCACAGGGTCTGAGGCCCAACCGGAAGCTACTGGAAGCTTCCAGCCAGGCCACACGCAGCATCCAGCACGCTGCCACTTCCATAAAGGAAGTGAGGAAGCCTAGGCCAGACACACTGACCAACACTGGCAATGCGGAAGTGCTGCTGCGCTAATGCCAGGGGCGCTGACGGAGTGCGAGGTGGTGACTGGGGCGCTGTAGGGCAGCGGGGCGC
Organism: Chara braunii; assembly: GCA_003427395.1. Lineage (NCBI taxonomy): Eukaryota > Viridiplantae > Streptophyta > Charophyceae > Charales > Characeae > Chara > Chara braunii. The sequence continues at coordinate 608,793 of BFEA01000728.1, read as the reverse complement.
AGGCGGCCATAGCCGGGCTGCTAGGCGCCAAGGGGTACAGCGAGCGATTTGGTGGTCTTCAGGGAAGGAGGCGCTGTGTGGGGTTATCAAGGTCTGAGTGAGGGTGACGAGATACGTACCTGGTGCATGAAGAGAGGTCGGCTATGGTGTTGACAGTCATGTACATTGGTCTTTGAGCGACGAAGTGAGCTTGTTGCGTGAACCAGTTGTAGGTAGGATAGTCGGGTAGAGTAGACTGGGCGTTGGGCGCCAGACAATACAGAGAGCGACTTTGGATACTGTGTTGGTGTGGCCTGCGGGCTTGAACATTGGCTCATTACTTCATTGTATTGCTCTATATGGATGGTTTCTGGGTGCATTTTGTACTCTCTTCTTGTACACGACTACTTGGACAGCTGTGTGATTTCACAAATTTGATTTTCTGTATATCGTTCACACTCATATTCCTTGCAATTTGGTATCGGAGTTGGTTCGTGATCGCCGCTTACCTGGCACCAACGACATTGTTACTTGGTGCGTTGACGATGCTTCATGTGCAGTAAGGATACTTTGGCGCTGGTTTGAGATAGCGGGGCCTAGGAGGAGAGGCCGGCCGCTGGAAGGCTGTGGCGACAGCGTGGGAGCTGTGGCAACACCGGATGTATGTATGATGATGAGAGTATGTTGACGTGGCATTTTGGCTGAGGTGGCACTGCATTGTGTTGTGGGTGGTACCGAGGCTAATGACCGGTCATCGAAATGCACGTCGGCCCAATTGGTGAGAAATCTGTGGTTGGGGGCAGCTATCTCCAGGTACGTTGTTCCCATTCCTTATCTACCCTCTCAATCTCTTCTTAATGTGAGGAAGTGAGTCCAACTTGAGTGTCCTCTCTTTGGTGAGGAGTCGTGTGCGCTCTATCTTGAGAGACGGCATTCTTCCTGGTGGCACATCTGGCAGGAGAGGGCGGTGCCTCTGAAGGGTCTTGGTCGAAGCACGGGTCACGGTCACCATGCCAACCCATGGGAGTAGTACACGCAGGCCATGCTGCTTTGTCCATTGAAGCTCTTTGCTACGCTGATAGAAGGGGTGTGCGGACTGACCAGTCCTATTGAGACACTCCCAGACCGTCTATAAATATTTCTGGTTGGGGTCTGAACTGTCCACTGGCTGTGATCGTCGTCCTGATTGCGATGTTAAAGAGTTCTTGAGGACTCCAGGGGCTGTCCTTAAATTGCCTCTTGATCAGCCAGATCAGTCAGACGTAAGGCTCGTTGCAAGCGAGGGTAAATAAAGGGCACGCTGGTCATAAGCATACTTCTTGGGCACAGGGGTGGGCCGTGGTTGCACACCTTAGACACCGCAGCCTGATGATCCTCACAGGTACGTTGGATACAGGGGAAGGGGGATTCCAATTGTGTACTCTACTAAACATCACTACAATTTTCATTTTGCATACATCTGCTCACATTAGTCTAGGTTTTATTCTTGATTAGTTGGTTGACCGACTGTCGACACCTGGCAAATAGACTAGAGTAGGACTGTAATCTACCATTGTCAGTTCTTCTTGAATCTTCTATGCAGACTAATCTGAATAGAGTTAGACTATGTGTATAGTTTGTGTAGGTGTTGTTGCTGACGCTTGATGAGTAGCCTAGCGTACCCACCGGACATTACTTATTTATTTATTTTTGAACCGGTTAGACGCTGTCTCTTATACACATCTAGATGTGTATAAGAGACAGGAGTAGGACTGTAATCTACCATTGTCAGTTCTTCTTGAATCTTCTATGCAGACTAATCTGAATAGAGTTAGACTATGTGTATAGTTTGTGTAGGTGTTGTTGCTGACGCTTGATGAGTAGCCTAGCGTACCCACCGGACATTACTTATTTATTTATTTTTGAACCGGTTAGACGCATGTTGCGGTAGGTTCCAGCGAGGACATTAGTGCAGACAACGTCTGCCTAATCCATGAGTGGATCAGAAGGTGGTGAGGTGCAGATGACACTAGGAGGATAACAAGGTTAGAATCCCTTAGAATTCCTAGAGTGTTCCTAGAGTGTTCCAGGTCCTACAACCGGGAGAAGAGGGAAGATTAAGGGCTAAAGTAAGGGCCCGTTATCTAGAGGCTGCAAGGGAAGCAGCAGCAGCTAGAGCGGTAGCAATGGCTACTTCCTCGGCAACTGCCGCAAACTCAACTGGTCAGCAGACCGGTTCGCAATCCATCTCCAGCACGTAAGGAGTTGGCACTAGTAAGATGGCGAGCTCGCAGTTCAGCTCACCGCCTCCACGCACCCGGGAGCAGATGGAGCTCTAACAAGTAGAAAGATCTGCTTAAGGCTAGAGGAGGAACTTAGGCAGGTTACTAAAAGAGAGAAGGAGATAAGAGAGAGAAGTGTCGGACTAGAGAGCAGGGAGGCAGACATGGCTGCCTTAGAGGCTTTAGAGGACGCATCCCTGAATACTACAGGAAAAGTCCTAAAGGCAAGCGTCCTATCCATGCATGCATACATAGACAGTAAGATGGACGCCATGCAAGATAACATGTTATTCGTTAAAATAGGACATTATATTGTGTCCTCTTTCTAACGAATTCATTTTTGGCTGCAGCCTAAGCAACGTACGCACACCCATCCAGGGATTAACCACAGGCAGAAGCATGCTGAGATCCGTACTTGTGAAACTTTATAAACGATTATTCCAAATGCGGAAGCGTGTTGGAACTCATACATTTTAGGCACGCCGCCCTCGAACCCTGTGCGGAAGTGTGTTCGGATCCTTACTTGTTGAACTTGAAAAACGTGTTGGGAATCCTGTGCGGAAGTGTGTTGGGGTCCATAATTGTTGAGCTTCATAAACGAATAACGATAGGCACCCCCATCAGGGAACCCTGTGCGGAAGTGTGTCGGGATCCTTACTTGTTAAACATCAAGTTTATAAATGTGATGAACGACATTATATTGTGTCTTCTTTCTAACGAATTCATATTTGGCTGCAGCGTTTCCACGTAGGCACGCCAATCCACTCGCCCTAAATGCGAAAGTGTGGTGAGATCCATACTTGTTGAACTTTATAAATAAAATGGGCAATGCACTCAGATTGAATTGGACAGTATAATTCTTTCGGCTATCCCAAAGTTATACAGGCAGGTCCATCGTCTCGCCTGATACGGTCGTTTGGATGTCTAATGAGATTCAGACTTGTTTATAAGACTTAGTGTAATGACAGACACGCCCGTCTGGGAACCCTGACAGTGTGCGGAAGTGTGCTGAGATCCATACTTGTTAAACTTAAAGTTTATAAAATGTGATGAGCAAGATGTCATGATTGAACCGTTGTTAGATAACACATTAAATTTTCTTTACTAGGTTATCCCTAAGTTGTGCAAGCATACCCATCGTCTTGCCGGAGACGGTTGTTTGGATGTTGAAGAGATCCGGACTTCCGCATATAGGCACGCTCATCATCTCGCTCGACATGAGGGCACTGAGATCCATACTTGTTTACAGTTGTGATCAGCAAGGTGTATTGTAACGACCACTTAATTTTGACATTTTATGTACAAGTTTAGAACTTTAAATTTTGCTTATTCACGATTGAAATCCGCACTTTAAATAGCCATGCAAAGAAGGTTTGGGCACAGACGCAAGGTTGTTGGTTACATGCAATGCACGTGGTCACAAGGCATGTGATCCTATGCACACGGAAGAGACATGACGCCACTGGTCCTTACATTTATTAATGCATCCACTGACCAATTTGTCATGCATCCACTCGCTTAGATTTGTCACACAGTAGATGAGATTTGTCATGCATCCACCGACCAATTTGTCAATCATATGTACACTTCGAGTTGAACAAAATTTGAAACATGGAACGCAACGTATGACATGCTCCGCTGCATGAGAGACGACTGGGATGTGACAGAGATTACGAAGTCTATACATGACACATGCAATGAGCCTGCCGAAGACAACGCAAACTCGCAACGATAAAAGAAAGCGATGTCGTTGGCAAGACGACAGTTGAATAATGTCATGATTTACAAAATATAATCAACAACAAATGGAATACCTTCAAAAAAAGTTTCTAAGTCAATCAAATCCATCAAAGACAACGATGTTTTAAGATACATGATGCCAATTGTCGTCTAATAAGCGGAATATTTTTACAAGAGAATCTGAAAGGTGGTCGATCACCACGTTCTAACAACGTCACAAATATCAACATGAACACCCCGCAACTAGCTCCATCCACTTCTCTCGGAACTCCATCCACCACAACATTCCCCGCTATCGATTTCCAATTCCAGCCCGATCGCCTATGTGATGTTTGACGTTCCAAATACTCTACAATCAACTTGAAAACACTAATGTAAAAACTCGAATCAGCTACAACGCGAGGAAAAGAATCAAAAATTTCGAGAACATCATCTCTCAAGTTGACAGAAAGGAGGATCCAATGATCCTTATCTTTGTGGACAGGAACGAAGATAATATCGTACTGAAGCAAATTAACGTTTTTAGCCCACCTCTGCACCCCACCGTGTCCTTGAAGTTGCAGTTTACTGAAGAAGAACGAATTGAAGCAGAAGACTTGTAGACCTGACGAGATGTCACGTGACCCACATGCGGTCGACCCCAACAACGCCATATAAAAATTGATCACCCCATCATTCACCCCGCCGTTGATACGCAAGAGGGTGAGGATATTTTTTGCCGCAACTCGAAATCGACCATCGACCAGGATAGAGAGAACAGTGTGAGGTGGCACCGAGCCTCGTTTAATGTCGTCCAAAACCCGCAAGCTTCGAGGCGCAGTCGCTGCAGCGAATCTTTTCCCGCGTGTTCCACGTGTTCTGGCCCGCACTGCACAACATCGAGCAAAGGACACGTGGGGTAGTGAGAAAAGGAGTTCAAGGCATTGTCCCCCGTTGCATGACACGTTGCTAAGTATTTCTCATACATGGCCTAACCCCTACTCACAGATCGTGGATATGTCCCTTTCTCTTGGGCCAGAAGGGAAAGACATTCCTCAATGGCAACGACGTGCTCCTTCTTCCCGATCTTGACATCAACCCCTGACGCCTTTAACATGTCCTTGTATTTTGTCGTCAACCCGGGAACTTTCTGCAATATGTGTTCTGGATATTTCGAGGACCTCCGTGTTCGAGATGACCCCACCCCTGTACAACAGAAGAAAGACACAACGAAAAATGAATACACGTTTCCCAACACGAATCCGAGGGAAGTAACAATGTGAGAACCATACAATCGTACAGACGCAACAGTCAGGCATGACCTCTCCGATCACAGGACCCTGATTTTGTTTGGTCATGAACATCGAGGTGCGTGTGTGCTGCTGGAAAACAAAACGACTGCCGCATTTGAGCTTAACACCTCCGCCCTTCACAAAGGAAAACCACCACAACTCACAGAAGCCAAAGGCGAACATTCCCTGAAGTTCGGATTGCGACGGACTTTTCAACACACCAGGCCCACAGAGACTGACCACATTACGCATCGACATAGGAAGTTCGGTTCCCGGCGGACTAAAACCGACACTATTTCCAAGAAGGAAAAACCGTCAGTGCATTTACTTGGCTAGTTTCTTAGCCGGGGAGACTTTTGCGAGGGAATGCGTTAATAAAAACACACTTCACAGAAGGATAGATCCTTCCTTAGATGGAGTGTTATGTTTTCGATGAACTTTTCGCTGCCCACGACCAGCAACCCGGCTGACTCACAAAAAAGTTGATGAGACGTAGTTGGAAGGACTGGTGGCTGTAGTATGTCGGCATCCGAAACTTCCCGTATCGACAGACAGTGTGGACAATCGTCTTGTGTATGGCGCGGGCTGTAGTCTGCCGATATCCGGACTACGAAGGAATCCTCTCTCACGTTTTCATAATCCTGGGCGCGCGGCGTTCTTCACGGCTTACCAGTCGGTTTGTGTCTCCGCTCCTTCGTCGGTGAATTTGGCACGGGCAAAGCGATCACGTCGAGAACTTGACTGCCGACCCTAGATTTTTTAGGGGACGTGACATGTTGTCGTCCCCTCTTCCAGTGAGGGTGGCTGGCAGTACCGGAGAGTTCGGCGGCGAGGAAGCGAGGGCAGCTGCCACGGAAGATGTGACATTGTCGGCGTCGTCGACGTCAGGCGTTGTGGACGGATGCGCGGACACGTGCTGGTCACCGAGGATACAGTCGATAACTTCGTCGATGCTTATACGACGACTTGCTTTAGACGGGCTCATAGCAACGGAAGCCTCGTCGAACCGGTGTTGCAAATCGATGGCAGATGTTAGTGGTTGGACCTCATAGTCTTCAGGCTCTACAGAAAGGCTGCTAACCACCTGTGTCCCCATTTCCATTGTCGTGGCATCGTCGTCGACATCATCCTCGTGATGCTCTCCGTACAGTTGTCCGAACTCGGTACACGACTCTCCAGATTCGACATCGTCCTCAATGTCCTGCTCTTTGTCGTCTCCAATACTCATGTCCCCTCTATCACCCTCTCTTCCTTCAAGCAATTCAATGAGCTCCCTTTCTCCTCTTTCCTCCCCTTCCTCCCCTTCTTCCCCTTCTTCCTCCCCTTCTTGCGCTTCCTTCCCTTCCTCCATTTCCTCCCCTACTTCCCTTCCTTGCAATTGAGCCCCTTCCCCGGTACCCGTGTTTAATCCCGAGGACCGCCCTTCTGTGTCCGTGCATGCTGCCCCTCTCGGCGGCACGACAATCCCTGGTCGACACCCCCCGCCTGAAGAAGTTCGGATCTCGGCGGACTTGTTCGTCTCCGTGTCGGCGGACCCTGCACTTGTAGCCTCTCGCTGCAATCGTAGCGGCCGTCGCTCCCGCTCAGGCGACGCATTTCCGTCCCTCACCGCACCGCTGCCAATTGTGGGATCCTGGCTTGGCTCCCCCAACCTCGAGCGGCTCCGCATGGCGGACCGCTCTGGCGGCTCCTTAACCGACGTAGTTCGGATCCCGACGGACTTCAACGTTTCGCCGGAGCGGCTGCCGAGAGCAACCAAGGCTGCCAACGTCTCCCTCGTTGAGCCCACAGACGAAGTCGGGAGGTCGACAGACTGTGTCCTATGCTCCTGCCAGGGGCCAGTAGACGAATGCCAATCAACGGCAAAACCCGCCACCCCACCGCTGCCTCCCGGTGTCGTGGTGCCGCCATGAGACCCTCCCTCCCCACTAGGCGAGATACCTTTGCCTCCCCCCGCACCACCACCCCCGTCCTCTCCACCTCTAGGTGCCCCCCCCCGGGACTGCCGTGCGGCCCACTGGGAGGGGGCACTTTCCAGTCCACCACGCCCTTCGACGGGCTCGTGTCGAGCTCGTAGTAGTCCTCCGTCAATTCCAACCAGCACTTGTCCTGAAGCTCGTCGAACAGTCGCCCGACTGTGGAAACGACGGACAGGTCGTTGGGTGCAAACGTGTCATTTCGGCCCTAACTTTTTGGAGGACCGAAATCCTCGCGAGGTGCAGGAAGTTGGACTTCGATTCCCGCGAGAATGACAATCATCCCGCGTCTGGGACTGCGACGACCATGACCCACTCGCCCTTTTGTATCGCAGGCTGGATGACTCCTGGATGCCAAATCATGTCGTGGCCCCAGTCCACCTCAGGCGAATGACGTTGTGGCTCAAGCAGGAAGTGGATGTTGCCATCCTTCCAAGACGGATGATCAGGCGGAACGTCGGACCCGGGACGCAATGTGCGCGGGGGAACGGCCAGAGCTTTGGGTCTCTCCAGCAACTTCATCGGCATAGTGCCCGGCGTTGGTCTGGCCGTCGGTGACACGAGGGGTGCCGTGCTTGATGACGGACCGACCGACGAGGACCCTCGGGCGTGCTCCGTCGGAGGTGGGTCATAGTGCAGGTCAAGGCTCTCGGTGTCGCTCTCCTCCTCCTTCGCGTTGGCGTCGAACTCCACCCCGGTGGCTGCCTCGTCGTTAGTGGAGATCAAGGAAGCGTAACTGCCTAACTTCAACTGCTCCTCGGACTCCACGAAGTACAGGGACTACAGCCTTTCGAGAAAGGTCTTCGCGTTCATGCGGGAGGCGAAGTGGTGGTTGTCGAGCAATGCCAACATGTGGTCCTTGCGGCGGACGTACTCGGCGTCAGTGCCCTTCCTCGGCCGCGTTTGAAGGAAAAAGAAGTCATATATCTTGTTCCTCTTCCTCTCGCTCAACTTGAACCACATGTCCGTCTTGTTGCTTCACGACCATGAACTCGCAATTGTGCGCCCCCGAATTGACCTCGCTTTTGACCAGTTGCATCGTGAATTGCAAGAGGTCGGAGTTCCTTTCCATCACGACAAGGTGCCGGCCTGCCTTCAGAAGTTCCCACGCGCTTCGCGCGTGCGGTTCCCCAAGGAAGACGACACCCTCTCCCTTCTTGCTAAGGAAATCAAGAAGACCGACGAATTGTGTCGGATTGCATTCCATGTCCCCATAGACGCTGCCCTGTCGTTTCGGCGCGGTCTGCGATCAGTCGCAAGGCGTGAAGGGAATCTCCGACACATCCGTCTGGGTAACCCTCTGAGGCAACTGCACGGCAGCAGTGGCACCCTTAGGCAGCCTTCCCTCATAGACCACGGACGTGTTGATGCGCAGATCGTCACCCTTGAAGAGGATGTACATGAGGTCGTCTTCCGTGTACAAATTGTTCCCCACGGGGAAGCGTGTCTTTTGTTGTTTCCTCCTCACCCACTTCCCCTCCAGTAGCTTTACGAAAGAAAGATGGTGCATGCTGGCGAGAAACGAGAGATTTTGTTGCCGCGGCACGAAAACAACGAGAGTCCAATGTGACGGACACCACGTCTGAAGATAGGAATTCAAAGTCTCCCACGCTTGGGGTTTCCACAGTTTGAGGTCAACCGGCTCACATTGATCGAGGACGAACGTGTGGCTCTTTGTGGCAGCCACTGCTTCCTTCAGCTCTGCACTCCTGATGTCCGCCTCCAAAGGGTTGTTGCCGAACGGCGCGATGGATGTCACGTCCCCCGCGTCTTTCCATTTGATGTGAACAATGCTTTCGGCAAGTGCGATCTCCCGACTCTTCAGTCTACTCCCAGTCAACACGGAGAGAACCTTGTTTCTCCAGTCGACGGTCAACTTCTTGTGGCCCGCCAACTTTTCCGTCGCCTCAATCGAGTGGTCCTCCTCGCAACCCATATATGGCGGGCAGTCCTTGAACAACGTCGAGTCAGAAATGTATTTCCTGCTACCGCCCCACAAATCGTCATCCAATCCCCGACTTTCGAACTTCTTGAACACGACAGACCTCGATTTCAGGAAAGGGTGCTTTTGGATCCAATCCGCGTCCGACCTCTTCTCGTGCTTGAATTGGTAGTAATTCCACAACTGGACCAGCACGCGGTCGCGCTTCACCAACTGCACCATGTCCTGCACGTTGAGCTTCCCCAGCTTCGCCAACGACGGGGAGTCGGCCTGGACCCAAACGACCTCGTAAGAAAAGCACGTTCTTTAGAACGCGACACTTCTCATTGTCGGTGAGTGATTCCACCGCTTTCCAACAATGCGTGTCCGGGTCCGGCACTTGCACAAACCAATCACCCTCCTCTTTCTCATTTTTGCCTTTCCTAGTCGGCGGCTCCACGGGGACGTTGTATACCACTTCCTTTCTGCCCAACTTGTCGTTGTCGATGTAGTCTACCCCAGGCTTGATGTTTCTGACCTTCTTCTTCTTAACGATCCACTTTGCTCCGTCGTGGCTCAACAATCTACTCGCCTCCCATTTCTCAAAAAATTCCATGGCCAGTTTTCAGACATTTTCTCCGGCCATCGCCAGAGGGAGATAAGAACGTAGGGCAGCATTTTGCTTCTTAATGGCGTCCTCTTCCTTTCGATCCGCGAGAATCCACAAATTGTTGTGCGGCGCCTTATGGAGAGCCATTGTACAAAACTCACGCCATTTTCGGACTTGATCTTGTTTCCGGCTAGGGTTCCCCATGACAGCTCTAGGGAAACTGTCATGCTTCCACTGCCACCGAATGTCTTTCATAGACAGTTTCAACTGTCTGGGAGGCACCTTGAGGTCCTCCTTGTTGTCCTGAGCACTAACAAGAAAATACCCTTCAAAGTCATTGTACGAAAAGTACACGATTCATGCCGGCCACCACTCGAAATTGTACTTCTTGGTCAACTCATTGCCGAGCAGTGATCGTGTTGCAGCCGTGTTATGCTGCCCACACACCGCATATAAGTAGTATTGTCCCGCCAGCTCGTCCTTCCATTCCTCCGGCTTCAGACGTTGTGCCTTGTTCCTGGGAGTTGGTTTTTGCAGCCCCAGCGGTGCGAGCTTGAAGGTTGGCAACTCGTACGACTGTTCTTTGTTTTCGAACGCCAACCACATCGCTTCCTTGATCCCTTCGACCAGCACGGGATCTAGGGACTGCTGGTTGTACAGATCCTCCCACTTTCCGAGGTCGACGACCTGAGCCGGGCTAATCTCAAACTCCCACCTTGTCCTGACACTGTCTTTGTACTCCAGGAAGTACCCGACGTCCACATTGATGGCATGCCGTGGCAAAGAAGGTCCCGACGCAGGTTGCTTCTGTTTCGAAGCCGGATGTTTGCTACCCGGACGGTCCTGTTCCCCCCCCGTTCCCTTTCGTTTCTCCCCCGCACTCTTTGGGGCCTTGGTCTTTTGTTTCTTCGAAAAGCCGACCAAATCGTCTTCACGATCTCCCTGTTTTTTTTGCGGAGTGCCCTGTGTTCCCTCTCCGCCCACGGTCTCGTCCTCCGTGCCATGGCCCTCGGCTGTCTTCAAGTCGAGCTCACACTGGACTGCCGCCTTTCTGGGATCCGCTGCGACCTCCTCTCGAACCGGTGCTGCTTGCCGGACCCCAGGTATAGACAACACGGAATGGACTCTTCGGCTCAACGGCGAAGAAGTCGGTAGTGGTGTTGCCTCATCTTCGCTGTCGTCGAATTGACTGCGGCTCTCCCTCCGCTGCAGCTCTGTAGCCGCACCAGAACCCAGATCCCTCCCCTCTAGCGCAGCCCCACTGGATTCACAACCGCCGCACAACTGCAAGGGCATTGACAGCTCCAGGGCGGGGCCGACGTCGCAGGGGACGTCCTTCTCCTCCAACAAGTTAAAAAACTCTCGACCCAAAACAAACCCCCCCTGCCGCACGAGGTCATTGTAGAAAGGGGTGTTCCGAACCCCTCGAACAAATGCATGTCCAGCAGCGCCCCCTTCGAATTGCTGACGACGTTGCCCTTCGCACTGTAAACATTTTTCATATAGAACCGTCGACGACTGCCTTTCGCGTCCTCCCACCGCAAGACAGCCCCCAAAACCCTACGCCGCTTGTTGGCTTCGACGAAGATGACAGGACCACACGGCTGTTTAACGGGGTTGGAAGCATCCTCACAACACCAGTCGACGAACCATTTCGACCTTGAGTGGTCCGCCCACGATTTCGAGGCCGTAGACGACCGTTTTGTGGAATCTTTTCCTGATCCCGTCCCGGAGGTCCTAGCAGGCTCCCCCTCGCCCCTCGACAAAGACATCGTGTCTGCGGACGACACCGCAAATAAAGCAAACCACCACGCTGTCAGGTTTGGGATAACAAGAGCAGAAACAGTCAAGACACAGTCAAACCACAACGCAGGCGATAACGAAGCACCACAAACACAGTCGGGAAACACTTCACTGCACACGTCGGCCACATCACGTCGTTCCCAAACCAAGAAGTTCGGACTACGGCGAACTTCGTACACGAAGCCCTTTAACAACCCCCCTCTAGCAACGCGAAAAATCTTTGGAAATGCGACACACGTCATGCGGCCATCATTTTCACTGGCGCTGATGCATGCCGATGGAAATAACCGCAATTCGCCAGGATTCAGACTTACATTGATGAGGCATGTCATACTCACGAACACGAATATATTATCTTGGTGGAGCGCAACACGGAACCCTTAGTGTGCACATATGGATTTGGACCTCTCTCTCGTTCTCTGCGGACCACACGACCCGTTGCCGCATTGCGTGAAGTTCGGATGTCGGCGGACCTCGACGGAAACCTTCAGTCATTGGTGTCCGTCGTACCCGGTTGAATTGCCACAACTTCAAAGCACCGTGCGGCATTCTTGTTCGGATGCCGGTGAAGTTATACTCGTCCATAGTCCCAGGAGGCCTGCCACATTTGCCCCAGTTACGATGAAGCATCTCGAAAGACCGCCCGAACAACTAATAACCTGCGAGAACCGGATGGGAATTCTGTTTGTGGAGTGCGAAACTCTGCTTAAAACAGATCCAGATCCAACAAGAAGCTCTCACGACGGGGACCTTGTGCTCACTGTACCCCAAATCTGTTCAGGCAGAACTAAACTCCGCCGCGAACGGACCCAAACCCCGCAACAAGAACCCCTAAGAGTGCTTTTGGCAATTCGCGAAGACAATGAACGACTGTTTGGCACATCTTGTAGGTGGTCAGGCGATAACGACATTGGGACCAAACCTATTTCGCAGACGGGTGTCCGAGTCAGTTACGCATTGAGAATTTGTGAAGTTCGGATGCCGGCGGACTTAGAATGCGGGCATGTCGCAAGGGAATCGGTGGGCGGTCCTGTTCGTAGCTCGCGCAGGACGGGCCACGGGCCTCCGCTCAGTATGCGAAGCTCGGATGTCGGCTGGACGGTGCAGTGGCTTCCGCCCACAAAGACCTTCCGGAACCCCGATTCGGACAGTTGAGCACGCGAAGTTCGTCGGGATCCGAAATTGAAGAGGGTGAGAGAGAGAGAGAGCTCGAGAGAGAGAGAGACAGGATCCGTATGTTTGTGGTTTTTGTAATCCACAGGGAACAAGCAAGACTGCAGCCGATGCAGCCAGCGTTCCAAGGTCGTTCCCGTGCAAGCACACTCCGCAACTGCATACGGGCAAAAAAGAAGTCGGACGCGGGTGAACTAGGGTGGTTCGCGCGATCCACCGGGCACCAGGAAGACCACAGACAGACCAACATGCAGCCGAAAACGGGAAGTTCGCCAGGATCCGAACTTAAGGAGGGTGCGATAGAGAGAGACGGTGAAAGAGACACACGATCCGTAATTATGTGGTTGTTAAACTCAACGACGATCCGAGAAGTCCACACTTGCATGAAAGGCTAGTTGAAAATGAGAAGTCCGCCCGCATCCGCACTTCTTCTGCTGTACGATCAGCGTTATGCGTAGCTTGGCGTCGGTTGCAGCCAAGTTCGAACGCAGGAGCCGGTCTAGCATGTCCTGTGACCCTATCCAGGCAAAAAGAGAAGTCTGGATTCGGGCGGACACGGGCTGTTGTTACAATCCACTGGGGATTAGGAAGACCACTGTCAGTTCAATAGACAGGCGAAGTGCGAAGTTCGCTGGGATCCGAACTTAAGGAGGCTGCGAGAAAGAGAGACATATAGAAAGACTGGATCCGCACTTCTGAGGTTGTCACAACCCGAGATGCAGCAGGCATCCATATGCACGTATGAGGTTAGACGGAAATGGTGGTCCGATGAAGGGGCACAAGGAAGACCACAGTCAGATCAAAGGGCATGTGGGAACGCGAAGTTCGCCGGGATCCAAACTTAAGGAGGGTGCCGGAGAGAGACGCTAAGTACGAGATATAGGTTCTCTACTTGCGTGTTTCGTGAAATCTGCTGCGCAGTAGCAAAACCACAGTGTCGTTGGAGGCTAGACGAAAAATGAGTTTAATTGGATTGCCCGGGGTTCACACCACAAGTGCGTGGTATAGCGTCTACTTGCAACGACTGCCTCTTACACCTCTCTCTAATACTTCACATCTACCATTTTCGGCTACACACATGCCTCTCACACCTCTCGCTTCTTTTCCCTTAAACACAAGGTCTGACAACCCGTCCTGATCTAGCCGAAACCATACATAGCATTCATCCTATACAGTCTCGTATGTCGGATACTTTCTCTTCCACCTCATGCCACAACGAAAAATCTCCGACCTGGCCTGCTATCACCAAATCTCACCACCCATCTACACCAGGATGCCCAACCATAGGCACGAACTTGGACCCCTCAATTACCACCTCGTTGCGTGACACACGCACAACTTCATCGACGAGTTTCCTACTTTTGTTCGAAGTAGCGACACATGACACTCTGGCGAAATCAGATCCGGATACAGTCAACCGCACACAACAGTACGACACAGCTTGTGGAGAAATCCCGGGGCAACGGAGCGGGTACTGCTCCAAGAATGAACAATGACGAGCACAGTCCACCAACTCTTGTTTCCACAAACCTCCCCAAGTTTGTGGCGACGACCTGATCTAGTCGCAGTCGAGGCGACTGCTATAGCGGCTAATGAAGCGGAGTGTTTTGCACATACAGTTCAGGAGCTTGTGCTCGAGGACACCATTAGGCAATGTAATGAGGTTCCCGAACTCTAACATATTGGCAAACTTGTACTGACTTGCCCAAGGGCAACCACTCTTAATCGCGTTCCAAGTACCACCGCACCAGCCGTCAAGAGGCCGGTTCATGTACGGGACGACGGTCATCCATGAGTCCTCTTCAAAGTCCTCTCTGGTTGCTTCGTGGATCCACGTATGACCGTCACGACGCCACACCGATTTCGCACAAGGAGGAAACGGTTCTGCTAAGCGCTTGTGCGTCTCGGGACAGATGCCGATGCTTGTCGACGTTCTCAACGACATTATGCACCCTACACATCACGCGCATATATCAAACGGCACATACGGACATGTGGACACTCGTATAGACAAAGTTGGCAAACAAAAACTCCCCTCGTGATGCCAACACCCAGTCGTCACGTCCCGAACTGAATATTCACAAGGTTTCTACATGCGTTCAAGTACATGTACTGTACAAGCACACGGGCATGCAGCTCCGACCGATGTGTTCTCGTAACTGCATTTCCTCCCCCCAATCAAACGACATTTTCTCCATTCCTAACTTCCACTAATGGTACTTGCCTATCTAAGCCGAACTATTTATAAACACGTTTAACATCGGGATTCGAGAACACCCAACAAATGACGACAGAAAAAGTTGCAGTCTTTGTAGTCAAATTGTTCGTCGTTTGTGTAAAAACAAATCGTTCAAGGTTAGACGGAAATGCGAGTCCGATCCAGGGCCACAAGGCAGACCAATAGGCATGTGGAAACACGAAGTTCACCGGATCCGAACTTAAGGAGGGTGCGAGAAAGAGGTAAAGAGAGAGACGGGTTCTGTACTTGCGTGTTTGGTGAAATCCACTGCGCAGGAGGAAAACCACAGTGTCGTTGGAGGCTAGACGAAAATGAGTAGTCCGCCTGCATCCGAACTTGTTCAGCTGTCTGGTTTCGCAATGTGTTAAGCACCGTAGCGGATGCAACTAACGTTCGATGGCCGGACTCGAGGAACCTTTACGGTTTTCACGATAGGGCAAAACGCGAAGTTCGGTTCCGGGTGAACTTGTGTTCTTGTTGCAATCCACGGGGCGCGAGAAAGATCACAGTCATAACTGAAAACATGTGAAAATGCAAAGTTCACTGAGATCCGCACTTAACGAGTGTGCCAGAATCAGTACTAGCGTGGTTGGTGAAATCCCCGACGAACCGGGTCGACCACAGCCACAAAAAAAGGTGCAATGATGGCGAAGTCCGCCATCATCCGCAATTTGCATGCTGTCCGGTTTCGCGATATGCGATGTTTGGTCTTGGACGCAGCTAACGTTCGAAGATCTGATTCGAGCAAAAATATTCGGTGATTCTGTTTCGGAATACTATGTCTGGTTTCGCAATGTGTTAAGCACCATAGCGGATGCAACTAACGTTCGGTGGCAGGACTCGAGGAACCTTTACGGTTTTCACGATAGGGCAAAACGCGAACTTCGGTTCCGGGTGAACTTGTGTTCTCGTTGCAATCCACGGGGCACCTAAAAGACCACAGTCATAACTGAAAACATCCGAAAATGCGAATTTCGCCAAGATCCGCACTTAACGAGTGTGCCAGAATCAGTACTTGCGTGGTTGGTGAAATCCCCGACGAACCGGGTCGACCACAGCCACAAAAAAAGGTGCAATAGAAAGGCGAAGTCCGCTATCATCCGCAATTTGAATGCTGTCTGGTTTCGCGATATGCGACGTTTGGTCTTGGACGCAGCTAACGTTCTAAGATCTGATTCGAGCAAAAATATTCAGTGATTCCGTTTCGGAATACCGTGAAGTTCGGATTCGGGCGGAGTTAGTTATTGTTCGAATGAAGCTCGTCGGGATCCGAACTTCGCGAGACTGCGTGAGAGAGAGAGACAACTTTCTATCAAACTCGCAGTCCCACACTCTCTTGAAGTCCGGATCCCGGCAGACTTCACAATTTCACAAATCCTCTGGTGTGGTTGTGGTCTTGGGTTGGCCCGCGTATTCGAAGCACGGTTGTTGGCCATGTTTGCGATTAAACTTAACATATTGCGAAATCGGTAAGCAAAAGAAGTTCGGATTCCGGTGAACTTCGCGTATTCAACCAACCGTCATCGGTCCTCTGATGCACCTGCAAATTTGGACATGCTTGTGTTGCTGTACGAATCGACGGGCACATCAGAGGACAGATGAGAATGCGAAGTTCGCCGTAATCCGAACTTCTTCTGCTGCCCGATTTCGCGATCTGTTTAGTTCGGCTGCGGAGGAGGAAAACCACAGTGTCATTGGGGGCTAGACGAAAATGAGTGGTCCGCCTGCGTCCGAATTTGTTTCGCTGTCCGGTTTCGCAATGTGTTAAGTACCACAGCGGATGCAGCCAACGTTCGGCGGCCAGACTCGAGGAACCTTTACGATTTTCACGATAGGGCAAAACGCGAAGTTTGGTTCCGGGCGACCTTGTGTTCTTATTGCAACCCAAGGGGCGCAAGAAAGACCACAATCATAACTGAAAACATGCGAAAATGTGAAGTTCGTCGGGATCCGCACTCAACGAGTGTGCCTGGATCAGCACTTGCGTGGTTGGTGAAATCCCCGACGCACCAGGTGGACCACATCCACAAAAGAGGTCCGATGGAATGGCGAAGTCCGCCATCATCCGCAATTTGCATGCTGTCCGGTTCGCGATATGCGACGTTTGGTCTTGGACGCAGCTAACGTTCCAAGATATGATTCGAGCAAACATATTCGGTGATTCTGTTGGGGAATACCGTGAAGTTCGGATTTGGGCGGACTTGGTTATTGTTCGAATGAAGTTCGTCGGGATCCGAACTTCGCGAGAGTGCGTGAGCGAGAGAGACAACTGTCTGTCAAACTCGCTGTCTCACACTCTCTTGAAGTCCGGATCCCGGCGGACTTCACAATTTCACAAATCCTCTGGTGTGGCTGCGGTCTGGGGTTGCCCCGTGTATTTGAAGCACGGTCGTTGGCCATGTTCGCGAGTGAATTAAACATATCGTGAAATCGGTAATGAGAAGAAGTTCGGATTCCGGCGAACTTCGCGTCTTCAACCAACCTCCATCGGTCCTCTGATGCGCCTGCGGATTTGGACATGCTTGTGTTGCTGTACGAATCGGCGAGCGCATCAAAGGAAAGACGTGAATGCGAAGTTCGCCGGAATCCGAACTTCTTCCGCTGTCCGATTTCCCGATCTGTTTAGTTCAGAGGTGGGTATAGCCAATGTTCATTGCGCCGGATTCGAACGACCTCGTTCCGATGCCCCGTTTGGACAACGTGCGAAGCTTGGATGCGGGCGTACTTGAGTTGTTTGTCAAAATCGCTTGGCAGCAGAATGACCACAGCCACATTAGGGGATATGTGAAAATGGGAAGTCCGCCGGGATCCAGACTTCAACAGGATGTGGGACTGGGAAATGGACTGAGAGTTCGGAGAGAGAGGTGGAGGAAGAGATGGAGAGAGATAGAGAGAACTCGAGAGAGGTAGATGAAAATTTTGGATGTCGACGGACTTGAGCATTGCTCTGCGCCGTCTGCGGTGAATGGGGCCTTCCGAATTCGATGACTTTGTCGGCGACAATGCGACGCGATCGGACGTTGGGGTACCGTTGCATTTCGATGCCGCGGGGTGTGGTGGCTGAACAACATTCATTGCGCAACAAGTTTCAATGACCAACGAGGTTCGACGTCCAGTAACGTTCAATGTCCAACAAGGTTGGACATCCAACGAGGTTCGATGCCCAACAAGGTTTGATGTCCAACAAGGTTCGATGGCCAACAAGGTTCAATGTGCAACATGGTTGTGAGGAAATGACTTTTGTCCAGTCGCTAGTTCCGACCCTGCACAACAGGGAAAGGGAACGACGGGGCGCTCACCTGCGATCGATCGGTTGTTAAATCGACAGATGGTGAAAGGTCTGCTGATCAATCGACTGATGGATTGCCTGCGATCGATGGATGTGTCCGCTGGTTGAATGAAGAGCAATCGACGATCGGAACGACTGAACTGACAAAACACTCGCACAATGCCTGTGTTCTGTCCATTCACTCGTTTCGATCGCGGGAAGCTCTTCTTTCGACCAGCGAACAGATCAATCGTTCGTCGGCAACCAATCAGTCTATCGAACAGTACATCTTTCACTATCTGGCGATTGATAAACTGAAAGTCGATTGTTGTTGTGTATGGTTGATACTAACGAATGCACAAAAGAAACGTCGCACACCATCTTCGCGCGCTGGTGGAGAAAGAACATGTCGTTCGCCCATCGACGACCAGACAGTCGATTGCTCCAGAGATCTCGCAGGATGAACTGACTGACCGACTGCTCGGTTGGGGGTTGATCGACTGCTTGATCAGTTGATCAAGCGAACGATCTACTGATCGGTCGCGCGAAGGGTGCTTACACGAACTGCCCGCGATGTGAACGGGCGAGCGGGCGAGAAACTCGCACACTTGTGGTAACATTGATGTTACTATTGAAACAGCGAAACACAAACGCGGTGATAATATTGAGACAACACACGTGATCAATCGACCGGTTGGCAGTAAGCTGCTTGTGTTATGATGTTGCCATTGAAATGAGCGAAACACACACGCGGTGATAACATTGAGACAACACACACGAAAAATCGACCGATCGCGAGTGATCTGATTGTGTTTCGCGATTGGTCGATTGATCGCGTGTGCTGTCTCAACATTATCACCGCATACTTTGATGAATCATCCTTTGGGCTGGCTGATCGGGAGGCTCTTTGCTGCGTAGTGGCCTGCTAGTTTGCCGATGACCGAGCGAACTGTTCGTCGAAGTAGTTTTGACTGCCGAAATGATAGGAATCTAATAATCATCCGACACGATTGACACACCCACACACCGTGCTACGATCAAATCTACACAATCGGTACATCTCATCCAATCAGCCGATCACGAAGACCCCGTCGTTTTGTTGATCGTTTGATTGCCTGATCCCCCCGTTGTTAATCATTGGATCGCTTGCGCACACATCGTGCCCCGTACGCGAGAGTTGCGGCAAGCGACCAACCGTGCATTGAACTCAAAAATGGCCGCGTGAGCATGTGCAAACGTGCACTCCACAACGATACTCACCACATCATTTGTCCCTGAGCGCACACCTTTGCGCACAACTTCGCGCGCACACCTTGCGCAGAGACAAAACACACACACACACACACACGCACACACAGACACACGCACACACCCTTTTGGTCGAGCAAGCTTGAAAGACACGCACACACACACGCAATCCTTGCGAGCACCTGTGGCAGAAACTTGATACACACACACACACAGTGTCACACGCACTCAGGCACGCGCACACACACACGCACCCACCCACCCACACACACACACACACACACACATACACACACACACACACACACGTTCAATCTACAGAAACACGTCAGCACACTCACACACACACACACACACACACACACACACACATACACACACACGTTCCGACCGCGTGCTCACTCACCGAATGAAATTGTCGTCTGGAGATGCGTGCGAACCCAAACGTCAATCGAGACAGCGCTGTGTGGGGCTTGTGCCGAGTGTGTTGTGTGTGCGAGGCAAATGCGTGGAGTGGTCGAAGCGCCTTTTAATAAAGTCGGGAAGCGTCGTCGGCAGGTCGTCTTGCTATGCGGAAGGTGACGTGGTGCGCGACGCGAAAGGTGGAGAGAAACACAAGCAGATGGAGGATGTGCGCGGTGCGTCGACGCGACGAAAGCGAGCACAGAGAAGGACGTGTGTCCCTTCGCTTTGAGAGGAGTTGTGGCCTCGTGCTGCTTGCCAACTATGGCGCTCCAACTGTGTGGGGCGCTGGTGTTGACGGCAGTGGCAGCGCGAGACGTCCGTCCGACAGCATCTCCCCAACAAAATCGCAGAATGCGATGTGATTTCCACGGGCACCGCTTGGATTTGTGGGCGCGCGGTTTTCAGGTCCCCTCTGGGTCTTCGGTTTCGGCGTTGCGTCAGGGGTCCATGCGTCGCCGCACAACTGTTGGATTCGCGCATCGTGCGGTGGCCCCATGTCGAAATTCACACGAAGGATGCCCCGTGCGAACGTCATGAAGAAAAGGCCCCTTGGGACTGGCACAGGGAAGCCACGGTGATTCTTCAGCAAACTAAGGGCATCCCAATGGGCAAAAGCAACATCTCTGCCCTTGGGTGCTTGTTGTGTGCCTTCTGCGAGCACTCTTTCCTGAACACCTTGGGAGAGGATAGGAAGTAGGTCTATGGATGTCGACTGATAGATGACGTCACCGTGTTTGTAACTTTCCGAATTGACCAGAAGGAGAGCCTAGAGAAGGCAATGGGGATTTATGGAAGGTTTAAAAGATGCTATGATGAGAAGCTGACGTTGAAGAGGACAGATGAAGGTGCTCGAACATGGCCGTTTTTGGGCTGCGAGATCCATAAGAACATGTACCCCCTGTTAGTTATGTGCACGACAATTACGACCAACGGGCCGCCTCTGTTAAAGGGAGGGTAACATGGTATTTCAGGGTCTGCAAGACTTTGAATCTCACTCAGCTAAACAGACCAAGAAGGTCGTGATAACCGGGTATTTGCACCGAATATGGAACCACACCTTGTACAAGGAGCATGCTGACCCGACCCTCTTAACACTCCAAATGGAACTGCGGAGGCGGGGATTCCCAGCAGAAGTTTTTGACACAAGACTGAGTTTGTTTTTGGACTCCAAGGACGGAGCGTGGGACGAGTGGGTGGAGATCCTGTGCGAAGAAATTCAGAGCAGACAAGGAAATAATGAAAAAGTTATGAAGATGACTAGGCGCAGAATTGGTCCACGAAAGAACCCGATGTTGGGAGCAGGCCTAGGGCTGAACAACTTAAACCTAGACTGAAAAGAACGAGATATCCATGTCGGGTAGACTAAAACGTGAGTTTAATTTTTTCCGACCAGTGTAGTGCCAGCATAGGACTGGTATCTCATGTGTACGGCGGGGCATTACCGTTCTGGAAAATGTCGCGCCCAAGCAATCGTACGCAAGGCGGGATGAAAATGTTTTTTTGAAGTTTTTGAAGTTTTTGAATTTTTCGAGTCGCGCCCAAACAATCGTACACGGGGCGGAACGATGCGTTTCGCTTTTCTGTTATGACCCTGACCAATTTCGAGATACACATCCACTGCGAAGTACAATGCCATCCAATTGCAGAAAGAAATGAATGAACTTGAAAGGAGAGAGAGGAGTAGAAGAAGAAGAAGATGTAAGAAAGAAGAAGAAGAAGATGAACACCAGCAAAGACAATGTCAAGGCTCTTCTTCTTCGCCCAACAACTTCCTCCTCCTTATCTCCCCCTTCACTTATTCATACAATAAATAATAATACAATGTTGAATGACTGGTCCAGAATCATGTCCGAGTCCCTTTTCTACTGCAGGTATCACTCATGGTCCACCATAGCCATGGCCG
>BFEA01000728.1:555466-576373 GCA_003427395.1 Chara braunii | reverse complement strand
GAGAGAGAGAGAGAGAGAGAGAGAGAGAGAGAGAGAGAGAGAGAGAGAGAGAGAGAGAGAGTGAGAGAGAGAGTGGTGTGTGTGTTTTCATATTCGCTACACAACTCCACAAAAACAGCATGACTGCGGCAGACTATTTCGTCGATCTTTTACTGACTCATCAGGAGGTTGAACCCCGACAACATGCCCAGGAAGCATAAGGACTTACCACGTCCACCCAGAGTCAGTGATATCCCTGAGAAAAGTGGTCTTCTTTACTGTGTGTGTGTGGGTACTGTGTTTGTGTGTGTGTGTGTGTGCGCGCTCCATCAATCTATCAATCTCCGTGCCCGCAATCAATCAATCAATCAACTTCTTTGATTGATTGAACCAAACAGGGAACAAAAAAAAAGCCTTGAAAAACAAAAGGAGGAAATGGGGGGGAAGTTATCAAATCATTTGAGAACCCCCCTAAGGCTTCTTCTTTGATCTTTTTTTTTTTTTGGCTCATCACAAAAGTCTGAAATGTGAAGGGATATAGTCCAGAAGCAGGGGGACCTACAAAAAGTTCAAAAGAAAAAAAAAAAAAACAGACAACAAATACGATCTGTCAAGAAAACAGAAGGAAGAAAAAACACTACCGGAGTGAAACGAGAGAAAATAAGGAAAAAAAACAACCAGCGATATTCCTCTCTCTAACTCATCTTGACTACCTGCATACTACTACTCCGACGGGCCTTGCTCCACTACCAGTGAAATGGGCGAAATGAGAATAGATCTTGCGTTAAGACATACTCGCTCCACTCCTCACCAAATGAGTGAAATGAGACTGAATCCTGGGCTGGAACATGGAAAGATACACCAATATTTTTTGCTGTTTTTTCTGTATGTGGAGAGTAGTGGAGCAAGGCCCTTAGTATTTTGCTGTTGTGCATGTAGCTCCACTACTCTCCACATGCAGCAAAGTGGCAGAGTATGTGTCCATGTTCTAGCGGAGGATTCAGGGGCTCGTTAGACACTCCTCGGGCGCATAAATTCCTCGAGGAAATTATCGTTGTACCTGTCCTCGGGGACAAGAAGGGAAAAAAAAAGTGAAAACATTTCGTCCGGGAATCATCGCGGCGTCCTCGGGCTACAGCCATTTTGTGGCCTCCCCCAAGGTACCTCCCGAGGTCCCTCGGAGGTGAAGGATCCGGGATAATCGGAGTGGTGAGGGCACCAGTTGTCGGCATCAAATTTTCGTCAGCTGGTCCATTGGAGTTCCTACCGGGCAGCGCACGGAGATCTTCTGTCTTCAACGTTCGGCTTCCAGGAACCTTACGCCAACGGTAACCGTTGGACCGTTGGTGGCCTGCCGGCCCCCATCGACTTCGTCAACCAGCGTTCTCCCTCATAGTGCCTGCCGCCCAACAGAAAGGGGTCCAACGGTCAGAAAATTTGAATATTTTAGCCGACCCAAGTTTCTATTCCCAGCTGTGCTCCACGATGCAAGACATTAGGATGGTGTTTGTCACATTCGAAAGTCTATCGTTTGCTGCCCTCTTTTCAACACCGTTTGCTGGAGACGTACCGGCGTGGTGCAGTTACTGCCCTTCCCCACGTGTCGTTCATGGCCAACGTCTTCCGAAGGCCGCCGCTGCTGTTCCTGGTCATCATTGCGCTTGTCCTCCTCATCGTCTTCCAAATCTGCATCCTCGGCAGGCTGCCTGGATGCACACGCAAGAGGCGTTTAGCGACGAAGGGCGTCATCATGGACGGGCGGCAGGCGAAGAACAGGTCTTCAGTGGACTGATTCGCAAGCCAACCGGCACGCAGCGTCCCGGGAAGCACTGCAAGCAGTGCAAGGGCATACGAGCCCTGCATGCGTGGACCTGTCACCGCACGAACAACCTCTGCCCGATAAGTCAGACGAGGAGGCGAAGGAAGCACAGTCACGTACCGTGGCGACGGGAAGCGGGTCCACCCAGAAGTGGGCGGGGAGCCAATTGTATGGGAATCGTGAGACGATGTCTTGATAGTCCTTCACGGAACTGTTGGAAGAGGGCATGCGCGAAAGCAACACTGTAGCCGGTGTGAATCTTTCATTCGGGCTGTGTAGCGGGAGCTCATCGGCTGCCACATGTGCTATCCTCATTAACCCACACCCTGACGACAACGCAGGGCAAGTGACGCTAGTTGGCCGATCTGCAAAAGCTCCCTCCGGAGACTCGGTGGCGTCAAATAAGACAAGGGAGCGTCCGAGAGTGCAGTCGGCGCCTTCATCAGCAGAACATGCTGCTGCCGGTTGTCCAAAGTGGATGCAGCCTCCATCGTTGTTGTCGGGAGGTGGCAGCAAGGGAAGCGGCATGCCTGAGTGCGGGCTGACGGACGAAGCTTTCGCGCAGTGTGCTGGGGACTGGGATGGGAGGCAGGTATGGGCAGAACATCAGCAGCAGGTGCATCGAGAACGCGAGGAGTCCATAACGAGGGGGATGCAGCGACTGTGCGTGTAGGAGGTGAACACAGAGAAGGAGTCGGCGGTAATGGACACCCAAGGTAACGAGGACCGCCAAGGATGAGGAACGGCAGGACGACGATACAGGCGACGTTTGGCCGATGCGGAAGAAATCCACGGGTGGTCGGGGTAAGAACACCAAGGCTTCTGCGTCGACTGCGAGACAGGGAAAAAGAGCGGGGCCTGCGGGGAGCGAGGGGGAAGGCGACGTGGAGGCCGAGGGCGGGCAGAACTTCTGGTCAGTCAACCACATGGTCGCCCTCATCAAGGCGAAGTGGGACCAGTATGCGCATTTGCAGGGGATGGTGTCGAGCGCATCGGTTCGGCACCGCACGAGGCAGCGCAGGACCCTCCCGGCCGCGTCACGCAGGAGTTGGTTTAAAATTTAAATCCTTCGTCGCAATATACATGGAGCTTCCGAAAGCCGCTCTGGCCGAGTGCGCCCAACCATACCTCTCGCGAGCCCCTACGACAGGATAGGGCCTACGCGAGGCACAACTTACCACCACCTTACGGGAGCTGTCACCTCCCTTCGGTGGGCGTATCCCCGCCGAGCTACCAGTCCACAGTACGAAAGCTGATCAGTTGCAATCACAGAGGTGGACCAGCCGAGGGCGTTTCTCGTTCGCTGTAGCATAGGGGGTATGCGCGGTAATACGCCTATCAGACCCGCACGCGAACCGACATCTTGGGGGCTGAAGTCCCAAGCGCTGCCCGACGTCGGTCGACTAGGACGTATCCCACTCACCACGCGCACGCCACTCTAACAAACATTAAGGCAACACACACCCTCACATACACGCGAAACGACACAACACAAACAACGCGACAACGCTCCTAGCCCCTTCAGTAGCCATCCCATAACTTTCCGATGCGGAAATCGGTTGGCCGTCGCGCGCGAGACTTAGTATAAAACCGTGCAGACACAAGGCTAATTCACATCGACTCGCAATGCAAGCGTACCCAAGCAGTCGCAATGATGGCGTACTATGTAGTACCCATAATCAAGTGGTCCCTCGTGGGTCCGAGTACCGCTTATGACACTCAAGTGTCAGACTCGAAGTGTCGTGAAGGCTCGGTCCTTCACGATATTGCACGGCTGAAGGAATAGTCGTGCAGCCGCTGCGACACCTTCGGCTTTCGGCCTGAGGGTCTCGGTAGGCAAAACAAATAGGCTCTGCCCGGGGGCAGATTCCTTCCCCGCAGAGTGTAGGGCTTGGGATGTCCTGGACAAGGACCTCGAATCCCGGCCCAGGACCAACGTCCGACCAAAAATCTTCAAGAAGCATACGTATGGAATTAGAGGGGTCACCCCTTCCCTCTAATGGGCCCAACCCTTGACCGAGGCCCTAGTATGCTGGTCCATCGGGCTATGCGCATACCCTTCATAGGGGCACGTGCGCGCATACATATACACATGCATATAGGAGCATAGTTATGGGACGATCACATCTCACAGTCACAGTGGGTCCCCTCACAGTCAAATATATATATGAGATCGCAGGGCAGTCTCATCCAAAAAAATCCAAGCCACAGAGCATACCTGCGATCACATCGAAGAGCCAAGTAAAAATTCACGCACTACACGGAGTCAACCCCAACCATTCTCTACACCCATACCCCTTGCTTTAGCCATGCAAGCCCCAACCTCCTGTCCAACCAACCATAATTAAATACTCAGTACCTTTGTTAAATGGCCATTCAATAAAAGTTTGGGTGAAACCTTAATGAAACAACGAAATCACCAGGGCTAAAACTTTTTAGGTTGAGTACAAAGGGTAAGTTGGAATTGAGTCGTAGACCGACGAATCGGCAACCGACCTGTTATCAATGATAATAGAAGATCCTCAAGGGATCAAGCTGACACGTGTCAAAATCCTGAATCAGATCGATCCAAATAGCCTGAAATCATAAGACAGGTCAATACCCCAGGCTAAACCTATAAGTCCATGGAGAATAACCTCCATATCACAATCTCACCCAAATCACCCTAGTTAACCACATCTAGGCCTACTTCTAAGCAAGTGCCCAAGGAATAGTAGGCTCATAGCAGGATCTCTCCTATTCAGAGTGGGCTGCCAGAATCGCCACCTGTCGAAATATAATTTAACTCCGTTAAACTAAGAAAATTTTGACAGCGCTTCCCGTAGGAAGAGTGCCTTTTCAGAATTTATATAAGCCCAAATATGAGAACAGATATGATCCTTGAGTTTCCAAGACCCAATTTTGTCTAACTCCTTGATTTAGCAAAAAATTGCGCAGCACTCCCTTTAGAAAAGGAGACTCCCCAGATTTTTACTAAGCCAAATATGAACTTTAGACAAGTTGAACTTGGGAAAGTTAAAATTCGGCTAACTCCCTGAATTAGCAAAAATTTGGGCGGCACTCCCTTTAGAAAAGAAGACTCCCCAGATTTTTACTAAGTCATATATAAAAAAAAGACAAGTCAAGTTTTGACGAGCCAAAATTTGACTAACTCATTGGATTTGTAGAAATTTTGGTTGCGCTTCCCGTAGAGAAAGTAGCTTGCCAAGATTTATACAAAGCCAAGTATAAGAAATGATCCCTGAAAAAATGCAAGAATTGATCTAAGAAAAAAATTACTACAGAAAATGTCAGAATGGAAACTAACTCCGAGGGCTCCAGCACATGGCGAGCGACTAAAGCAACTACCTGCCAAACTGAAAACTCAAACCAAGTAGTAGTCTCCCTCAGTCGCACGTAGGCCAAACCACAAAGGTAAGTACTTTCGCCAGGCCCAAGTCAACCTGGACAAACAATAGTTCATGATCTCTCAATGATTTAACCTTTCATACCCAGCTTACACAAGGCATAGGTCAGGCCGCCTGAACTTACAGAGCGCGCTCAACTTAGCCAGGCCTAGAGTCAGAATACCTAAACTTATAGAGCGTTCTGACTTAGCCAAGTATACACAAACAAAGGGCACAACTACTTTTCTCTTCTTTGGGCATATGACTAGACCATTCTAGTCGCCCTAAACTGTTTGAGATATCCAAGTTATATATACCTATCTTCCCCTTCTATCTTCTAAGGCTGCATATGACTGAACTAACTTAAGTTCGGCCTGCCCTAGTTTACCATCAGCTTTATTCGTTGTTATACTCTCTTCAGGTTGTGATAGGCTATAATCAGATCACCTAACCTTATAGAATTGTCTGATTAGCTCGTTCTTAAATAGAATAGTAATAAAGTATAGCCAAGTTATATCCATTGGGTTCCAGCATGTGCGAGGCTTTGAGCCAGACCCCTTGAACTTACAGAAGGATCTAACTCTCTGCCAAGTTCGTTTTTATCTGAGCCATCATATGTGTGGTATTGAGCCAACCCCCCTGAACTTACAGAAGGGTCTGCCCCTTTGCCAAAAATTACTTCTTCGAAGTAAAAACAGGAAGAGACTAAGTCACCTGAACTTACAGAACAGCTCGGCCTCCTCATTCAGAAACAAAGAAACTTAAGAAAGCCCAAAAAAAAACAAGGCAACTCAGGGTACCTAAACTTATAGAGCGCCCCGAGTTCCTGAAACTCGAACACAGTCGAACCCTCGCAGATCAGAGCAGTCAGGTCACCTAAACTTATAGAACAGGCTAGCCCTCCATGCAAAACCATAGCACTGGGTCTCCCTAAACTTATGGGGACATCCTAGCCTCGAGAGCAATCAGACCCCATAAACTTATAGAAGGGTCTGACGCTCCATGCAAACCAAAATAAACAGAGCACTGGGTCTCCCCAAACTTATGGGGACACCCCAGCCTTAATGACCCAGTCAATCATCATGCAACTCAGCCCTCTATCCTGCTTTTCCCCAGATGCAGTTCCTTTCAACAATCTGAATTCACACATTCAAAAGAAGTTTGAAACTGAAACTTAACAATCACTCTTTTTACTTAGTCCGATTCAGTCTCCTGAAAGTCAAAGCAAAAATAAGATAGGGTTGCACACCATATATTCAGCAAGAGATGCATTGGGTAATACAAATAGGGGCTATAGTTTGGGTGTATAGAGGGAAATGCAATGGTTACCTGTCAGTTCGCTGCCTCCAGAACTCCTCCTGAGTTCCGGCAGGGCTCCCGCAATCGGTGGGTGGACTCCCCACAGAGTCTTGATGCGGTCCTACGGGTTGCAACCCCGCCTGCCGCCTTCCCCTCAGAACAGGACCAGACTTAGAGGAAGAAGGGTAGAAGTAGAAGGTTTGAGACTCTCAGATACAAAGAGGGTGCTCTTAAACTCACTGGAGGGGGCCTTGTAATCTTCACTCGCTTGAGGGCCCCGCAATGGCGGCCAAGGTACCCGCTTGGTCAACTCTGAGTCGATTGCTGAAGTCACACCCCTGACGGCTCCCCGGTCCGCATCAATAGCCCCTCGTTCCAAAGCTCAGTCACTTCACCAAGTCCATTTGTCATAGCACCGTAGGGTGCAATAGCCAACCGTAGTCAACAATGGGTGTCTGTAGCATGCGGCCCCCACCAGATGGCCACAGCCTGTAAACAGCTAGCCGCTGCGCACAGTCAACAGTAGTCAGCCTATGTTCAGTCTGCAGCAACGCAACCAGTCACTGCGCAGTCCGCAGCGCCATCAGACAGTCGCTGGTAGCAGCAGCCCTGCCTTCCATCAGCCTCTCACCCACACACTGAGGCCCCAATCCATTGTCCACAGTCTGTAGTCAGCTCCGCCGTTCGTATCTACAAACAGGCCTTTGCAGTAACCCCCTGTTGTCTGCTTCGATCTATACTGCCGTAGTCGCTGGCCAGTGAACTTCCTTCTTCTCCCTTTAACAGGCTTGATCTCTTCTCGGATCTGAAGCTCTGCCACTCACCCTTGGAATCACAACACTACCCTCCCTCCCTATCCAGTCTGATCACCTCTCCACGCCTTGCCCGGTTGTGGCCGCTCGGCAGCGTGTAGCGGTTCTTAGATGCAGCAGTTGTCCATGCGTAGTCCTTCGATGCGACCGCAGCACCCAGCAGCATAGGCCAGCAGCAGTTAGCGTCGAGCATGCAGTTGCGGTCTGTGCCTGGTCAGTAGTAGCAGCAGTTGTATACGACGGCGGCCAACAGAAACAACAACAGTCTCCAGTAGCCTCAGTCCGTACTTAATCCTCAGTTCCACAGTCCAATCTCCACAGTTCGCAGTTCTACAACCCAATGTCCACAGTTCGCAGTTCCACAGCCCACTGCATCCTGACATCCACTGCGAACTCCCTCCCTTTGTAGCCCGACTATCTTCTCAAGTCGAAATGCCCTCGCGGTTTTGTAACAGATCGATTGTGGCAACCAGACTCTCCTTCAAACCGCCTATCACTGTTGGTGTCAGTCGGGGACGAGAAGGGAAAGCCAACCCGCCAGCCTGCAGACCTGTCTCTAACCCGCAGCTCACTTTACTTCTGTGCCGGCAATTGAGTAGGCAGCGTATACCTCGTGGGTAAGCTTCTCACCCCGCTACCCGCCCTTCTCCCTCTTGCTAATCCCTTATCCAAGTAGCTCAGTCCGTGGTCGCTGTCGGACACGATCTCGCGTCTATACCTCGACAGCTTCACGCCGGCGTTACCTGCCCAGCCCGCCAGTGTGTAAAATGAGAACGGATCTCCCACAAGAACGTGGGGAGATACATTTGCCTTCCAGACATGCGAGCCGAACGATGGGGAGCAGCAACAACCATCGGCGGAGTGAGTTGTGCACCAGGCAACAGGTAAGTATCCTAACCTCACGGCCAAAGGGACGCTACTTCAGCCGATAGAATGAGCAAAACTCAAGACAACTCTTCTTCCAAAATCGAGGAAGAAGCACGCTACTACTACTACGGACCCCCCTTGCGACATCTGATTTCGCCACCACCCCACTCGCACCCTACTTACTGAACAACCAAACTAACGCTACCATGCATCTCGCCCGGGGTAAAAACCTCCACCTCGAATCTTATCTCGCTTGATCTCGTTCGGAATCGAGTGGCATCTCGTTTTTCTACTCCCCGTCACTCCCATGCCGCCATAGCTCCCCGCACTCTCTTTTCTTCTCACCGTCTATCCCACTAACTCTCATACCAATATGACACGACCACTCGACTCGCCCGAGGCTAATCCCTCAGTGATGACTCCTTTTCTGCCTGATTTCTTCAAGGGTCAGGCGGGCTTACGTTCTCCCCTCTCGCTTTTTGCTGCCAAGGCTTGTGTTCGCCCTCCCTGCGCTTCGCTTCCCTCACATGCACCCGGTGCGGAATCACACTCACATTCAACTTCTTTTTCCCGGCCTTCTCTCCCCCGAATAACGCACCTCCCCGCTCGTAACTCTTGGTCCTTTCCCTTTGCGCCCTCACTCCTCTCACTGCCGACCTGCATGTGCCTTTGAGCAGCGACCTCCTACCATCTCATTGCCAAGTGCACCTGGCACGGTACACCGTCCACGTCCGTCCGTATTCTAGTACGTTCGCACCCTGCCCCGATGGACTGCTCCTTCGTTGCCCGCCAGTGCCAACACCCGGAGTGGCCTGCCCACTGTATCCAGCCTCCGGCTTGCTCCCGCTTACCTCCTCTCTTCCCACTTCGGCCTTCGAGCATACTGCCAACCTTCCTACACTACGCGTTGAGACGGTGCTTCCGCATGGCTTCCGCAGGAACTGGTGAATCAGTCGGGCGCCACTCCCTGATTTATACTCAGGAGACTCACCGGTCGGCCCCTTTTCCATCGGCCCCTGGCACAGCTTTGCCTGTCGCCGCTGGCGCAGCTCCCACTGCTTTGCCTTGACCCGACCAACACTCAACCTGCAGCAGTCTTGTTGCAGATCGCCGCACGGAGCCCCCTTTGTCGTCCAGGGTTCATCCCCAGACCTACGAGTGGCACCCTCGCATAGTGGCCAAGCTAACCTTCTCTGTATCGTTCCAATTTTAACGGATATCCCGATGGACTCCGGTCGGGGTAATGCCCCGTGGCGGTGCTAAAAGCCGTTCGGCCTCCCTTACCCCCGGTCTGCCAGCGGGGTTGTGGGTCGCGAGCTAACGTCGAATTTCCAGCCGAAACGGGGCCATAAAAAGAACCAGGGCAACCCGAACCACTGCCGGGGGGGGGGAGAGACTACCGGGGCTCCCTTGGTACCAAGGGGCGGGCCCCGCGACCGGACTCCCCCGACTAGCAAAAGGGGGATGGTCCTGCGGGACTCTCACCCCTTTGTTTCCCGCCGCTCCGCTGCCATTACGCCGACGCCCACCAGCCTCGACCCCTAAACCTCCGTAGTAGTAGTCTGATGCCATAACCTATAGGGCTGAGCCCACGCCTGATACCCGTAAGCGCGGCCACCCATATAAGGTGGCGCCGCGCGGTGCCCATGGTCGAAATACCGCCTCGGCCATTCTTCCTGCCCCTGCCCCCGTTTGCACCCATGGTCACCAGGTGCCCGCACAGGCCTACCATCCCGCACCGTGACCCCTCCGCGCGCTTACCTGCGCGCCAGCCCTACCATCGGCCAAAACATGTCGGCCTTACGTTCAAAAGGAAAGATCACCCGTGCATTTTAACACTTACGTGCTCACGCACCCTCTACGTTGATCCACTATTCGGCGGACGTAGCCCTCAGACATCGCCGCGCCTCGCACGTTATACCCAGACTTGTTTAAGCTAAACTTATTTTTTGTCACTTGCAAATACCCAGGGCGGGTACCCTTGTCGGGGTACTCACACCGACAGCCTATCGGACCATATTAAGCGACGTCCCCGTCGCTTCGCTGGATCAAAAAGCTATCAGTTCAACCACAATCTCAAAACGCTGACGAGCAGGGTACCAATCTGATCAGCAGACAGGCTCAGGTTCGAGGCCTCCAATAATCCATGCCAACCACAACTTTATGCTGCCAGGATTCCAACCTGGGTCTCCGTCGCCCTGACATTCGGACGCAGGGGTACTCCTCACTGTACTACAGCATAAGTTTCATTGGACCTCTCATTGTTCTCTCCCCTGTGCCCTAGACAATCGCCTGCTTCTTGTTGCGTGTCCCTATCCCTTCCCCTGAAAACAGAGTCGTGACTAGGGGCGCGGGCCCTAACCAAGACCTTCGAAGGCATCCTCTCGCCTTCCTCTCAAAATCTTCACATTAAGCACATATAAGCACACCACATAAATCTTCACATAAACCTTCCTGCAGTCTAGTACAGGAAGACTAGGTCTCCATCCTGGCCCACCATAGTCTGTGCGATCACGCCAGATCTTCGGCCCATCGCGTTGTTATTTTAGCGGTAGTGCCTTCGTGGGTTACGCCACGATAGGCCGTTCCTGATAAGCATTCAATCAGGACTTCCTCAAAAATACTCACATGACTAGACTCGTATCCCATGCCTCTCCGCAGGAGTAAAACTCGCTTAGGCGTTCACACCCCTTTAAGTCTTTACTCCTTTGGCCAGACGCAGACCCTCTGCTCAGGTTATGCCAAACAACGGCCAACACTAAGGGTTACGCTTTAGTGATGCTAGTTATACCCCTAGTTGGGTCTCTCATAAATGTCCAAGATTAGCACAGGTGGCTAGACGGTGTGTCGCAACAATACAGGCCTATTGCGGGACTACGCATAGGTCTATCACACATAAAAGGTATTTACCAGTCCCTCTATGGGACGACACAGAGGAAGAACGACAACCTCTCCATAATCACAAAACAAAATCACCTCTAGGTTCACAAGGTCATGGCCTCCCAACTTGATGAGAGTCAGAAAGCCACACATCCTGATGACATCTCTCAAAATGCACCATTTGCGACGCCCAAGAATTCCACCAATAGCCAAGCAAAACTTGGTCCCTCTCGTCAGTCTTTTATTGCTCAGAATCAGTCTTCCAATTATTAACCTTATTAACCACCTCGTATATATAGAGGAGGTCTCACTTTAATGGGTCTCTCATCCATCCCCCTCTTTCTAGGATGAACTCTCTCGCGACCCTTCTTTAACATACCTTTCCTCTCTGAAGATGCGTCTTTCAAATAAGCAACAGACCACCTTTCCATTCACGGGTGTCACGGGTGTCTCACTCATCGCACAATCCATATAAAAAGACCAGCTTATGGGTCCTCTGCACGGCTCAACAATAGAACATTTATTATACAAATATTCAAGATTTTCACATCCCCTCACGAGACAGATTGCGCTTCCTCTTCTTATACTCGTCCCTATCACCTGCCCTGGGGCAGATCGCACGAGTATACTGAAGAGTAGACAGTTCACATTCATCCATATTCACAAAGTACAAAACACATGAGATATTCCTTACACATATTTCACACCAAACCATCATCCATCAAGGCAGGACCACACAAGTGAGTGTGACAGTGATCGTCATATACAACAAGTAGTCCCAGAAAGGTCTCGACATAATATACACTCAAGGGACAAGATATCCCGTACAAAAATGTCTCCAAACCGTAGTCCACTCAATTCACTCAACTCCACACTCACACTGGTGTCGTCCTCAGAGTATACGTTGGGTCTATCTCTCGAAGGTCAGGGTGTAGGCCACCTAAGTATGTACATGCCTCATCTATCAAGTCCTGGTCCTCAAGGTGGTAGACTCAACAAAGCCAAATCCAAACTGCCCGACAAATACAAGCAAACATCTAAGTCTAGAGGACGTCATCTGGTCCTAACTCTAGTCCTACACACAACATACCAACCATATAGGTAACCCAGTCCTACTCACTCATCTCCTCCTGGTTTTGCCTATATAGTTGAGCCCTACCCCCATCTGCAGATCTCTCTACTATCCTACCCTGTCTGTCATACATCCTGCCACCCTCCTCTGTGACCTTCCCTTCAGCCTTGTCCTTTAGGAATTTAGGGCATTGCAGGGCTCGATGCCCTTCCTTTGTGAAAAAGACGCAGGATGTATCAAACCATTTCCCGGATCTCTTCTTTCCCCTCTGGGATCCTGGCGATGATGGTGCCTCGCTAGCCTCTCTGCTCAGCTCGCAACTCTGAGGCGCGTCCACGGACTCCCTGGGTTCAGCCCCCAACTCCTGGGTACTCGGCCCTGGTCGAATCCCAATCCCCTCAGGCCCATACTCAGGCGTATCCAACCTCTGGGGCCTGCCCTCAGCGACGTCCTCTATCTCAACCCCCATCTCTCCCTCAAGCAGTTCCTCCGTCCTCTGCTCAGGCGAAAACAGACTCGCCTCCTCCTGCATCGTGCCCACCGCCTCAAGGACTACATCCAAGGATCCCTCTACTGAGCCCTGAGCTGGCTCATTGCTGGATGGTGGATGCCCCTCCTCAACTGCCGATGGCATGACGAGCTTCGTCGTTACCGTAGGCAGCGTCGCGAGCTCAGTAGGAGCCCTGAACTCGAAGGCCTCTCTCTCCGCTTCCCTCTTGGCCTTAGCCTCCTCAGGCTCCAGGATGACCCTCCCCATGGGTGGCTCCTGGCGAGGTTCCACCGCAGGTAGCTGTCCCAACAACTCAGGTCCCGGCTGCCTCTTCTCTCCCTGTCGGCTGCTCTCCGGCCTGTCCGTCCTTCCCTGAAGTTGTTGTCTCAAGTCCGCGATGATCATTGCCTGACTGGCCACCAATGCCCTGAGCTCCTCGATTTCCACCCCCATAGTCTCCAGGCGTACTCCATGGCCTTCTTCCTTCATCTTCTTTCCTGCCAGATCGCTTTTCAGCATCAGATACCGATCAAAACTGGTCTTTGTCAGGAGCTTGATCTTGCGATCCAGTCTCTCTTCTACTTTCCTTGCTACCCCGAATCCGGCTCTTGTTGGCGAAGGAAGCCCCTCTCCCCTTTGCTCCTAGAAGTCCCTCCACATCTCCGAGATTTCAGGGGTCCAGGCCGGTGTGCTGGGTGGCTGATCAGGAAGAGCACCCGCCGCCTCCAGTCTTTGTCTTTCCTGCCATATCTCTTCCTGTCTTCTATCCCTTCTTGCCCTTTTTTCCTCAGCCGTCTCTCCTGTCGGCGCCCTATCTCTCGTGCGATGGTCGGCTCTCACTAGGATTTCTTCCTCCATCTCCTTCTCGGGCTGGCATGGCTCCCACCGCGGCTCTGTAGGTGCTGGCTCCTCCAAGTCTGGGTGTTCTCGGGCATGTGCTGCCAGGTGTCTGTCAATCAACACCAAAGCCTCCCTTCTCCTTTCCGCTCTCCTCCCTATTGAGGGAGCCTTCTCTGGTGAGGTCAATGGGATCTCCTCTCTCCTCAACTCCTCAGCCTTCTCATGTGTGCTTCCTGACATACTCCCAGGCCTCAACCCCATAGCTGGCTCCTAAGGGGGTGTATCCTCCCCAACCTCTATCACTTCCTTCCCTGCACGTCTCCCCTCATCGCCCAGTCTCCTCTCCCTCTGGGTGTCTCGGGCCTCCTCTCGTGGCACCTCCTCTCGTGGCACCTCCTCTCGTGGTATCTCCTCTCGTGGCATCTCCTCTCGTGGCATCTCCTCTGCCTGTCCTCCACACTCCACGCTGCGAGGCGACGCTCCCCACCGAGAGACATCCAAGTGCGCCTCCAACTCTCTCAGTGGCCCCTCAGATGCTAGCGTCTCCTCCCGTGTGCGCACTGGCGACCTCCTCAGCCCACCCTCGGTAAAACGATGGAACTCCACCGGTCCGAGTCCACACTCAGGATAGGCCCCTCGCTCCTCAACCTCAGGCGACGGCTCCTCTTCCCTCCTAGCTAGGGCCTTCCGACCTCCTCGAGATGGCCTCGCCTCACTGGGCTCAGGGTCCCTCTGCCTCCGACTCCTCTGACGTCTCTCAACCCTGGGCTAAGGGGGCTCTGGTCGTCGAAAGGCCTCTCTCAAGTGCGCCCTGCAGCTCTCCCAATCCTGGGCCATGTCTCTGATCTGCCTAGCCAGTGGTCTCTCTGCCTTCCTAGTCCAGAGGGTTAGCGTCCGCGCCCAATCAACTCTCAGTATGCCCTGCCCCTACATGAACCACTCGAAGGCGGGGATAAAGTCCACCGCATTTCCGATCTTCAAGCGAATCGGCCTGCCATCAGGTCCCACAGGCGAGGGTCGCAGCTCCTGCATTCTCAACTCCACCTCCGTCCTCGTCGTCGCCTCCCTACGGATCTGGGCAATGGGCTCCTCGAACCTACCGGCTCCCCTCAATCTCTCAATCGCCTGGGCCACGGTCCAGCCCATACGCCCCGGTGCTCCCAGAAGCTGTCCATGAATAGCTCGATGTCCCCATTATCATACACCGGAGTACTCTCTCGATGGCGAGGCCCATGCCGCTCATATCCTCCTGATGCCCCCAACGGCCTTCGTGGCGGCCGTGTCCCCCTCCCTCCTCTTGGCACAGCTGTCTTCGTAAAGTCAGACCTGCATAACAGGCGAAGGAGACAACAAGCACACATTGGGGTAAGCAAATAGGTGATAATCAAAGCAGCTCAGACCAGACCATACCCATGCAGCATGCAACCTATCTGACCTACACATCCTATCGCTGTTATTCTAGAGGAAGTCAGATCATCTCTCTCACCTCTTCTCTCGCCACAAATTTCTTCAGCCGCGTTCCAGATACCCAGTCCTTCCATTTAGTCCCATTCAACTCTTCGATCTGGTATGCTCCAAAATCTCCACACCGCACGATCCGGTAGGGACCTAACCACCTCTTGTCGAGCTTCCTAGACCATTGCTTCTCTAATGATGAATAGTACAGGAGCACGACGTCCCCAACTGCCAAGGGTACTTTCCTCACTCGTGCAGACTGGTCCCAGCGAGCCTTATCATCCATACGGCTTCTCTCCACTTGATTGGACGCCTCCTGGATCCTGTTCTCTATCGCCCCCACTTGCCGCGCTCGAATATCGAGCAACTCTTCAAAAGACAAGTTGACTTCCAGATCCTGGCGCCTCCAAGTCTTAAGAAAGCTCTCGATTGGGAAGGTGGCGTGCCTTCCATACCACAGCGTAGCCGGCGCGTATTTGGTGGATCTCCTCACTGTAATGTTCTCGACGAAGAATGCCGCCCTTAGGTACCTTGGCCATTGATTGGGCCTACCTTTGGTCCACTTAGCTAGGAGGTTCGTGATGGTACTATGTACTCTTTCCACTGGAGCATTTGCCTGGGGGTGTGCGGTCGTGGTGTAGTTGGCTACTACACCATATCCTGATAAGAACTCCTGCACCTCCTGGCAGGTAAACTCTAATCGAAGTGTGAGGGGTCGCGACCGTACATGGGACTTCACCGGATGATCGGCGCTACGCAACCAAGACATGCCTAGAATCATGTCGAACTTAGTGTGGAGGATGTCAAAAGACACCGGCTCGCACGCGAGTGGCGCAAAGTATACCGGAACGCCGTCGACGCATCGGTCAATTGACTTATGCGTGCGGCCGTCCGCGAGTGTAACTTTCGTAGGTTGCGTCTTCCTTCGAACGCGCGGGCCAAGGCCTGCGCGGGCCATAAAGGCTTGGCTCATGAAATTGCGAGATGCTCCGCAATCAATCAAGGCACTGCAAGTTGCCTTTCCGATTTGAATGCGGATATAGAGCAAAGGCACGCCGGTCTCGGCGTACCTTTGGGTGGCATACTCGCGGTCAATCTTCGCAAGATAGGAGCGGAGATCAACAACCGCTACTCCGTCGTCCGTCAACGGAGCTGGTATTGCAGTGTGCAAATAGGAGCGTAGATTTGCCATCAAGGCGTTGCAATGCGGCCTTGGCAAGGTTCCAGTTGAGGGTAGAGGCAACCAAGCGAAGTCCTCTCTCGTGAGTGGGTCAAGCTCCTCAAGTCTTGACCACGCCGTCAAGTCCTCGGAAATCAGTGGCGAGCTGACCGAATCACTTGCCGATGGTGTACAAGCTGCGCATACGCTATCTAAGTGCA
Organism: Chara braunii; assembly: GCA_003427395.1. Taxonomy (NCBI): domain Eukaryota; kingdom Viridiplantae; phylum Streptophyta; class Charophyceae; order Charales; family Characeae; genus Chara; species Chara braunii. The sequence goes on along the minus strand of BFEA01000728.1, from coordinate 560,094 downwards.
CGTGGCTAGGCTGGTCTAATGGTGGTACCAGTTGGGCGGCATAATCCTCGTACGTAGCACGAGAATCATCGACTGACGCATGCTCCCCGGTAGTGACATCGATCGCTAGCAAGGCAACCTGTTCCGGCGGAGTGAGGAGAGGCGTTGCCCCTCTCCTTGCGTAACTCCGTTTCCCGAGTTAGCTGGACGGGGTACGCGTGCCTTGCCCTTGTCCGCGCATTATGCGGTAGTGTGGGTTACACTATTGCACCATAGGCAATATCCGTACCGTTGACGCAGGTCAAATACCTCCTTGGTTGTGTTGTATGCCGTCCATGGTTGCTGCCCAGTTCCCGTCGTTGTCGTCGCTTGTGTCGCCTTGTTCTTCCGAACTCTCTTGGGACGCTTCGGCGGGAGCGCTGCGACAGTTCCTCCATCACTCGAGGATGCTGTTGTTGCATGGAGATCGACTGATTCATCATAAATCACGACATTGTTATGTGCCGGTCGTTGATAGCCTTGCTTAGCCACATAGTGCGTCTGGGACTGCCGTTCGTTAGCGGCCTTGTCATCCGTTTGGATGACCAGGTTCACACGATCCAGAATAGCATGGAATGAGGCGTAATCGTACTCGTTGCTGAGTGTCGTTCGCAGTCCTGCGCACGATCGCGAGAAGAACTCGGATCGTTGGTTTGGAAAACTCAAATCGAAACCTGGCGTGGTCACTATCTTCTGCCACTTGATCGTCCTGTCTCGAGTTGGCATGCTTCCTTGTGAGCTGGTGTAGACCTCGTTCATGGCCGCCTTTACAACGTTGCGGACCATGAATCGAGTGAACCACAGTTGCTCGAACTCCTTCCACGGAATGTGCATGTGGAGTTCGGCAATGGTGCATTTCTTGGTGGCCGCAAGATGGTTCATCCATGCCTGTGCTCCTCCAATCAGTTGGAGGTAGAGCGCCCTCATCATATCTTCAGCCAGGACAATGCAGCAGTATGCTTCCGTGAAGAAACTTTGCCGCCATGTCAAGGCGTTCGTCTTGTTGTAGTCATCAAACTTGCTGATGTTGAAGTGCGGCATCTTGTATGTCCTTGTAGCGGCGTCCGGTCTTGTCTGCAGTTTGGTGACGTCCGTCTTGATGGCGGCCACTGTGCTGCTGATCGTGGCCAGACTAGTGAAATCACCTAGTTCGCCGATTAGATTGACGACAGGGTCGATGCGCTCGCCTGGCACTGCTTGGGAAGGCTTTGCCTCCAGAGCAGCAATGTGGGTGTCCATCTGTTGCAGCTGGGAGTCTGCGATCTTGATGGCTGCTGCAAGCGTCTTCACGTTATGGTTAAGATCGTGCTGCAGCTGCCGTGTAGACCTGGAATGAAGGGCACCCATGGTGCTGTTCCAGATAAGTGCGCGCATTGTGCATAGTAGAATGTCTGCCAGGTTTTGTCTCTCTTGCTGTACTGCCATCGGATCAGCGCCTGCTACGGGGACATAACGCATCCCGTTGAGCACAGCTGCCCACTGATCGTGTTGAGAGATCAGAAGGTCGGCACTGTCGGCGTTGAGCTTGTCGGTTGCCAACTGCTCAGCCTCAGCTTGTCGCTGGGCTTGGGCTGCAGCTTCCGCTGCCAGCCTCTGTTTTTCTGCTTCAGCAGCATCTTGCCGTTCCCTGGCAAGGGTTAGTGAGCCCGTATAGGTCTTCACTCTCTGAATGTAGTCCGTGATGGACTCGTTCGGCCCTTGAACAGGACAGACCGGCAAGGGTTCGGCATTACTGGATGTCAAAGTCTCAGACGATGTTCCGTTGTTAGGCGTGGTCGCCATCTGTGTGCTGGTTTGTGGCTGCTATCGAACTGCAGGTTGCTGTTGGAGATCAGCGATCCGTTTGCTGCGTCGTGGCTGCTGTTCGGTGGCTTGCCCTGTTGGCATCAGAAAACTGCTGGTGAAGGCTGGCCGGTCCGAAAGGTCACAGAACAGTGAAAAGGGTGGGCACAGGGGTAGAACAGATCAAGCAATTCGCATACAGTCCCTGTCCCAATTATGGACTTAGACACCTAATCAAAAGGAAAAAGATGAACTTTCCCCAAAACAACTTAAAAAAATTCGTAATAAGAAATAATAATGAATTAATAATCAATAAAAATTTAATGAATGATTAATAACGAATTAATATTCTTTTAATAATAATCAATAAAACAATAATTGCAATAATGATAATTAACGAATTTTAAATTGTGGAAAGATTAGGTATTCGTTGAGATCACCTATGGTCCGGGAGTTCACCGTTGATTAGTGAACTACCCGGAAGTTGCAGTTTCTGAGGGAACGATTCCGGACAGTTTGCCAAAAAAAAAAATTCGGATAATCAGGAAGAAAAACACTCGAATTTTTGAAAAAACATAAAATTTCGGGAATTTCAACCTACAAAATCCGATTTTTAAAGGCCTGAGTCCGTATTCGGAATTTCTCAAACTAGGAAAAAAAAAAAAAATTCGCAAAAATTTCGGATTCCAACCCTAATTTTCCGCGATTCCGCGGAATTTCCGGTTTGACGGTTCCAAAACACTCGAATTTCCCAATTTGAATGAAAAACCGAAATTTATCGTAACCCTAATTTCCAATACCGAAATAAAACAGAATTACCGATTTAAAACAGAAATACCGGATTAAAAACAGAATGTCGAAATAAAAACGGAATACCGAATTTAAAATCAGAAAGCCGAATTACAACAGAATACTGATTTAAACCGAACAACGAATTAGAATCAGAAACCCGAATTAAAACAGAATATCGAATTAAACAGAATACCAATTAATAGGAATACCGAATTGAACAGAATACCGGATTAAAACAGAATCCCGAATTGAAAGTCAGAATACCGAATTGAAACGGAATGCCTAATTAAACAGAATACCGAAAAAAGAAAAAAAAAAATTTGCAACTTTGAATCTCGATAGTAATGCAGAGCTGATTTGGAAGATCGAATGAGCAATCTATTCCTAAATCAGACTTACCTTGTGAGCAGATCCATGATTTGGTCTGCTCCGATACCAAAACTGTTGCATACTTGTGAGTACTTCAACAAGTATGGGCAGAACCAAGAGATCAACCAACATAGGATGAGCATGTATGCAGCGGAAGTCTGATAAATGGACTGAGTCAGACTCACATAGACTGAACTCATACAGATATCACCCAACACACAAACAATCGTGAGATGGTGGGGTCTGAGCCAATCATAGATGATGCTCAGGCCCCGTACAACCATACACAGATGAAAGGTGGGAGAAGAGACGAAGGAGGTGGGAGATGTAGGCAGCGCCAGATGTCACCGAGATAGAATCCAGTAGGTCACCGATATGGTAGTCCAAAATGTCATCGAACAAGTCTTAGATCAAAATGTCATGGACAATAAGTCACCAATGTCGGAGGTACAGAGTCCTAATGCAACGGGTGTCCAGTATGTGATGCCGGCGAGTATCAACCCCAACAATCTCCAAGTCTCGAATCCGGTAAGTATCACAGCCTCTTACCACCGAAGTCCAACACTGATCTCTGTCCAACTAGTATCAAGTCTCCAGTCTGAAGAAGAAGAAGAAGAAGAAGAAGAAGAAGAAGAAGAAGAAGAAGAGCCAGGTGGCAGCGGAAAAGGAGGAGATGGTGAGGTAGGGAGGAGGAATAACCTCGCTGTCCTGTCCCGAATCCAGGCCTCACCTGCAGGTACGCGGATGTCGCTGAAGACCTGCGCAGCAGGAACTATGGCGCCTCAGGTAAGTGCCAGGTAAGTTCCCCGCTGCTCCTTGACTCCTGTGCCGTCCAGCGCTAGGAATAGCGCTGCTGTCTCCAGCGCTGTGCACTAACCAAAATAGCGCAGCGCTCCTCGCAATGCCGCTGCTCTGCTCAGAACCGAAACGACTGGCGCTCCAGCAGCGTCCCAGTGCTCGATGCCTCACAATGAGGCTGGACCGGTATTAAGTACCGGTGGAAAAGAGGCCGGCCTCAATGCTGCGAGGCCTGGCCGTGATCTGAATCGTCCAGATCGACGGTTCAGATCAGACCGGCGGGCGGCAGCCTCAAGAGCGCCGCCAGGCCCAAACGGTAATGTCGTTTGGGCCTGCCCGTCGGTGTGGCCTAAAAGGGCCAACCGACGGCCTAGAATGGCTAAAGGTCCGGCCTTGGGCCTGGACCGGCCCCTGAACCCCAATCTGTCGGGCCTACCCAGGCCTGTGTGACACAATGTGTAACACTTTGCATCCATGGCTGCAACATCAACACACACACGGAAATTCATTCAAAAACCAAAAGACACTCACACAGAGTGGCAAGACAAAAAAAAAAAAAAAAAAAAAAAAAAAAAAAAAAAAAAAATTGGTACAGAATTTTGATGTGACCCTGAGGCAAAAGTTGTTCAGTTTGTTTTTCTGCATAACATTTTTTTTTTTTTTTTTTTTTTTTTGCTGGGACCTTCCTTGTCCTTTCATGGTGGGGCTGCCCGGGAAAACAGGGTGACCCGGGTGGCCCAGCTGGTAGCCTAGCTATATGCAAGGAATATGAGCGAGAACAATATACAGAAAACCGACGTAGCACCGTGTTCGCGTTTGGAGGAGAACGCGAACATGTTCGCCCGAACGCGAACAAGCGCCCAAAACCC
>BFEA01000728.1:503157-516416 GCA_003427395.1 Chara braunii | reverse complement strand
GGGGGAGGGAGGGGATTCTCTCTCCGTTTGTCGCTACCTTCGTCCCCCGAATACAACGTACGGTCATTATAGTTGTATTTGAGGCATCTTTCAGTCTAGATACAGCTGCATCTTTCAGTCTAGATACAACTATCCCGACCGTACGTTGTATTCAGGGGAAGACGGTAGGGGACGGGATGTCGTTATCAGATGGACTCGGCACAGTACATATGACCGTTTGCGCCGACACTGTATCGGACTCCAAAGACGGCCAGGATAATGGAACGAAACGGAACGATAACTTGTTCGGTGTGGATTTGAACCTGGGTCTACGCTACAACAGTCCATGGTATCCCAACTGAGCCGGGCCCGTATGTCTTTTTTCTTTTTTTTTTCCCGTTTCTTTTCAGGAACATTTTCGATACACCCCTGAAAGTTTTGATTTACTTGTGGCGCACCCCTCGGACGGCCAACTTACCCTGTCGTGCCCTTGGCGCCTCTGAACTTTCCTTCTTGCCCCTGTCAGTGAGGGGCGCAACACTCCAGCATGCCCCTGTGCCCTTTTGGTGGCATTCACGGCCATTCTTTGGCCCTGCGAGAGGAGCTAACGGTGTATACTGGAAATTTGGAAACCGTACCAGTAGGGACGTATTGAACAGATTTCACGCGCAAACACCGCCAGGGGCTTTTAGGAAACTTCAATCGTTGTCAGAAGGGTGCAACAGGGTAAGTCGGCTGTCAAAGGGACACGCCACCTGGGCCCGGACCCGGACACGTTGATGTTGACACAACTAATGGCAGATAGGGAACTAGAAGATGCCTATCCTGCACAAAAAGCTTACACATGCATGTCGTCTAGGGGAGACTGGGGCTTGGCCAACTCGCCTATAGATCTCACGCTGGTATCCAAGGACCTGATGGTCCTGGTTACAACTGCAGACATAACTCCAATCAGCCCTAGCAGGTCCTTTGATCATAGAATGATAACGCTCGGCCTCTCCCTCCATACTCATATCAAAGGGGACCCGAGTTCTATAAATTCAACACTTCGCTGCTCCCCCTCACCAAATTCAAAGACATGGTTCATGAATTCTGGCAGTACTGGCGGTCCACAAAACCTCTTTTTTTTTTTTTTTTTTTTTTTTTTTTTTTTTTTCCCAGAAATACTCGCCCTGGGTGGTGTTAGGGGTGCTGATATGGACAGACACCGCTAGCACCCCCAGGTAGGCTCCATCTATTGGTGGGGAGCATCACCTGCTGGAAACCGGGTCCAGCGTCCCTTACATTTGAAGAAAAAAAACATAAGGCCTCGTGCGATAGCATGCTGGAATCCGGGTCCAGCGTCCCATTGCTATGTATCTTACCCTACTCAAACAACCCCTTGCCACTAGGGGGCCCCAGTGGTCCCTGCCTATTCCCTAGTCCACCTTCCAGCTAGAGGACAGGTCCAGCGTCCTAGCGAGGCGCGGTCCACAAAACCTCAACCAGAAGCACAACAAATTGTCGCGTGGTTTAACAACGGCATTGCTCAACTGAGAGTTAGGACCAAAAAATTATCCATACAATGTGCAAGGGACCGCAAGGCGATTCTTGACCGACTCATGCAAGACCTTGAGGACTGGGACGGCGAGCTCATAAACGATCCCCTACACGTCCACTCCTTCCAAAAGTTGCAAGAGGCAAGGGACCACCTCCAAGCCTATCTGGAAAGACAGTCGCATGCGTGGAGGATACAAGCCAGAATTAAACAACAACAATCAGATGGAACAATGGCGAGGTCCTTCTTTAACAAGGCCAAAGCCCGGACGAGAGTCTCTGTTGTTCCCAGGCTTAGGCACCCCCTTGATGACACGGCCCAGGTGGCTACCAATGCGTACACCATAGCAAATTACGCCGCTAAATACTATAGCCACCTGTTCACTTCTCAAACCCCCAACAAGAACACGGAAGATGTTCGCAAGGCCAGGGAAGAGCTGCTTCAAACCGTGCAACCACGCCGCTCACCAGCGCAAAAAGCTGACTTGGACAAACCGCTCTCACAAGATTAAATTTGGGCAGCCTTGCTTGATATGGACGACGAGAAGACGCCCGGCATTGATTCCTTTCTCAAAGAATTCTGGGTGCACTTCTGGGACCTCCTCAAAGACGATCTGATGGAATATATAAAGGTTCTCCAGAAGGAGGGCTGCTCCTTTGGGGGCATGATTGGCCAAGGAGTGGACATCCTCAAAGACAATCTGATGGAATATATAAAGGCTGTCCAGAAGGAGGGCTCCTTTGGGGGCATGATTGGCCAAGGAGTGACCACATTCCTGTACAAAAAGGGAGACAAAGAGGACATCAAAAACTATAGACCTATCACTCTCCTCCCAGCCCCCTACAAACTGGTCGCCAAGGCACTCACCATCCGCCTGTTGCCGGCTATGAACATGTTGATCCACCCCGACCAGACGGGATTTATGCCGAACCGAAATATTCACGACAACATTCTCCTGGTCAACGAAACCATCAAGTACGCACGCCAGCGTAGGGCCCAAGCAGCCATTCTGTTTATAGACTTCGAGAAAGCGTATGACCACGTTGACTGGGACTTCCTGGATATGTGCCTGGCCAGAATGGATTTTGGTCCCGCATTCTGCCACTGGGTCGAACTCCTTCATAGATCGGCCACGACAAACATAATGCTTAATGGTCACCTCTCATAGCCGATAACGCTGCAGAGGTCGGTACATCAAGGCGACCCCATCGCGCCCCTTCTCTTTGTCATAGTGATGGAGACCCTCGCAGCACTGATCAGAGCCCATCCAAAAATCAGCAAGGTCCCCATCCCGGATATCCCGGACCACCTTATCCCATTGATCTCGTTGTTCGCAGACGACCTTACGGTCCTGATATGTGCAGACGTCGAAAGCCTTCAAACCCTCACCCTTATCATACATCTCTTCTCACTGGCAGCAAACATGAAAGTGAATTGGGGCTCAAAGACAGAGGGTTGGTGGCTTCACCCCCAGGACTTGCCCCCTCCACTGGATCCATGTGCGGCGTGGGCGAGAAAGGAGGACGCTATTAGGATCCTGGGAGTGAGGTTGACGGCACTGGGGCCCCCACCTGACCACGGGGACGTCCTTGTGAACATGGTCATCGAATGTCTGGGAAGATGGGAGGGTCTGCACACTTCGTTGGTGGGCCGGGCGCTGGCAATCAACAATGCTATCCTAGCGGCCATATGGTACAAACTGGCAGTTTGGCCACTGAAGCCACAACAATACTCCAGGCTAAGGAAGACCCTCACAACGTACCTCAGGAAACATGACACTAAAACGGAGGGCTGCATGAGCAGGGTCAGTTGGGACACCCTCACACAACCAAGAGCCAAAGGGGGTCTGGGGATACTGGATCCTGAAAGAGAGTGTGAGGCCCTGATTTTCAAAGTGTTGACAAGACTCCTCGTCAGAAATGACATCCCGTGGGCCCCCCTAGCCTGTGTGCAGATAGTCAGTCTTGCACCTGAAGTTGAGCCTCCCAATTGGGTGCACCCTCTTCAATGGTTGACTAATAACCATTGGACAATTCCCCGCCGGCACAGGCATGCGACAAGTGCGGCACTGGCCACTAGGCAGGACATCCTCCTCGACCCTCTTTGGCCATACATGATAAAGTTGTGGAGAAGACATGACCCTAAACAGAAGCGCCCGCCCAATAGATGACACTCCATTTGGAGACAGCCGCTGTTTGACAACCCATTCGTCCTGGACGAAGCCGGCAACCCGTTTACGCTCTCTGCTAACTCCCCCTGGCTTTCCTGGGTTAAAAAAGGAATCTACACGGTGGGTGACATCTGGGACACGGCTGAGCAAAACTGGGCCACACCGCACTAGCTACAGGCTAAGCTGAAGTACGTTAAGAATGTCGCCGAAAAGGCCCGTCAAATAATAGAAGCCCTTCCTTTGACCTGGTGGCAAATCCTCAAAACTGGCCCGACTATCCAACGACAAGACTGGGTGGTCAAGTACAATGACCTCCCCAGCCCGACCGCTGTCTACAAAGTGCACAACACTCATGGCGGGAAGTGCACATTGGATGCTTTTGTCCCACACACTCCAGAACTGCGGTTCTCTCCACTAGTCTGGAATGCAGACTTGGACACCACAGAATTGTGGGTAGGGTTGATGAATGTGAGAGTGTTGGGCGATGACGATAAGGGCTACCATGTATTCGAACCCGCCAAGCCTATTGCCCGCCTCCCCTTTGACCCGGATGACTGGGAATGGACGGGCCAACAATCTATGCACAGGGGGATATAGAGCATCTTGCCCACAACAGCAGATTGGACAGACAATCGCACACAAATGGGGGGCCGCGTGATTCACCGCTGAACCCACAGCTGCTTAACAGCCTCCCCTGGGATAAGTACTCCAAAATCATGCCCGCAAACCTCAGATCTCTGCAATGGCAAATCCTGCACCGTTGTCTTCCCACTCCCGATTGGCTCGTCTCAAGAACAAATCTTGAACAAAAAGGCCTGCTGTTCCCCATCTGCTCCTATTGTGGCAGGGCAACTCAGCCGGCCAGAGCGACACTCGAGCACTGTCTGTTGGCGTGCCCGATGGCTGCCCAAATATGGAGGTGGTGGGATGCAGCGTTCCATTCACTCACGGACATCCATATCCTGGGACCTGGGCCTCATCCTACTTGGCAAAAACCAACACTTGTTGGCGCAATGGACACCCTTTGCCGTCAACCTCTTCTCGTACATGAGGCTCCACATGCTCATGCAAGCCTGGAGAGCCAGGTGCTTTTTCGAGAGAAGAGACCATCAGTTCGGTCTCCAGCAAGCACAACAAGCGATTGAGGAAGACTCGGAGATCAGGTCCAATGCACAAAGGGCCTGGAAGGCTATGAAACAGAATTATCACGAATAGAGGGACCCCGTTCTCAGGGAGGCTTTGCGAGAGTGCTACTGCCAGATATGACAAGATCCGCACCAAGCCTTCTCCGAACTGCTGGATGACCTCAATGTACAATGGAAAAACTGGAGAGCGAACGAGCCCTCATGGCAGAGGAAGCCGCTAGACGACTTCACAGTTCCGTACCTTCTGACTAACTTCGTGCTCATCCCCCAGGACCCCGGTTGCACAATGGCCCCTGCCCCCGTCCGGCACTGACCCCTCCCCTCCCTCCTGTGCTCCTTCACATCACCGCCCGCCTCCCTTCCCCTTCCGTGATACCCCTCCCGGTCTCCCCCTCCCCCACATCACCCCCCATCCTCCTATTCTTTATCCCTTGACACCCGACCATCTCTTTCGCAGCTGCTGACGACGGGGACAATGAGACGCCGCCATGCCGCTGTGACGGCTCCTGTACCCAACATGAGGAGAGACAGCACAACATCGTGTCATACTGTGATGCCACCATGCGGGAAAGAGGACAGTGGAAGTAGCACTCCAATCACGGCAACAACAGCATTGAAGTAACCAACACTGGAGCGTCAACTCCTGCCTTGCTGCAACAAGCCAGGAGGACCAGGCATTACGACTACGGGGGCAAGGATCAGAGCGCGGCACGCATGGGTTCTGAGAAAAGAAAAGGTTTCAAGGTTTCGGGGGTTCAAAAGATCTCTCAAGAATTGACGCTGTATCTGTAAATAATAGTGGGGGCCGCTGTTATCGCTGTGTGAGAGGACACACGCACCATATTCAGCAGGGCCCTTGACAAATGACTCTTGTCCTTCCTCACTGCTTCCCGGTGGTCAAGGGCTTTAAGGTTCATCTTTGTGACAAGCACGGGTTTAGAAGAGGGTACAAGGCTTAACGGGTACAAAAGGTTTCAGAAACAGCTCTCGAAATGACTACAAAATAAGGGGGGGTGCACACACGGGGGATAGGAGTTCAGTCACTAGCAACAGGAGGAGTATAGACATAAATGCAAGACGGACACCATCCTGGGTGGGGCCAGTCCAGCAGGAAATAGGAGCTCTACAAATTGGGAGGGCAACATACGCAGCCCCTAGGGAAAGAAGGATGCTCTGGAACAAGAACTCTAATGGCCATATGCCCAACAAACACTGCATTACAAAGATGTATTCAAGGGATGCTGGACCCGATTTCCAGCAGGTGCTGCTCCCCACCAATAGATGGAGCCTCCCCGACGGTGCTAGGTGTGTCTGCTCATATCACCACACCTAGCATCCGCTCGGGTTGTTCACAAAAAAAAAAAAAAAATCAAACTTTCAAGTACCACTACTCCTCAGCCTATACAGGAGAACCCTGCAAGCATGTTGTCCCCCCCCCCCCTGATCGTCGGTGTGTAAGGGAGTCCCCCACCCCCATAGAGTAGCAGCAGTGGGTTGTGTGTGGTGTGTGGGAAAGCGTTGGTCATAGCCACTGCTTCTCTCAATTTCACCTTTCACAGGCCCCTTTACGGGCATCGCTCTGCGACTCACCACATGCAGAAAAGACAAGAACTAGCACGCTGCTTGCGCCCATCACCAAGTCTTCAGGGGGTGGTAGTTTGGGGTGAAGTCGTAGTAGCCACCCTTCACGAAGTCTTCAGGGGGTGGTAGTTTGGGGTGAAGTCGTAGTAGCCCCCCTTCACCAAGTCTTCAGGGGGTGGTAGATTGGGGTGAATTCGTAGTAGCCCCCCTTGCAGGGACGAGAGATTGGTGGAACTGACAGGGGGTCTGGAGAGAGAAGACGACCTTTGGGAGGGGGAGGGGGAAGTCCTCTGACTTATCATGATCCAGGAAGAATAGGGGGGGGTGGAAGACGGGCAAGTAACATATATACTACCATCTTCACCCGAATACAAGGTACGTACGGTCATTATTGATGTATCTAGACTCAAAGTTGCCCCAAATACAGCTATTACAACCGTACGTTGTGTTCGGGTAAAGACCGTAGTATATATGTACTCACCCATCTTGGAATATTCAAAGCCTCGGTCATACTACCGATCTACAGAAACAGAGGCAGCTCGCTTTTGGAAGTCATTCCCAGTCTGTCCAGATTCTCTGCATCCAGGAATTTAAACTAAATTGGATAACTGTAAAATGCAGAGGCTAGCGACTGGTGGAGGGGTCCTCAATTTTGCCGCCCCCCCCCCCCCCCACGACGGCACCAAAGGGGGGTACCGCCTTCTTACTCGTCAATAATGATTTGGATGTTGATATTTTGGACAGCTTTAGTGACCTGTCTGGCCGTTTTGTTTGGGTGAAATTTACAGTATACGCGAAGCAGACTGGGTCTTGAATCAATCTATGTCCCCGTGATACAGGAAAGGACTGTGTTTTTTCAACTTTTTTCAAGTTTTTTGCAAATTTACCCCTGTTATACCCCAAAGACGGAACCCATGTTACTACCAGTCGACCTGAGTCGACCTGAAAACACCAAGGCTGCAATCTTTCTTTCACTACCTACCACTATTCCTGCAAGCATAGCTTTCTACCTCCTCTTCGATGAAGGGAGGTTACCGCTCTCGGTGGAGAGAGGTAACCAACCGCATGTTTGCCCCTTTGCCCTAGGCTTAGGGTGTAACCATATCAAAGCAGGTACCAAAAATTTTAATGAAAAACAATTAAAATCCACAATAGCTGATGCAAAGGATCATTTAGGAAACACTTGTCTACACAGATTGTTTTTGGTCCAGCCAGCGCTTTTTCTTTCTTTGGTTCTTTCTTTCTTTCTTTCTGTCTTTTTCTTTGTTTGTAGATGCCAAATTTTGGACATATGACCGTCACCTTCGGCAACTGATGGTGCAATAGGCCCTAGAAAATCGTGGACAGACTCATCCGCTTAAATGACTTAGCCTGAGCGGAATTACAACCGACTAGTAAGCCATTGTTGAGACAATTGAAACATCCATTGCTTGAAGATGCCCCCTTAGAGGAGGCAGCACAACAAGTGTGTGTCTCTGCTCGAGACCGCCGAACTCTAATCCCTTACCTCTAGACACTAGGATATATTAACCGATATCTCTATCTCACGCGAAAGGAGACTCGGGCTGTTGACCGTTGACCCGGATGTTGACCGCTGACCCGGATGGTCAACGGTCAACCATCTACGGAAGGGGCCAGGTACTACCGTCTTCCCCCGAACACAACGCACCCTCGTTTTGGCTGTATCTGGCCAGAAATATAGCTTGTATACATACATTTTTAGGGTGCGTTGTGTTCGGGGGCAGGTACTAGGAGAATAAGCTAGAAATTTGGAAAAGGGGAGTGGCCAGGATGGGATGTCCTAGCAATTGAGTTCTTGTTAAGTGTGAGCATGAATACCTGCCTCAGGCTGCGCAGTGTGCTCTACTATGTTTGGGTTGCTCAATATTTAATGAATTCCATATACAATAACATAATTTTTGAAAAATAAACAGAATATAATAATCTAATAAATAATATAGTAATCTAATAAAATATAATGAATATAAATAATTGATTATATATAAATTATAAATATATAAATTATAAATAATTATGTTTATTCGATCTTACTTGCAACTATGAGTTGGCCAAGGTCCGTGGGGACGGGGCGCAGCGCTACCGGGAGCGCTGCGCCCCGGCGCCGACCGCGGCGGCGGAGTGAGGCGGCGAAGCGGGAGGGTGCCTGGCTCGCACCGCTTTCGCTCTGACGCGTTCATATGAACGAACTACGGCATGGCGATGGCGTGACGGAGGCGCTGGTGGGGTAAGGGTGTCGAGCTTACAGCAGCTGTTTATTAGGCGTTTTGCGCACGCGCGGGGAGCGGAGGTGCTGGTCTACACCGTATCACAGGTTGATAGGGAGATTAGACCGACTCCCGGGGGCCTCCTGGGAGTTCCGCGTTCATACTCCATTGCTGCTGCGTTTCTGCCCGTGGCATAGAGCCTGTGAGGTGTCTCCTCTGGTGATGCCTGTGGAGTTCAGCGGAGAGAGCCTTGGGTGACCCGAAGTGCGAGTGAAGTAACTGCCCGTCATCACCAGTGTCCTCGTTCATCGGCATCAGGGATCGGCCGAGACTCAATGGAATACGGTGAGGGCTTCCTCATCATCATCAGGGCTGCCCGTCATCGCCATCATATTTTTCGGTGATCATTACGTCGTCGTTGTCATCATCATCATCATCATCATCACCAGCATCCTCAGCAGGGTGTGGTTCATCATCACCATCATCATCATCATCCCGATAATGGCTCCTCATCATCAGCAGGGCGCTGGGCGTCATCACCATCAGAGCGCTGGGCGCTGTTCGACATCGAGCTGATGTTTGTCATCATCATCCTCAAGGTTTGTCGGCATCATCATCATTACGGAGCTGCTCGTCATTATTATCACCAGCAGCAGCACCAACGTCATCGTGTGCGTCGTCGTCATCGTCGTCATCATCATCATCATCATCATCATCATCATTATCATCATCATCACCATCATCATCATCATCACCATTTTCACAATCAGTATCATCATCATCACCATCATCATCATTACCCTTACCGTCGTGATCATCATCATTAGGGCGCTGGGCGTCATCATCATCAGGGCGCTGGGCGCTGTTCGTCATCAAGTTGAGTTTCGTCATCATCAGCATCAAGGGGGTGATCCGTCATCACTCTCATCTTTTGGTGATTGCAGGGCGCTGTGAAAATGCTTCGCCACCATCATCAGGGCACTGGGTGTCATCATCATCAGAGCGTTGGGCGCTGTTCGTCATCTTCATAGTCAAGGTTTGTCGGCATCAGCATCATTAGGGGGCTGCTCGTCATCATCATCAGCAGCAGCAGCAACAACATCATCAATAGTTAGGGGGCTGCTCGTCACCATCATCATCAGCAGCATCTTTTCTGTCCGCAGGGTGCTGTGCGCCGTCGTCGTCATCAGCAGCAGCAGCAGCATCATCAGCATCATCATCACCATCATCATCATCTTCAAAGCCGTTATCATCATCATCATCATCGTCATCATCAGGAGGGTGCGGTTCATCACCACCATCGACATCAGCATCCTGATAATGGCTCGCCACCATCATCGGGGCGCTGGGAGTCATCATCATCAGAGCGCTGGGCGCTACTCGTCATCAAACTGATATTCGTCATGATCATCATCATCAACGTTTGTCGGCAGCATCATCTTTAGGGGGCTGCTCGTCATCAGCAGCAGCAGCAGCAGCAACAACGTCATTAACAGGAGGTGAGTCATCCTCACCATCATCCTTGTGATCGCAGGGCGCTGTGCGTTGTCGTCGTCGTCCTCATCATCATCATCATCATCATCATCATCATCATCATCATCACCACTACTATCATCATCATCATCATCAGGTAGGCGAAGTTGATCGCCACCACTATCTTTAGGCTACTGTTTTAGTCATTTTCTTGATTACTACTATTCGTAGTAGAAATACACTTCCATCATCATCGCTACCATCATCATTACTAAAATCATCTGGAAAGTTTTTAGTCTCAGGGTACCATTTTCGGCTACTCAATTATCCAATAGTCGTTAATAATTTCATCCTCAGTAAATATATCTCGATTACCTACATCTGGATTACCGATATCTTGATCACCTATATCTTGATCACCAACTGCTTGTTTACTCACTTCTTGATCACGACTATTTGTAGTAGAAATTTGAGACATAACGTTTTCATGTTGCAATTTGCCACTAGGTTTTGTCCCGTTAGGTTCCCCCTGATTGGGGTAAGGTGAATTTTCTTTATTTCGTTTTTTCATGAGTTTTGCAGACGCCTTAGTGGGGACAGGACTTCGGAGGTTATGGCTGGAACCTTGGTGGGTGGGGGGGGGGTTGAGACTCCAGGGTACAGATATACGATAGTTACCCACAACAGGTCTGAGATCCGCCTGGCTAAGTTAGGGGACAAGCCAGGGGAAGGACGGTAGGACTGTCAGCCTGGGCTCCGCCTGGCCTTGGGTAAGCTAGGGGAAGGAGAGATAGGGCTGGCCAGGGGTGGGTACAGASTACTAGTTAGTTGTCCCCGAAAATTAACCCTGGGGTCTGTTATAGGGGAGCCTTATTCTACAGGGGTGTTGCATGGTGGGAGGCAGTCGCCCTATTGGGAGTGGGGCAGATTGGGGATTGTCTGAGTCTGGGGCCGGGGTTGGAGAGTTGGTCGCCTTCAACCCCAGCGGGGGCAGACAGGGACAAGGGGTGGGCAAAGGCAGCCTCTAGGAGGGGATTGGYTGCMKTTSCGGATGCGGTGGAGGGAGGGGAGGGGATCTGTTCTATGTTGGGGCCGAGGGATTTTCCTCGGTGGAGGCAGCATGAGACAGGGTATAGTGGGTATGGATTGGTCCGAGCTGTGACCAATTGAAGCGTATCCTTTTTACGCCGTCGTAAAAAAAGATCTGATGACATTTTTGCAAGTCTTTGATTGGACCCTAATTATCTTTTCTCTCTTCGAACTATGTGGTGGAGGAGGTTGGCTCGTCGAAGGGAGATGGACAATTGAAGTCCATTCTTAACCATATGGGTTTTGGAGAGGTTGAGTGTCTGCTGTTTCTTATCTTCCGAACTATGTGGTGGAGGAGGTCGGCTCGTCGGGAGATGAGGAAGAGTAGGTGGTTGCTAGGCGTAGCAGGCAGGAAGCTATTTGTTCTCAGATTTGTTCAGAACTCGTTCCTGGACTGATTACTTTCTTCTCTCTCCTTCGAACTATGTGGTGGAGGAGGTCGGATCATCGAAGGGAGATGGAAAGTGGAAGTCTCATTTCAAATCAAAAAACGTAGCTCCAATTAGATTTCTCAATTAATTCTTGGTTCCTTTTCAGGCAAGTTTTTGATGGGATTCCTGAATGTACTCGTGATGGGACGCTGGGCCCGGTTCCCAGCTTTGTATCAATCAGCAACGAAATGGTTGTATGTATGGGACGCTGGACCCGGTTTCCAGCAGGTGCTGCTCCCCACCAATAGATGGAGCTTGTCCCTTTCAAAAAAAAAAAAAAAAAAAAAAAAAAAAGGTGAAGACAGTACAAATCTGATCCACGGCTATAGACTATAGTAGTCGCCTTTAGAGCATTATTGTTCCGTATACTTTGTGGGGCATTTGTTAAACCACCAGCAGCACCAGTACTTCCTAAAGTCGTGCCCGTTAACGCTACACGATTTTAGGAAACGTACGGGCCACTACAGGAGCGCCCAAATTCATCCAACTAGAAACGTTTCTACTCTATTTTTTTCCCGACGCCCATAGCTGGGCCAAGTACTGGTGGTTGAATAAATCCGTCTATTCATGAGAATATTTTATCAACAGTCCAAACTCTGGAGAGAATAGGGAGAGAAAAAAAAAAAAAAAAAAAAAGAACTGGAAAGCTGTCAGTAACAACTTTCCGCAGGCTCCGGCCTGCAAGCTAAGCTGGCTGATGCTGTCAGATAAACTCGGGTAGAATGTATGTTCATAAGGCATGTTTTCAGTCAGTTCTTACCAGGGGTACCAAGGGAGCGGGTCCTTCTCTTCTCCTGAAATGATCACCTGCAAGGGGAAACAGAACAGTACACTGATAGCAAAGCAAGGGGAAACAGAACAGTACACTGATAGCAAAGCAAGGGGAGCCCCATAGGGGGCTTGCAAATGGCCCAAATGATTTTGAGGTCCTCTTTGAAGATCCCCTTGATTTTCCTGTGGTGACGAGGCCCTTTCCTGCATCTGGGCCAGGAAGGAGTCCAAGTGCGGAGCGTGGAGATAAGGCAGACCCTGCAAGCTTAGTAGACAACCCCGGGTAAGTGCCCTCCTTGACTCTTAACCGTGGCCAGGCCTGTCCTTGCCGGCCCCTGATCCGGCTGCCTTAGCGCTCCTGACAGGGTTTCAGCCAATGCGGCGTGCGAGCCCACGCCTTCTATTGTTTTTTTTTATATATATCGTCACAAATAGAACTGCCCGGTAAACCGTAGGCAGAGAGAGAGAAGAGGACAACAAACGAGGGGCTGTGACAAACTGTTTCGTCGGAGTTTCACCGACTCATCAGGAGGCTGAATATAATATATATATATATTGCTGGCTTGTGATGGGGTGTGAACCGACAGTCAGTAGAGTTTTCCATCTGGTGAGGGTGAGTGATAGTCTACTTTGATTTTGGTTAAGGTAGATTATCATTTACAGTGTAATCAGTGAGGGGATTCTGCAGACTATTGAGGGTTCAGCCTCCTGAGGAATCGGTAAAACTCCGACGAAACAGTTTGTCACAGCCCCTCATTTGTTGTCCTCTTCTCCCTCTCTGCCTACGGTTTATCGGGCAGTTCTATTTGACGATATATATATATATATCGTCAAATAGAACTGCCCGGTAAACCGTAG
>BFEA01000728.1:451675-474438 GCA_003427395.1 Chara braunii | reverse complement strand
TCTCTCTCTCTCTCTCTCTCTCTCTCTCTCTCTCTCTCTCTCTCTCTCTCTCTCTCTCTCTCTCGGACTAAGCTCTCCTTTGGTGCTCGACAGGAACTTGCTGCTCATCTGTGCTGCTCATTGCTCATCGTGGATCCGTGCTTTTGGTCACGTGCTGATCGTGGATCCGTGCTTTGGTGCATGATCACGTGCTTGTCGTCGATCCGTGCTTTTCTTTGGTGCATGATCACGCGCTCATCGTCGATCCGTGCTTTTCGTGCTCGGTCATCGTGGATACATGCTTTTCGTGCTCATCGTGGATCCGTGCTCTTCTTTGGTGCATCATCACGTGCTCATCGTCGATCCGTGGATTCCGTGCTTTTGGTGCTCGGTGCTCATCGTGGATACGTGCTCATTGGACAGAATGCGGAGTTAATTGGGGATACGTGCTCATTGGACAGAATGCGGAATTAGTTGCCAGAAAAATAAACAAATGGCGATTGCGAATTGAAGAGAACGCCATCATAGCTATAAATAAATAAACAAATAAACAAGTAAATAAACTAGACTACCAGCCGTGCCGCCCGGCCGTTCATGGACCGTAGAAGGTCCCAGGCAAAAATAATTAAAAAATCCAAAACTTCTGAAAAAAAAACTATGTTATGCAGAAAAATAAACTGAACATCGTTTGCCCAGGGTCATATCGAAATTGTTTACTACATTTAAAATAAAAAATAGCTAGGCTACCAGCCGGGCAGCCCAGGTCCCCCTATTTTCCCTGGCGGCCCGGCCGTGCAAGGACCAGGGAAGGATCCAGAGAAAAAAAAATAAAAACAAATCGAAAAAATCCGAAAAAAAAACATGCTATGCAGAAAATTAAGCTGAACAACTTTTGCCTGAGGGTCACATCGAAATTCTTACCAAGTTTAAAATAAAATTTTAAACTAAAAAAATAATTTATTAATTTTTAGTTTTATTTTTTTTGGCCCGGCCAGGCAAGTGGTTCCGGGCCACTCTGGCACCCTCGAAAAATAATTCTAAAAAAACTCTCTTTTATATTTTCTGGCACCCTAGAAAAATAGTTCTGAAAAAAATTGTTTTTTTTTTTTTTGGCCTGGCCGGGCACGTGCCCCCGGGCCACTCTGGTAACCTAGTAAATAAACAAAGAACGGCATCACCGTAAGCGAGAGTACCTATAGACTAGTAGACAAAAAATCGAGAAAAAGAAAAAGGAAGGTGTCTTGAGGGACAGAAAAATCTGTTTCATAATTTTAATGCCAGAAATCCATAAAACAATTAAATACGTATTGCAAAGAAAGTCGTCGTACTGAGCGAGAATCAACGAGCACCCAAAAAAAAATCAAGCGACTTAAAAAAGAAAGAAATCGAGGGTTTAATGAGAGAGATCTGTACCGGACTCTGCATTAAACTCAGAAATTCACAAAATGGAAAAAGTACGTATTGAAAAGAAGATCCTGTTTCTGATACACCATTCTGTTGGTTATACGACTTATCTATAATTTTTGACTTTTATATGCCTTACCTATAATCTTTCGTCTTCTTTTATTATTTTTTGACTTTTTTTAAGAAAGAGCTATCTATTGCAAAATGCTTCAATCTGAACCCTAAACCAAATGCTTTTGTCAAACGCGCAAGTACACGGCCTTCCCTGAATGTATCTGACCCTAATTACCGACCGAATTCGGTCAACCCTGTGCAAGAGGACAGAAGACCAAATGCTATGTACGTTGCCGTCACTCGAGGAGAGCAGAGAATATACCCCCACTAGGGAATGACGATAAGCAATAGCAGAATTGTAAGTGCATACTCATACGATACTGGTCCACATTATTGACGGAATTTGGTGGGTAATTGAGGGCAGATACATTCAGGAAAGTCATTGCACTGGTGGGATCGTATACCCCCTACCGAACAGAGATGAAAACAAATCTAGAGCGGGACGAAATGCAGCAGGCGCAGAAAAACGGGAAAGGAAACTCACTTTATACAAACCAATTCTCTGGTGAACAGACGTCTCTCTCTCTCTCTCTCTCTCTCTCTCTCTCTCTCTCTCTCTCTCTCTCTCTCTCTCTCTCTCTCTCTCTCTCTCCGGTATTCGCCGTGACGAGGAGGTGCCGGAAGAGAAGAGGAGGAGCAGGCTGAGGAGGACGCGACGGAGGATCAGGAGGAGAAGATACACGCATAAAGCTGACTCTCCCCTCCCTATCTCCGTCCTTCCTCCTGGGCACGACTCTTCCTCCTTCGATTACGCATCCTCCCTCTCCCTGCTTCAATCCTACCCGCCTTTAGTTTTTCCTTTTTCTCTCCGGGACCATCTCGCACTTCATGCGTGTCATCCTTGACAGCGCAGGGTGCCGTTCATGCTTAGTTACCCTTCTCTTCTCTGCAATCTTCCAGTTCAACCAGCTGTGTCCCAAACGACAGCAGTCTCGTTTTCACATCCTCCTGGACGTCCCTCTTCCCTTCACCATCTTCGAATTTACATAACATTCCTCCTCCACATCGCCCGTCCTTCTCTCAACTTCCTCCTCCACATCGCCTCCGTCCTTTTCCCAACCTCCTCCTCCACATCGCCTCCGTCTCTCTGTTGATCGCCCTCCTACGCCCGTCGCTCTCAGAACATACCACAGCCGGCCTCGGTCTCGCATTTGAGACCCCTACGCCCGTCGTTCTCAAATCATACCACAGCAGGCCTCGGTCTCGCGCGAATTCTCTCAAATTTGCGCTAAGAATGTCCGTCTAGTCCGTCGCTTCTGGGTTGCCCTCAGTCTCTGAGGCCTTCTTTTGGACCTATCGGGCTGCACGCATAAAACACCCTCACATGACCCACCCTTCAACGGCCACTTCCTGGCCTCATCACCCTTTCTTCAACGCGCCCCTGCCCTTCCCGGGGAGGAGGAGGAGGACAGGAGGAGGAAGAAGAGGAGAAGGAGGTGGAGGACGAGAAGGGGAGGAGGGGGAGGTGAAGAACGAGAAGAAGAGAGCAGGAGACAAAAAAGGAGGGAAGCGGAGAAGAACAAGAGGAGGAGAGAAGGAAGAGGAGAGGAGGAGGAGAGGAGGAGGAGGAGATGAGGAGGGGGAGGACAAATGACCTGCAAAAAGACAGCTGAGACGATGGCGACGTCAGTGACCATGAAGCTGGCGCGCCCACGATGAAGTCCGCGATGACGACAACTTTATTTTGCTGTCAATAATTAAGATTGACGACAACGTTAAATTTGCTGCGCAGGCATTCAAATGGCGCGAGGGAAAGATGACGCGGGCGGGCTATATTCCCTGAGCTCGATTTGTTTTTTTTTTTTAACCTTTTTTGTGCGGGAAATTGGCATCATCTCATCTCAATCAGAATGTTTTCTCAAAAAGACAGGAGAAACGAAACCCTCTGTTATTACAGCCATAGCACTGAATATCAATCCCACACCTCCTGTCCACAGGTACAGACCCGTCTCTCTCCCCCCTACCATGCTTCCTCCCTCTCTCCTCTGCACTATGCCCTCGACTTTTCAGCCCCGCCAGAGAAGACGGCCACCAAAACCTGATTCATCGCAACCTGACATGGCAGCTCAGCCCTAATTGGCAGATTCTGTCCCCTCATACGAGTATCAATCCCACACCCCCTGCCCATAGGTACAGACCTGTCTCTCTCCCCCCTACCATGCTTCCTCCCTTTCTCCTCTGCACTATGCCCTCGACTTTTCACCCCGCCAGAGAAGACGACCACCAAAACCTGATTCAGCGCAACCTGACATAGCAGCTCAGCTCAGCCCTAGTTCCAGATTCTGTCCCTCATACCAGTCCACTAATTACGTAGATATCCTCATCCTTACATAGCAGACAAGCAGGCCGGCAGCTTTTTTTGTGCAGGTAAAGACCGCGTCATCTGTGACCGGTATTTAGCATCCTTGGCAGAACTGTCCTTTCAAGATTGCTGAAAAAGAGTCAAAGACTTCACCAAAATGGCCATCTTCAAAAAAGATGGACGTAGAGAAAAAAAAAACCTTCCACCTTAACCGAAGAGACTGAAGCCCATATCCTCATCCTCATCCTCTTCCTCCTCGATTGCTGAAAAAAAGAGTCGACGAGTTCACCGAAATGGCCATCTTCAAAAAAGATGGACGTAGAGAGAAAAAAAACCCTTCCTCCTTAATCGAAGAGACTGAAGCCCATATCCTCATCCTCTTCCTCCTCTTCTGCTTCCTTCTCTGGCTCCTTCTCCGGCTCTGCCGCGGCAGCGCCGCCAGCTGCGTCACCTCCACCGCCGCCGCCGCCGCCAGCACTCGCGGCACCTGCGCCGCCCCCGGATGGGACAGAGGAGAATTTCTCCCTTCCAGCCGCAATTACTTCATTCACATCCTTACCCTCCAGCTCCTTCATCAACTTGTCCAACCTCTTGTGATCAACATCGGCACTCACTGACTCTAGGATGTCAGCTATGTCATCCGCGGTAGGGTGGGCCTTCCCGCCGAGAACGGCCAGCAAATATGCGGCGACGTACTTCATTTTCCCGAGAGGGAGAGTTGCTCGTTGAGTACAGGCCACAGAGCGTTCTATTGCTCCACTACTTTCCTGCAACGGCGATGGCTGACTTTCGCGCAGCCGAACCACCGCGCCCACCTTCAAGCCAAGAGAAAGAAAGAAAGAAAGATGGGGAAGGGTATACTCACAATTGTACTTCACTTCTCCAAGACTCCGACCCTACCGCTACTCGCGACGGATGCTACGATTCTGGGGGATGCTCATTCTTGGTGCCTTTTTTCCCCCGAGCCATCCTTCCGTTCCCGACGCTACGATTCTGGGGGATGCCCTTTTTTTTTCCCGAGCCATCCTTCCATTACCCCTTTTCGCCCCTTAGACCCCACGGGCGCCTGGAGTGGCGTGGCGAGAAAGGGACCGCCTGCAGGTGGGCCACGCTACCCGCAAGGGAGGGAGGTTGTAGGCTCAAGGCCGACCAACGAGGAGCCCATTCGCAGCCAAAAGGCTGCGTCTATTGCCATTGTCTTTTTGTCGTTGTCGTCCGTCGGAATGAAGCTTTGGTAGGGTCTTTTTGGCAGAACGGCCTTTAGAAATTCACATCGAAGGGTCCGGTCGCCCACAAGTCTAAGACCAGTCGGTGAGCGGGGACCTCCGCGTCCACTGTTTCCTCTTTGGGAGGAACGGCGAGATACCAGGGCGGGAGGGGATGCGAGGGGGTTGTCTGGTCTTTTCTTTTTCGCTTTTTTCTTTTTTCCTTTTTTGTCCTTTCGCAGATGCACTCGTCTCGTTCTTTTTCAACCAAGGGCGTCGCCGAACGGCACACAAAACGAAAAACGAGACGAGTGCATCTTCCTGCAGAAAATGGCCAGGTTCGTCGGTTTACTGTACTTTTCCACCTTTCATGGGCAGATGCGTTTCGTTTTCGTTTCGTGTGCCGACACCCCAAGAACCGATACCGCGCTTGGCGTGGGGGCGCAGCCAGGACGGTGGCTGACCGACGATCGACARCCTCCCTGCACTTTTTTTTTTTTTTTGAAAAGAAAAAAAAAAAGGTACCAACTGCAATAGCCAATTGGGGTCCTTCGGGACATCCGTTAAAATTGGAACGATACAGAGAAAGAAGATTAGCATGGCCCCTGCGCAAGGATGACACGCATAAATCGAGAAATGGTCCAAATTTCAAAAGAAAAAGAAAAAGAAAAAAAAAGCAATAGCCAATTGGGGAATCTCAAATCGGACATCCAATGCGATCGCAAAACATACAGCAACTGAAGGGATAACCTTGCACTGACCCTCCTTCCGCTCTCTCTCTCTCTCTCTCTCTCTCTCTCTCTCTCTCTCTCTCTCTCTCTCTCCTGCCACTGTGCCAGCGCCGCCCACTCCTTGTCACCACCAAAATAAAACCGCCCTTTAAGATAGCCCTCTTAATCACCCCTCCTACAMCCCTTTCCATTCACCAACCCCCCTCATAGATCAGAGCCCTTCTTTTCCTTTCTTTCTCGAGTTCTTCCGCCTGCCTGCAGAAACCTGGGGCTACAACCTTTGGCTCAGATATCTATGTGCGTTTTGAGAGGAAACAAAACTGTGACAACAGATGATAAGCACTAAGTCTTGACTTCCTCTTGCACCGAGGGCGACGAAGCTCCTTAACCGTGAAGCGTAACTCCTTGCTTCCAGCTTCCCAGGAGTGTCAATGCACAAATGAAGTTTCAAAGGACAACATAATCAGGAATGTGCACATCGTGCCCGCATCCAGCCAGCACCAACTCGACGCAGAAGTACGAGCTAACGGTCGTGCGCCATATGACTGTCACGCGTCTCTCTCATGGACGCAAATGAAACGCGCGTTGAGGGTCTCAGAGTGTGGCACTGCATGAACTAATGCCACCATCAACTCACACAGATTGCAGAATCAACGAGCAGCAGGTTACGCTGCTGATGCCCCGGATAACTGCGCTTCTTCTAATTCATTCACCTTCTGTTGGCCTCACTCGATCCACTACCAAACGTTCTACGTAGTAGTACATGCATTTGAACGCTTTTCGCGACTGGGTGCGCATTCGGACCAGTCCAACGTTTTGAATGTACCGGGACGATGATCATAATCTCCAGGTACATCTTGAGATTCCTGTAGTCTAACAAAGGTCTGTACCTGTGCTTTCTTCCAGGAAACTATGTAGCATGTTTGCTTCTCATTAGATTGCTGGCTGCTACATGTAGCTATAGCCTTCAGACGAGGCCGAGATCATAATAATTTCCTCTGTGGCGCTTTCGCTTACCTTACGAGGATGATGGACTTTTGAGTGTCCATCTTGCACTTTTGTTGTCGACCCGCCATTTTTTTTTTTGTTTGTTTTTGTTTGTTTTTATTTTGTAAGGGCGATGGCCTTGAGGTATTATCGTCGGACTAACCAGCCCAGGTAAATTCAATCTTGTGTCTAATTTGACACCAGGTGGCCTTTTCAGCCCAGGGTGGCCTGATAGCCTTAGGGTGGCCTGATAGCCTTCAGGGAACCCCCTACCAGGGGACACCGGTCAGGGGACAGCCGGTAGCAGAGGGACCGAGCATCATCTGAGTGGTCAGTCGCTGTGCCTCCCTGAGTACCCCTCCCCCTATGAACATCAGCAGAGACTGCTTTTTTAATGCCACTTGGGGGGACCAACGGCATATCTCTAGGTGGCGGGCGCCAAGCTTGCCCAGGAAGGTACATGAGGCCAATTGGGATTGAACCCAAGACCTCGTGAATGCCACTTGCGTGCCTTACCAACTGAGCTAGGCCGCTGGATCGACCAGCCAAAATTCCATGCTCCACAGCTGTTTTTTTTTTGTTTTGTTTTTTTTTGAACCGACGACGTAGTGATTGTGCTCTATGTGCTCGACTCCACTGCGCTGTGGAGCTACCTTGTCCAAAAACGAGTTGGGATGCACTCTTATTCTGTGTTCCGTGCTTGACTCCACAGCGCAGTGGATGTATCTGGTCCTAAAACTAGTTCGGATGCGTGTCGGACCTGCCCACGGTCATTTGCAGATGCATCCACGGTCGCCCATAAAAAAAATAAAATAAAAAAAAAATGCACTTCCCTCTTGCTCTCTGCGGTGGGCGAAGTCACTTGGTGGGATCGTCAACAAATGCCCTGTGGTGTCTGCCTTTTCCTTCGCACGACCCAAAACGTCCTTATTGCTGACCTTTTTTTTTTTTTTTTTTCTTTAATAGAAGGTTTATGTATTTCTCAATCAAAGGGTAGCCTGAGGCCGGGGACCTCACAATTCAACCCGGAGTTATCCCGACAGCATCAGCCGGTTTAACTTATGAATCAATGCACCTGCAAATCAATAGCCTCGTACCTACTCTGTCAATATTACCTGTGTCTGTTATTCCTCATCAGCCATTCTATGTCTCTACTGCAGTCCCTAACAATCTAGAAGGCAGTGCTGGAGGAGCAAAGCTCTACTCAACAGTCACGCCTATGTTTCATCTAAACTTATTCTGAACTGTGTTCTAACTTTTATCACTCTGTCTAATTCTAACTAACTATCTCTACAACAGAGGGCAAGGAGGTGCATAGAAGGGTTGGGGGAGGTAGCAGGTATAATGAGTAGAGGTGGGGGGCGACAGGTATGGTGAGAGGAACGATAGTTTGGGTGGGGAGAGGGGTCTCGATCAAGGTGGGGGGAAGCATTATAATCTAGTCTAGTCTGAACAGGGCCTACTTCGGCCCGCCCTCGAGCTTAAATCGCTCGAGAGGAACACTAGTTCCTTATCTATCTATTGACTGGGTACTCTCCTCCCCACCCAACCCCTGCAGCCTACAGCGAACGCCGACTGGAACCGAGTGCCCTGGTTCTCGTGATAGGTAAAGCTGCCGAGAGAAGAAAGGAGGATTGTGAAGAGAGGGGGAGGGCTACCAAGGATGTAGGGGGGTATGGAGGGTATGGAGGTGTGGAATCCAGTGTGAAGTCCAATGTGGGAAGGGGAGGCGATCACATGGGCGGGTAGGGACCGTGTGGGGGGAAGGAACTTATGTCAGCAACCAAGGAGAGATAACCAGTTTGCCTGTGTGGGTGACTGCAGCAAGCTTGTTATCTCTGGCCCAGGTGACTAAAAACCAATGCCTGCCCCTGATGGCTGTCCCTCTTGCTGCTTTTCTGTTCCAGTCGACACGGATCATTATTCTGATCCAAGCTTTTATCTTTGTGAACAGGCATTCGTCTGCGGACCATTGCTATTTGAAGAGGTGACCCTTTTTTTCCCCTCCCCCTTGCCCCACAAAATGCCTCCTCGCTCCTTGCGCGTCACCCCTCCGCCCCTTGGCTGCACAACCGCGCCAGGCGGGGTCTATCAGTCCATTTGCAGACGCAGCCAGGAGGCTGCGTTCTGCTGTGGGAACTTTTGTTGTCGTGTAGCGGCCGTTGCCGTTTCGGGCATGTCGATAACAAGTAAGGGGTTTAGAGGGCGTGGTGCGGTGCACCGGAAGGGCGCGGTCGGGGACAGGAGATGGACCGGTCGCGTGGGCAGTCGTCGTGAGGTGGAGAGGTGGGATCACCGCTAGTATGTGACAGCGGTCATTTTTCTGGAGGTTGGGCGGCGTCCGTTTTCCTTTTCGGCCAGAGGGGTTCTTTTTGTGTGGGGCAGCAAAAGGGGCCTGCGCGGCAGTGCTCGTTCCGTTGATGGATAGGAGTGTTCTTAGTCAGAAATGACAGAGGGGTTAATCATAAACTGGCAGAGACTAGTTAGAGCAAAGAAATCAAATAATAATTAACGGACAAGCAAGAAGTTGATTTCCGAAAACTGACCAAGCAGGGATCTTGCAAACAATCGAAATCAAGAAACTGGAAATATCCTAGGGTACACCCCATGCACCGAGGGCACGGGCGGGCGGGCCCAGATTTTTGCATGGTGAGTCGCGAACCGTAGATGACGATCTCAACCGTTCGTCTTGCATTGCAGGTACCAGAATGGAGCGCCACCAAAAGCACACGTGAAAAACCGCCAAGAGATAAAAGCCTCGATTCAATAAGGCCGAGGCAACAAATAGTCTCGAGTTGCCTACCTCCTGGAGGTTGGTGGACAGGCAAATGTGGTCTGGCTAAAATGAGCCCATCCCAAATCGTCACAACCAAAATAGTCAAATACAAGGTACTGTTGCTGCCTTCCGAGTCTTCCCAGCAAGTCAGGCAGGGAGAAGGCCTGGATATTCTTCTCAGCCTTTCCTGCTGCAAATACGTTGTTTGATAAAGATCAAGGTTGCTTGTCCAGATTCAGGTCTCCGTTCCGTTGCTGCCTGCCAATTGGCTAGGGAGGCAGAGTAAATGAAATCTTGATCCCCGATGCCCAAATGTTGGCATATAACCCGCCCTACAGACCCTCCTTGAACAGCGAGTTGCTTGAGCAGGCTTATAATTTTCAACCAATGGAGGGCAAGGATTCACGCCTTCTAAGAGCATTCTTAAGGCGAGTTTTCGTCGGAAATGAAAAAGGGGTTAACAGGAAAAGGGGTAAGACTAACAGACATTCATCATAAATTTGCAGGTGAAAATCCAGAGACTTGTTTAAGTAAAGAAATCAAATAATAATTAACTAACAAGCAAGAAGTTGAGTTCTGAAAACTGACCAAACAGCGATCTTGCAAACAACTGAAATCTTCAGAGAAACTGTAAATATCTTGGGGTACCCCCCATGCACGTCATAAGCCACCCCAAATTCACCACCTACATTCACCAAAATAACTTGTTTTTTTATGTGCAGGAAATGGTGGTTGGCAAGGTGACTCGATGGGAACAATTAATCACTAGGTTCTCATACTAAATATAAGATAAAAGGAAGTTATGACGACGGATTGATTGGTTCCGTAGAGTTTATTGTTGAACACGGGTTGCCTAAGAATTGAGAGAAAGAGAGAAAAAATATATATATATATATATATATATATATATGATAATGAGCTGCCTGAATGGTTGGTTAGTTCGGAACGAAGTGGGTCAAAATTTAAGTTAATGTGTTGATCTGGATGTGATATCCTTCTTGCAGAGTCAGTGGTTTCCCGAGTTAAAAACACGATGTTGTACCTTACAGGGAGATGGGCGTCCTTTCCCTTCCTGCAGTACTCTCGAGTCAAGTTTGAGTTGTTTGAACCGATGTTTTCTGATACTTGGTCGGGAAGGCTCTGCCAATCCTTGCAATAGCAGCAAAGTTCGTGACTATCGGCGGACCTACCAGAATTTTCATTGAAAATGGGAGTTAGAGAAGAGCAGGCGCCTACAATGACAGAAACAAAAATGAAAGCACTTCATGACAGTATCCACGAAAGTTTGAAAAGTAGGGGTGGTTACAAATATGCTGAGCTACTCAGAGATCTTTGCATCATGACCTATCTTTAGGAAAGTTGGCAGAGGGGTGGAGAAGGTCTGCGACTCCAAGGAAGGGATACTGATGAGGAGGTTGGTCATGTGCAACCTAGTTATACGAAGACCCTAAGGCGAGGCCGACAGGGGGTGATAGTGTTACAAGAACAACAAGGTGCACGTACTACCTTCTTGGAGTTGGTATAAGAGATGCGAGAATGCTACAACTGCTTGATTCTGCCCGTTGATCTTCGTGATGGAAGTCCACTGTTTCATAGTACATAAACAACGGGCACGTTGAACCTAAGTGGGTTTAATAAAAGATTAAAGGCTCGTTGGAGGGCAATGAGAATGTATGCAGGGGAAAGCAGTCACAGTTCCAGGGTAGGTGGTGCTAGAGCTGGAATACAGGCGGGGTGAAGTTTAGAAAAAATGTTGCGGCAAGCAACTTCATCGTTCATGCGTTACGGATATGGGTGCAGCTGATCCTTCTGCAACGAAATCCTGCTAACTGTAAGTCCGGTCTTTTCGGATTGAAATCTTCTCTGACATAGAACTGGTAGCAAAGCAGGTGTCGAATCTCTTCAAAAGAAAAATTCCACGAGAAATGAAAGTTGAGAAAACATTCAAAAAAAAAAAAAAATCCTTCATATTTATAAAATTATCATTCGAATTTTGTTCAATTATAAAATTTTCAGTTTTATTTGATAAGTTTCCATATAAATATGAGTTTTCTCTTCCAACTACATCTATTTATTCAAGATGGAATGAAAGTCTGGACGAGTTTATGAAATGTTTTAATTAAAAAAAAAATTATACTACAACAAATATCTTCTCATTTGGATTGGATTAACCTATTTATGACTGAAAATCCTTTCTTAGAATGATAATCCAATTAAGATATTTCATGCACCCATCCAGACTTTCATTTCATCTTTAGCATGCAGTCAAAATAAGAAGGGATACCCCATTCTTAGAATGAAAGTTTGCAAGTACGATGAAAAATTTTAAAATTGGAATGATTTTTTAAGATGGAATAAAAATTTAAAATTAAGAATGTAATTTAACTATAGGGTGATTATTTAATTCTAAATTTTTTTTCCGTTGTTCTCTAGGTCGATCATCCTTACTGTATTCAAGAGTTGCAGGGTTGGATACCAATTTGGCTTAGAGAAGCTTGGAGTGATAAGGATATATTATCCTCAAAACGCTTTTATTCCAGCTAACACTTGTTGCAGGAAACAGCTTGGCGGAAAGACCCACCTGTAGGGTAAGTCTTGGAGGCTTCTCCAATCCAAGGATAAAGCATTGGCAGCCAACCACCTTGGAGAGAAGAACTCTGCATGGAAAGGAATGCATACAAAGTTCTCTTCCGAAGCGAAAAGATCTATTGCAGGATTGTCAAATAAATTAAAAAGTTTTGCTGCAATCTTAGTGTTGATGTCTTTGTCCGAGTACTCTATGATCTTGGACATGTAATCAGTTTTCGTGTTCAATTTTCGAGGTACCCAGACTGCTTGCAACAAGCAGTCGAAGGTGAAAAGGATATACGCAATGCGTTTGAGGAAAGAGTTGAAGAGCGGGTCAGAAAAGTTGAGTTTATTTCGCAAGAAACAAGCACCTTGATTGTCCTCCAACAGTTCAATAGTCGTACAAAATAGTTCCGAAGGTCCTCTCTCCTTGAGGAAATTCAAGACCTCGGTTGCTGCAAAGAGTTTTCTATGCGTGCTAGAGGTGCCTAAGAGATCAGGTGGTAGAGAGAAGCTCATCTTCCAAACAACCAAGGAGCTAAGAATGATGAATGCTCCGACAGCTGCGTCCGAAGCGTCCGTTTGGATTTGTGCAAACGATTATCTGACCGTTCACAGTCTGCCAGGAAGAATAGGAAGGTGTTCAAGCCACCAAGCAAGGTCCTTCTTGAACTCGGCTAAGAGTTTCATTAGGCATTCCAATCGCAACCAACTAGAGATGCGTGAAGATCAGAATAGTAGAGGGAGGCTGTAAGGAAGACTCTTGAGAGAGAAATGAGTTTACCGACCAATGAGGCAACCTTCCTAGAAGTTAGTTCAGTCTTCCTGCTACCGTCAGTAATTAGCGTAATGATTTTCTCGGATTTGTCACTTGGTACCTTGATTCTCTTCTCGTGCGAATCTATTCTGAATCTCAGGAAACGATTGAATTGCGAGGGAATTACTTAACACTTGCTCGGGCTTAAGAAAAATCATAGTTTATGAAAAATGAGGTGATTAAGAATGAGTTTCATAAACAGACAACAATTTTTTTATGAGTTGATAGGTTGTCGTCAATGTACAAAAAGATATGCACACCCCTGCTTCTGATAACTGTCATGACCTCTTGCATAATCGTAGTAAAAATCCAACAAGGAGATGAGATTCCAAAACGGAGGGTATTAAATTGGTAAGTCATTTCATTCCATCTGAATACCATAAAGGGGTGGGATGAGGGGTTGACTAGGACGTGATAATAACCATTTTTGATGTTAAAGGTAACTAAAAAATCGTGAACAAGAGAGTCATCCATAACAGCGACTGCGTCTTCTATGGATTGATAATGAAATTCGAGAATATTTATGATCGATAAAAAAAATAAGTTTCCTAAAACTCTCAATAACAAAAACAAAGTTTATAACCTCAGGTGAGCCTGACACAGCAATCACTCCTTGTTGTAGCAACGTTTGGACGTTAGTAGAAGCAAAATCAGCAAAGGTGGGAGGAAGTTCATAGTTGGGCAAAACGATGGGTGTTGATTCTTTCAACTTAAGCGCCCTCCTGAAGCCGAAAGAACATCCTTAACCATCATATAAAGATCATGAATATTGGAGGGTTCGTTGTGCTTAGTTACTTCAAATTTCAAACTCACGCCTTTAGTCAACCGATTGAGTATATCTCTCGATGATTTCCTAGTTGAGGAATTGAGGACAATTTTTTCAGATGACAGCGTCTGAGGTTGCTAGGACTGTTTTGAGTCATTGATCCATTTGTAGAGAAAACATAGTTGCTCAGATAAAGCCATTTACTTTATCTTATATCTTTATCTGCTCTCCTCTCTTTGCTTGTTCTCAGTCTAGTTCTTGCGTTGTTCGTTTGTTCCCTTCACTTTTTTCTTCGTCCTTTTCCTTTCTGCTTTTTTTTTTTTTTTTTTTTCCTTCTTATAGCAAGGAGTGGGTATTCGTTGATTGGCTTAATATCAATAGATCCTTGTTATTACTCTATGCTTTCCTCCTTTTTTTTTTTTTTTTTTTTTTAGGTGGTAGTGGGGATGCTCTAATGACAACAATATTCAGCCTTGAAGACGGGGTGCAAATGTGTTATCATGTGGTGTTGTCGTAACATCCATCGGTGCAAGCGAAGGTTGGTCATCGCAAAAATTAGGCTCAAGCAGAGAGTGGTTATGAGAGCAACTTACGGCAGATGGCAAGACAATAACCCTTGGTATAAGAGGCAGGTGTTGACGTGATGCCACGTGGCGCAATGATATTACAATATTACTAGGGTTGAATCATCGTTGATGATATTATGCTTTCCTCCTTTTTTTTCTTTGAACAAAAATTTTATTAAGTAGCAGATCGAAGGACAACAACTTTTAGTCTTGCAGTGCTGATGTGCTACCATGTGGTGCGGTCGTAACATTTTATTGGTGAAGTTGAGGGTTAGTTATTTCAAAATTAGGCTAAGGAAAATAATGATTTGCGACAGGTGGTAGGACACCAGCCCTAGGTGTGAGGGACAAGTGCTGATATGTTGCCACGTGGAGCAGAGATACCGCAATATCAGAAAGGATGAATGTTGTTTTTTATTTATTATTATTCCCTTCTTATTTAGCCCTTTTCCTATTGTTATCATTTTTTTTTCCCTTTTTTTTTTTTCTTTTCTTTAATCCATTATTTTGGGAAGAGTTTGTTGGAATGTCATTGTAAGACTCACGTAATTGACGAACAATAACATGCATTTCTCTTATAGGCTGAGATCGGAGGGCTTGGCTTTGAAGGGTTTTCACTTTCACTAGCGATTAGCAAAGAAACATTGACCGTAACCCAAGCTGAGTAAAGTCGTCGAAAAAAAAAATCTTCTTGTATAGAATAAGGGGCAGGTAGCATGCTTTCACAAGCCAAAGGGTACTAAAATGATCGATTAAGTAGTTGACCAAAGATGAAGGCAATTGAGAAAAAAAGTGGTAAAAAATGGAGAGCAAGGAGAAGAAGAAAAATAAAAAGGATATGAAATATAAGATAAATTACTTCTCATGATTGGATTATGGAAAAGTGTGAAACGAGTTCTGACAAAGAGTTGAAAAGGGAGAACAACAAGATTGTCAAAAACGTTGATTTGATCCTCCTTTGTGGTGCAACATGCAAAACAAACAGCAGAATATAAGGAAGGAAACATCATTCATGCATGATTAGAGTATTTGATTTCCTTAGATTTTTTCCAACCCTTCTTCTTCCTCGTTACTTGGCTTGAGATTTGTCCTTTTGTATCCTTCCTCCCTTGTTTACCCGTTGGTTCCCTCTGCAACGCATGCGAGATAGACTCCATTTGCAATTTTAACTGTCGTCATGCTAGAGATTTACGCAAGAATTGAGATTGGTAGGATGATCTTTGAAAGCACGTCTAATTAGGTGGGATTGATAATGGGGAAGGTTCCATAATCGTGGGATTTGTTGAGACGAGACTATAGGGTTCTTCAGGGGGTAAGAGGGTGAGTTGGTAGATTAAGGTGCTAGAGAGCACAAGGCAGGGGAAGATTGATTCTTCTTAGTTTATAAGGTCGATTTGATGATAATTACACAGCGGCGTCGTTTAGCAATCACAATATTGGCTAACCTGGTTTACTGATCCCTTTATTGGTCATCGTTTTGTCCGATGATGCTACCTTGGGTTCCCTTTCTTCTTGCCCATTTTTTTTTTTTTAAGTGTCCCTGAAAATGGCAGAGAGACAGTTATGTAGAGGTTCACTACACATCGTGTACTTTCATTGTGCATATATCACCCAAAAACATCGTGAGGAGCGGTCAGTATATGCATAATGGAGGTACTTGATGTGCAACGTTGAGAGTTTTCTGAGCGATTTTTTGGCGCTTCTCCAAGCAAAGTAGCATATGAATGAGAGCGTTAGAGGGTAAGTGTTGAAGATAAATGATGAGAAGAAAGAGCACGCTTCTAACCGACCGGTTTCATTATGCATATAGCAAGTGCTGAACCTGTTAAAAATGAGTCTGTATGTACAGAATGGAGGCTTAGCGGCACGTCCCGTTTTCTTCCTTAGAGGCTTGGGTTGAGAGAAGGTGGTGGTGGGTGGGGGCAAGGTCAAGGAATAAAAAGAAATATGTCTTTAAATCGACCATGGTTGGATCAAGTGACGTCGAGTTACGCCCGGGGTCATAGGAAAGATGATACGCATAGTCGAGGCATTTGATCATAAAACTTGGCTTGACGTGAAGTTCTCATGTGATTATATGGTTCGCGCGGATGCTGAAGTTGCCTCAAGTTTTTTTTTGTAAAACATATCATATTTTCAAGATTACAGAAGACACTGCATGGGACCTAAAAACTGAAGGGACCTGGTATGTAAGGTCATACGATTAAAAGTTGCATTGGAAGACAGCATATGTGATCCCCCCTTACCTTCACTGCTCTCACCGCTTCCCTGTTCTTTACTTGCTTTGTTCCTTTTTTTTTTTCCCTTTTTTTTTTCCATTTCGAATGCAAAGGATAGTGTAGATTGAGATACACTACTTTAAAGTCGTTTTGCTGATGATTGTTCACTTTCATCGTCCCTGATACCGCTTTTTGTTTCCCCTCATCTTTATCCTGCTTTCCTTGTCACTCTTTCTCTGTTTTTTTTTTTTTTTTTTTTTTTTTTCCCCAAGTAGCATGAAGCAAGAAAAACATTAAGAGATTACTAAAGTATTATAGAGATCATGCAACTTAGTTGAAACAGATAGATCAACGAGAGATTGCAAAGAATTCAAATTATTAACCACAAGTTTAATCAACAAGTTCTCAGTCAAATTGGTTTGTGTAAGCGCACATATCTGAGATCTTAGGGGGAGAGAAAAAGGAGGGTTAAAAAATCACGAGGAGATAAATGAAGATGGTGAGGAAAAAGAAAATGCAAATGCAAAGGATGAAGAAGAAGTCCAGGTATCTAAAAACACGTGGTTTTCTCCTAGACCAAGGGGTCTTAGGGGTGTCCGAGGAGGGCTAAAGAGGGGGAGGGGGAGGGGATGGTGCAACGGTAGGTGGACTAGGTAATATCTGAAGCTGCTGCAGAGGAATGGGCCTTCCTGGTGAAGGCTGCTCAGCGTTGAGGCGAAATGTAAAGAACGACAAGACTGCTTATTCCTAGAGGAAGAAACCCTCAACCTTTTTCCTGGGCGACATCTTGATCTTCGGAGTCGAGGAAGATGAAAATGTGAGTGTCTTCCTTTAAGTTGAGGATTAGTCGAGGAAAAACTGACAACGACAGGTGACAAGGTTATCTTGGTTGCTTCGGAGCCGGATAGTAATAAGGATCAACGATGCAAATCCTCTCAGTGAGGAGTCAAAACCAGGGGCCTGGACCTGAGGAGAGGAGGGCATGCACAAATACATGACCGAAGTCGTCCTTGATTAGCTGCTCGAAGAAGCACTTGAAGAAGAAGGCGATTAGAGATACAAACGCAGGTAGAGATCCAAAAGAAGGAAGGTTCTCCGCTTCTGCTCAACAATTCAGTGTTGACCCAAAACTTTGATGATGGTTTGTTCGTATTGGCAACACACAAGGAGAAATAGTGAAATAGAATCTGCAGGTCGTGCTCATACTGCTCCCGGTATATAGCCAAACTTTCTCTTGCACGGGCTTGCTCTTTGGTGCAGAAAAATGCTAGACAGTGAGAGCCGACAAACATGAGAGAGATTAGGAGGTCGGAATAAAAGGAGTGAGAAAGCAACTCCATAACTTGTTTACGCATAAGGAAGAAGAATGAACGTGCGCTATTTTAAAAAGTTGAGAATGAGACACTTTCCATGTACTTTAGTAGGTCGTTAATGACAAGTGATAAGGCGTAGCGCTTCTCAACGAAGTATGCCTGGAGATTGGCGAACGAGGATGATATGACGAGCGAGAGGCTGAAGAGATGGAGCGATAATAATGATGCAGTGGTGGGGTCCAAGACGAATATTCGTTGGATAGATTCATCAACTGCGATGGGGGAAAGGGAGGTAGATTTAGACAGTGCCGTTATGAAGGATGAGAATTCACTGACTAGGCGCTCTTCCAAGACAGAAAAATCAGTTTGAGCGGTGAGGTTAGAGGGAAAGTAAGTGAGAAGGAAAGGATCGTACAGTGGGGGGTCCACAGGGATAGGGGAATAGTGGGAAGGAAAGTTATGTTGAACAGAGAGTTTTGTGTGTGTTGAAGAGTGGGTAGGTGGAAAAGCATGTGGTCGTGGTGGGGCATTTAGGCGATGACCACTTCTACAGACAAAGGTGTTCATGATGGGGTAGGTGGGAAGTGAGTATGGAGACTGACTCACCGTAAGTGGACAAACGCACGGGACTGACTGACCGAGAGGAGGTTGACCGAGTGTAGTGGCGACGACTGACAGAGACGACCGTGGTACGCCAAGACTATAGGTAAACAGTCTGCCAAAACGAGGCGAAGAGAAGGACCCGACCTTTGTGTGATATGACCCTTGTGTCTCATGCGTGCAGGTTCACATATGTGATGAGCTCCGCGAGTGGACGAGGCCTGGGGGGCGCTGCTTGGGAGACTTTTCCAAGCTATCGTGGCCGGCTGGGCCCCTGTGACTTATACTGTTACTGGGCAGAGCAGTGGGACCACTCGGGCGGCGAGGCACTTCTTCAACCTGGGTGAGTGTCAAATCACTTCTGACCCTGCCGCTGATTGTGAATGGAAGTAATATCGTGCGTAGATTAATGCGGAATTCATGCAAAGAGGAACTTGGAAACGTCACTGGATGTAGATGTATGGAACGGAAGGTGTCGATGAAGAGGACTTTTGGAAAGTCAATTATCCTGGGTGGAACTCAACCGTAGTCCTGGTTGTTCCCAGGATAAGAAACCGATGATAATAATTGAGGAAATTGTCATTGTTGGTTTAACGCTCAACGAAACAGATTGTTGTAAACATAATGTTGCTTGCGCAAGGGCCACGGTGTTTGCCTGACAAGCCGTTGGTTTTGTGTTTGATACTCGGTTCGGACATGCATGCTCAAAGTGCTAAAGAAGGGATTTGCTTCCAAGGCAGCATGATTGTTCATGTTTCTTTGGGAGTGTCAGTTGCAGAGATTCAAGGATCACACTTGAAACTTTTTTTTTTTCCAAGAAAAAAAACTAAGCTGTATTGTTCTATCAATTTCACCTTTCACTATTTACCTACCACTACTCCTAAGCCTATATAGGGGACCCCTGCAGCAAGCATAACTATATCTTACAATGGATGCATATTGCCTGACAAGCCGTTGGTGGTCAAAGAGTAGGGTAGGGTCGCTTGTGGGGGGGGCGGCTAACGCAAAGACCGTGCATTTTGCCAGTAAATGTGCCTCCCATCTACTCCCCCTGCCCCCATCGAGTAACACCCGTGATGGCCAAAGACCCTAAGGGTAGGGCCATTGGTGGGGGGGGGCGATTTGTGATACGCTAACCTGACGCCCTGCACAACGTCCGGTACTCGTGGGATCGCCGATCAGAGTAGGTGGGGCATGGCCGATGATTTTGGGCGGGGAACTGAAGGGCCAGGACGTGCAAAATGCAATCATGCTCAGGAATGAAATATACAATTCCGCAAAAGAACTGAAACTAGCCCCTAATCTACGTCAGGTTCACGCCGCCCTTTTCATGGGGACCAAGAATAAAAGGGAGACCCGAATCCGGCCAATGATATCTGTCAGATTGACTAGAGTCCTCGTCGTCTGATGGTGGTGGGAGCGGAGGTACCAGGGTCCTGAAGCTCACGGAAAGAGCTCACGCGTGCTGGGAGAGATCCAGGAACCGCACGGATCCTTTATAACCCAACATCAACCTCCGCCAGGAACACACGTTCTCGAGCCAGCACGAACGACGGTTAAACTAAGGCTTCCGCGTGGCGTGTGCCACTGACAAGGGAAACACTATCAGATCGGTGTAAGGCAGGATCAACGAGGGGGAGGAAAACCAATCAATCAATACAAACCCAACTCCCCCTATATGACATGCTTTAGGCAGGTGGTAGAGGTGAACCCGATTGGTCCGCAGTAGCGTCCTCTGCACATCCGTGTCGCAGTAAAGTCCGTCTTCGACTGCAATCGAAAAAGGGGGAAGGTCGATGTGGCGAATCAATATAAGGGTCCAACACGGGCAATTACCCGAGCTCACACTCAAGTTGGCAAATG
Source organism: Chara braunii (assembly GCA_003427395.1). Taxonomy (NCBI): domain Eukaryota; kingdom Viridiplantae; phylum Streptophyta; class Charophyceae; order Charales; family Characeae; genus Chara; species Chara braunii. Next base: position 454,228 of record BFEA01000728.1, on the reverse strand, counting down.
TGGACTCCATGCAATTCTTCACGTGTCCTCACAAACCCAACCTCCAATCAAATGCAAGCAATTAATGCATGGCGACTCCAATCAAAATTGCCACCTTCAACAAAACAACGATGGCTGGGAGGCAGAGGAATCGGGTGGAACAACTTAGTTGTCGCAACCGATGTCACTAGTCGCCCGAGTGCACGCACTAGGTGAACAAGAAGACTGACACTTGGCGATTGTGCACAAACGAAAGAAGGGAGGGAAAAGGCAGATGGCGATCTCACACAGGCACTGAGTGCAGCGATCGGCAATTAGTCAGGGAAAAAAGGCATCAACACACTCATACACTCATGCAGATGTACGATACCCCATTACCTCTAGGTGCGCACCCATGCATGCAAACATAACAAGGGCAATCACTTAGTTTTTAACTTCTCAACCATCCATACATCCATAGACTTTCTGACAGCGAATCATTCAACATCCATAGACACTTGCAACCAATGCCATGCACACGACTGAGTATCCACACTTAGTCTTCATCACACTTGACACTCGAACAAAGCAGCGATGGAGAAGAAGCAAGTCCCTCGCTTTTCAAAAATCTCAACAACGCTCGCACTCCGTGTGCACAGCTGCCATAGCCAACCAAGCGCAAGCTGGCATAGCCACAAGGCCCTGCCGCTGGCTGCATTGTCGTCTCCACCACCGCTGTCCCTCGGACTACCTTACCCCGAGTCTATCGCTAAGTCCACCCCACGCCGTCACTCCGCCCGTTCCTTGGGCAAGTCTAGCCTATTCGGTGCTGCAGGCTTCGCGTATAGCTCGCACAATATTGCACGTGAGATCAAAGAGGAGGACGGGAGAGGGCTGCTCAAATTTATAGCGTGGAAGGCCACGGGGCACCGACGTGTAATGTGGGCAGCGAGGGGTATAGATGAGGAGGACAAAAGAAGAAAGGTTCTGGAGAATCGAGAAAGGCGGGACCATTGAAATTTTCGCATAATGGAGGTGGTCGTTCAAGCCGCGAGCATCAATCCACTCTTTCGGCTTGATCTGACCATCTCGACTGGCGACCAATCGACCACGCCCAAGAACATAGGGGGAGGATACAACGAGGGACGAGAGAAAGACGAAGAGGCGGTTTATCTTTCGGCGCTGTAGCGGTAGACATTCTCAATTTGCACATGTCGTGACTAGCGGATCGATACCCTAAACTCACATAAGGGCTTTTTGCATGAAGTTGTAGGGATCATTACAGTTAGATTCATCCTGGCCTCGTCATAATTGCGGTTAGATGCATTCCACAAACTGCTAGTATGCATATGCCCTGAATTATGTGGGGCATTATCTCAAGGCCGACATGTGGAGGCGGGGGCAGGGGGGGGGGAAATAAAAAGAAATGAAAAAAGAGGGCCGGGGGGGGGGAGAATAAAAAGAAATGAAAAAAAAAGGCAAGCACACGCCAGAACATTGCTATGTACTTGTACACAAATATGAGCAGCGCAGCCTACGAGACAACACGGGGGACACAGTGCAGCCCATCAAAAAAACAAACGTGCAGCACGGCTAGACCCAGATTTGCCTTGACCAATATCGCATTCACACCCGTCGGGGGAAGGAAAAAAAGAAAAACAAACCTGCCCGAAAGCACAAACCTCTGGGCCCAGTTGGGAAAAGGGTCTCGTGTGGGAGCTGTACGCGAGACCTGCTATTCACTTTAAGAGTATAGAGATGAAACAAGGACATCAAGTCATATAGTCGGGATCATTTAGTTGTGTGGTTGCTCATCAGATGTTAAAAAATAGCCTCTCATCAAGTCATCAAATGGGAACCACAATTACTTTAACTGAATGGACTGGCCAATCACAAGAAATGAGGAGATGTTTTCAAAAAAATTAGCTTCAATTTCTGCAACTCTACTCCAGTCATTTGTGTGCACAGCATCTCACTGGCACAAGAAGTTGGTTCCTAGAACAAGGCACTATGATCCTCATTGCTTTCCATTGTTGGACTTTCCTTTCAGGGGAGTGTCAGGCACAAGGAGCCTCAAATTCCCCGGATTGTTTCTTAGGCTCTTCGCTACTCTGGCAGCCTTCCTTTTCAAAAATTATCATTATACAAAAAAACATTACAAAATAACAATCAGGTAGCAAAATCTAGAGGAACTAACCGATGAGATAAAGGTATACTATAACAGGGTGTCAGGGATTGGTAGGGATTGATCAACTGCTTTTATGAGTCGGTAATCAACAACGCCTTCAACTATGGCTGATTGCTATACAACCATAGAGAGAGGGGGTTGGCAACATGAGTCAGACAGAGAGACAAATGGGCAAACAGACAGACAGATGGACAAACATGTCGAGGTTCAGATAGACAGACCGATGTATAGACAGATAGATAGAGGAAAGACTGACAGATCTCTCTCTCTCTCTCTCTCTCTCTCTCTCTCTCTCTCTCTCTCTCTCTCTCTCTCTCTCTTTCTCTCTTGCTCTCTCGCTCTCTCGCTCTCTTTGTAAAACATATTAAAACACATGCACACACAGCAGTGTATACGAATGCCAAGCA
>BFEA01000728.1:405838-424188 GCA_003427395.1 Chara braunii | reverse complement strand
CCGATCCGAATTATTATTATTCCCGCTTCCTCCAGAAACCAACTTCCCCCCGTATTTCCGAAACTATTTTTTTACATCTTTACAAATTACAAATTACAAAATTACAAAATTACAAAATTACAAATTACAGAATTACGCCTTAACCGTCCATGACCATTCTATCGCGTCTGGTACAGATTTGTCTCATTAGATGCTTTTCTCCTTTTTTTTTTTTTTTTTTTTTTTTTTTTTCGGTTTCATTCGAAAAAAAAATTTCTGGTAATTAATTCTCGTAGTATGACGACTTTCTTTGCAATACGTATTTTTTACTATTTTATGAAATTTCTGGGATTAAAACTATTTAACGGATAGCTGCCTGAACTTCAGATACGGTTCTTTGGCGTTACACCTTTTTTCTTTGGGGTAACTTTGACGCAGTCACGAAAACAGCTTGTAATTGCACTTCATGCAATCCGGCGAATACAACACGCCCCCACGCGACCCCACCGGACCCAAAACGTAGGTCATATACATTCAGCATTTAATTTAACGGCCCTTTTGCCTCAAGTGCAATTACAAACTCAAACCCTGACTGCGCTGTAGTTTTCTCTTTTTCTTTTCTGGAGCTTTTTTCTTGATTGGTTTCTACATAGCTCCCGCTTACGGTGATGCCGTTCTTATTCACCCATCTATTTATTTACTTATTTACTTATTTACTTATTTATAGCAATATTGTCGTTACCTGCTGTTGGCCTTTGTTTTTCTTTTTTTTTTTTTTTTTTTTTATGACAATGTCATACGAATCCGTTTGAAAAAAAATACGTTGGAATTTTCTGTCATTGGACCCATTTTCATACACCACTACCTTCTTACCCGAATACAACGTATGGTCATTATAAGAGCTGTATTTGAGGCATCTTTCAGTCTAGATACAAGCTATAATGGTCGTACGTTGTATTCGGGGGAAGGAGGTACCTACCCAAACTCGTTCACACATCTCAACCAACTGCGTACTCTCCCAACTACGTAGTACACTATCCCAGGTAGCTCATTCTACCCCCTTTCGACACCCCTTTTTTGTAGTCCGTAGTTTCGATAGCTCCATAGCCATCATTCACACCCCTTCCAAACCCCCTTTGGTAGTCCGTAGTTCGATTTTTTTTTGTTTTTGTTTTTTTTTTTTTTTTTTTTTTTTTTTTCGATAGCTCTTTCACACATCTCAGCGCAGCCAACTACGTACTATCCCAAGGCAATCCGCCACTACAACCGAACTCCAACGATGGTTTGGAAGGCTCTACCCTTAAATTGATTGATTTGAATTGAGCTATAAAACGGTTATGGGTCTAAACCTACTTATCTCTGCTCTGTGCGGCAAGCAACACCCATTGGCAAACTCCTAACACCTGGCGTGGGCTGGAATGGACAAGTGCCCACTTCCACAACCGGGCAGAAGGGTCAAGGCGTCTTTTTTTTTTATGCGTGCCATCCTTGCGCAGGGGCCATGCTAAAAAATCTTCTTTCTCTGTATCGTTCCAATTTTAATGGATGTCCCCAAGGACAAGGCGACTTAATCGGTGCCCCTAAAAGTATACCACACAGGGGGTCGAATGGATGTGGATGTGGATGTGGATGTGGTGGGGAATCGAACCCAGGACCAACTGTGTACCACTTACATGCTCAACCAACTCAGGGCACGCTGACACTGTGGTAGCAAATCCGTATAAATTGCGAAAATGGGTTGGGCCGAATTGGGGTGTATTTGGGACGTTTCAGGTCACAGTGAGTTCACACCGCGTTCCCATTTCGCTAAAGACAAGGTCGCTACCGTGCCATCAGGGTGCTGCTGTTTGGGGTTTCCATTCACACAGAAGTAACCCCAAATATAGAACGCGCATGTTCCCTTTTGGACCATTTATCCATTTATGCGTGTCCTCCTTACTTGCGCAGGGGCCATGCTAATCTTCATTCTCTGTATCCTTCCAATTTTAATGGATGTCCCGAAGGACCATGTTCCCTTTTCAACTTTGCATTTATTTATAAAAATTAAATAAAAAAAGAATAAGGATTTTGCGGTGACCTCTAACCTCTAGAGGTTACCGCAAATTCCTCAAACCCGCGGCCAAGCAGGCCGCTGACAAATGGGTTTGCGAATGGGGTGTTTGGGGTCGGAACCATTGTGTGTGACCAGCCGTGTGCACATTTTTTTGGGAGTTTTACGGTTTTGGTACCCAGTGTGAGCGAGCCCTGAGCTAGGCCGCTTGGGGTCTATCCTTTTTTTTTTTTTTTTTTTTTTTTTTTTCAAATTGAATTGTTTTTTACGATAGTTTGGGCTGGGGCTGAGGTCGGGGCTGGGGCTGGGGGCGAGGTCCTACTTGGCCGTATTTTTTGTTATTGGTCTAAAAATATGTGGACGGATTAAAACAAGAAAGGGGAAACTACGCGGGAGTCACAAAAATGAGTTATAATTGCACTATGGGCCAAGATACAGTTTGCAATTGCAGTTTGGGCAATGTATACAACCCAACTTTCTGGCCAGGTAGGGTGCCCAAAGTGCAATTGCAAACTGTATCTTTACCCCATACTGCGATTGTTACTCGTTTTTGTGACTCTGCTCAAGTTACGCCGAAAAAGAAAAGAAGTACCTTCCATCGATCTTTTTTTTTTTTTTTTTTTTTTTTTTTTTTAATGACGTTTATCGATCTTTGTTGTATACGGAATGTCCGTCTTCGGGCCTCGCCGCACGGTGCAAGAAACGAAAAAAAAAACGACTTCATTTCGTGAAGTCGTCGCCACATAGCACCCACACGAACTGTGTCAGAAAAAACTCGTGAATGCTGTCAGCCTCCAAGTTCGCGAGGCCTCACGAGTGTGCCGACTCCTCCCTGCCTGCAGCCCTCTCTAACTCGTAGGTCCTCCGCTGGTAGGCTGGAGGAGCTGCGAAATCTCATGAGTGTGCTGCATCGCTCCAACCGAAGTCCATCCAAGAACTTGGACCGTAGCGTCCACAATTTTTTTTTTTTTTTTTTGGGCGTCCACAAATTTCGACAGTAGCGAAACGAATCTTGCACTGCTGTCGCCAGGGCATTGTCGCTAGAGTTTTCGTGTGTGCTGTGGGGCGGTGAGGCAAAAAACGAAGCGAAACGGTTGATCAGGGCTTCGTGAGGCCTCGCGACTCTGGTGATCGTTTCATTTCGTTAGTTGTGCCGTGCGGCGAGGCCCTTCATCTGTGCGAGTGGGACCTCGTGTCACGGTCCACCGAATAGAACGTACGGTCACGATGCCTGTATTTTGGGCAACTTTCAGTCTAGATACAGCAGTAATGACCGTACTAGGTTAGGTTCTATTCGTCGTCGGAGGACCGCAGACATTTACAAATTGCTAATTGAAAAGAGCGACATCATCGCGATGACTGAGACTCGGTCAAGTAAGTAAATGGATGGATTACCGGCTGGGTACATTCGTATGCTGATGGAATTCACGACTAGGTACATCCTCCATATAATTGAAATCCGATCTCGATTACACGAGTTCATTGAAACGCCTTGGCGATTCTATATGATGTGTGTCTGTCCCGATCAGCCACGTGGCAGATCCATGCGCCTTCCCGTGTTGCTTAAGTACTTTCTTTGCTTTCTGGGAATGATTGAGGAAGGCACAATTGCAGTGGGACATTTCTGCATTTGAATGTATAGGGTCACAATGACGGTCAAGTGCGTCCCCCGAAATCCCGTGAAAAAAAAAAATGCCCTCAACTGGTCTGCAATTCCATGTGTTTGGCATTTGGGTGAGCAGATCCAGCATCCCTGCAGAGGCTAATGAGGCGGACATCATTAGCCGGGGTGGGACATTTTTTGGATTTTGGGATGTATCGGGTCACGATGACGTTTAAGTACATCCTATAATGTCCTGTGAATGTAGGCCCTTAAACCACTAGTACCTGGCCCAGCTATTGAGTCTGAGCCTCGGCCGACCGGTACGCCGATCCGTGCCGAGGCTCGGACTACCGGGCGCAGCCATCCCGAACGTCGGAGTGAAACGAACGAAAAAAACGGAAAAAAAAAACGAAAAAAAAAACGAAAAAAAGTATGGCAGTGTATATTCCCACGCTATAGCGCCAGATTCATTCGATATGGAGGGCGCAGTACCATGAGGCCAGCTGCGACCACAGAGAGAGAGAGAGAGAGAGAGAGAGAGAGAGAGAGAGAGAGAGAGAGAGAGAGAGAGAGAGAGAGAGAGAGANAGAGAGAGAGAGAGAGAGAGAGAGAGAGAGAGAGAGAGAGAGAGAGAGAGACCACGACCTGCACGGAGGGTCGCAGCGAACTCGCCACCCATCTCTCTCTCTCTCTCTCTCTCACACACACACACACACACTCACACAAAAACAAGTATGGCAGTGTATATTCCCACGCTCTAGCGCCAGATTCATTCGATTTTGCTCATCCTAGCGAGGGCGCAGTACCATGAGGCCAGCCGCGACGAGAGAGAGAGAGAGAGAGAGAGAGAGAGAGAGAGAGGCGGCGACTTCGCCACCCCTCTCTCTCTCTCTCTCACACACACACACACACACTCACACAAAAACAAGTAAGGCAGTGTATACTCCCACGCTATAGGGCCAGATTCATTCCATTTTGCTCATCCTATCGAGGGCGTAGTACCATGAGGGCAGCCGCGACGTGCGAGAGAGAGAGAGAGAGAGAAAGAGAGAGAGAGAGAGAGAGCGGCGGCGACCTCTCTCTCTCTCTCTCTCTCTCAAACACACACACACTCGCACAAAAACAAGTAAGGCAATGTATATTCCCACGCTATAGCGCCAGATTCATTCGATTTTGCTCATCCTATCGAGGGCGCAGTACCATGAGGCCAGCCGCGACGAGAGAGAGAGAGAGAGAGAGAGAGAGAGAGGGTGGCGGCGATCTGCACGGAGGGTCGTGGTGAACTCGCCGCCCCTCTCTCTCTCCCTCTCTCTCTCTCTCTCTCTCTCTCTCCCGCGCGACTTCAACTTTTTGTCCGTTCGTTTTTTTTTTTTGTGTGTATTTGTTTTTTTTTTCCCCTTCTTTCCTTTTCTTTGTTTTCTCAAGTGTGTCGTTCCTAGGGAAGCGGAGCCCGGCCTTCGCGCAGCGACCGGGCCTTCCCTTGGCCGGCCCCCCTAGGGCTGCGACGCGTATACGGGAGTGCCCGCGGCCGATAGCTGAGCCAGGTACTGGTGGTTTAATCGGTCGGCAGTCGTGTATATTGTCATTTGGCTGGCAAAAACTCCTGCAGCGGATAGCACAATGAGGCTTTTCCTGGATTTATAGATTGTATCGGGTCACCATCATGGTCAAGTACGTCCAGTTAAGTCCTCTGAATTGATCTTCAATTCCGTGTCTACGAATGTGGCCGGCAGATCCAGCCTTCCTACAGCCTCTGTAGCTTTTTTTTTTTTTTTTTTTTATGGACCATTTCTCCATTTTGCGTGTCATCCTTGCGCAGGGGGCATTTGCTAATTTACCCTTCCCTGGATCGTTCCAATTTCAACGGATGTCCCGAAGGACCTGTGTAGTTCTTTTGTGTTTTGCAGTGGTCGGGGAGGGTGAAATAATCACATTTAATTAGAAAACTTTTCTGCTGGATGGATGCATCCGGTCGCAATCCTGCTGCACATTCTCGACTGCACCCGGGCTTACCTACGGTCATATGCATCCAGGAAAGATATCCACTACTTTAGTCTGATTATTTTTATTGTGCCCATGTCAGATCGCTGTAATCATCATTCATGAAGATGACAAGGCCTACCTTCTTCCCCCGAATACAACGTACGGTCATTATAGCTGTATTTAGACTGAAAGACAAGTCAAATTCAGGTAATGACCGTACGTTGTATTCGGGGGAAGAAGGTAGCGTTTGCTTTGGCAGCTCTAGATGGTGGTGTTAATTATTGCTAAGCGATCAGTCAATTCTCCCACCTCTCTCTCCCAAAGATGCAACCGTGAACTTTCCTCTTCCTTCCTTCCCACCCTTCTGGGGGCGTCACTCTTCGTGCCAAAGGATCAGGTATAACTTATTTTTATTTTGGGAAAACTACTAGGGCGCAGTCAAGGTTTTCAGTTTTAACTTTTAAATGTGTTTCAGTCACGGTTTCGCGAATTTTGCTTCAAAGAGAGGGAAATCGTGAACGTATCCAACCCCAGCTTTAGGGTTGGGTGGGGATGCGTTGTATTCGAGGGTTGACGGAAGTGGATTTACAACTGAAAACGTGACTGCGCCGTAGTTACCCCTATTATTTTTTTATTCTTCTTCTTCAGAAGAATAATAATTACCGAAGATAGATTGACAAAACCTGGCTGCCATAAGGATACATGTTGCTCCCTCGCAGAAACGGGGAGCGTGTTATGAACTTGGTTGTCTGACGAATTTTATCGCCACTCACACACAGACAATCTCACACATGCCCATACATGCATAAGAGAAGGGGAGAGAGGAGACAGAGTCCAAACTGCACACAGGTGAAAATAAGCAGCGGAAGACAATCATGGACAGATGGGGAGAAGACACACAGTGTTTCTCACTCTTTGACACAACTCCCAACAACCAATCACAAGAAAGAACCTGCGAAGATCACAATTGGAATTCACACTGATGATGAGCCACTCAAACAATTATCGTAGCAGAGTTTGTTCCAGTATCTCGCCACTCTCAGAACTCACACCCCATTCTCTATCCTACACCCAGTTAGTAGCGCCACATCAGAACAGCCTCCTAGAGGCCAGCGCCAACCACCCTGATGAAGAACGGGTCCTGCGATGAAGTCTTCAGTGCCGATGGACAACTTTGACGAAGGAACATGCAGCTATGGCTGCCAACACCCACGAGTACACAGTGTAGTGCCTTGATGTAGCCCGGCTAGACGCAGCTACCCCAAGGGTAGATGCGCTGAGGATGCCCCAGCTACGGCAGACTCAGACTGGGCCGGCTATGGGTGTTGTCAACGGTGCGGTCTCAGGATGCCGCCTGCAGACAGTCACCGCCAATAACTTGCTTGGCTTCTCCAACGCTGTTTCGCGAGAAATGAACTGCCAAAAGTCCCCAATCCATTTTCCCTCGACTATTAATAGACCTCTACTTCTGTTATCCTAGACCTAGACCAGACTGACTGGACCGAACGGTACCGTTGCWGTTTCGGYCTCTCGGCCTCTCCCTACCCGGCTATAGGCTATAGGACCGTYTATCGGTATAGGCCCTCAGGGCCTGTCCGTCCGAGGGGTAGCCCGGGTCTGCTATACGCAGTTAGGGTCAGYTGTAGGAATATCGAATTATTGCTGGGCCTGTATTTTTCCCAAATTTGCAGATATGTCCCTCATGAATATCCCTTACAGGTAGGTCTCTCGGTTAGCCCTCAGCCAAACAAAATTACAAATCTGACCTAAACTAGGACCCGAACGAGGCGAGGCCCACGCTTCACCCTCGGCCTACTGTACAGTCCACTGAGAATCTGCAGGTTTCATTACATACTTACCCCCCCGGGGAGAGCGAACCTCCGCGCCCATACTTCACTTCTGGTAATGATCCAGCAGATGAAGGGGGTTATGGAGATAACATTCTTGCCTGAAGAGGAAAACCTGAGATACTCACGGGGTAACCTATTCCCCTGATCTGTTCTGTAACAGCAAGGTCAGGAGGAGTCAATCTCAAAGTGTCAGTTGGTCTCGATTGCATCAAGAACCACGGGCTATGTGTCCGAAATTCAACGGGGTTTTTGAGTTGAACGGTTCAACTCCTATTCAACTCCGCGTTAAACCGAGTTGAACGTGGTACAACTCGGCCCGCGGATTTTGTTTTTGCAGGTAAAACATAAGTGAAAAGAAAATAAAAAAAAATGGGGGTATAGATTGTTTTGCTCTCTACATCCCCATATTTTTATTTTTATTTTTTTAGCATTAAAATTATTCAAAAAAAAAACAAAAACAAAACCAGACTCAAAACAGATAGATTTGTTTTTCTTTTTTCTTTTGATTGATTGATTGTTTGATTGATTGATTGATTGATTGATTGATTGGTGGGGGATGGGTCGCCCCCCCCACCCCCACCGAATCCGACACACACACACACACACACACACACACTCTTACTTGCGTGGGGTCTGAAGGCGGCCTTTTTTGTTTTTGTTTTTTTTGTTTATTTTTTTTGATTGATTGATTGATTGATTGATTGATTGATTGATTGATTGGTGGGGGATGGGTCGCCCCCCCAACCGCCACCCAATCACACACACACACACACACACACACACACACACACACACACACACACACATACATACTGGAGGAATATGGTCTAGGATTATCTACTAAGGTCCCAATATTTGTCCCTGGTCGGAGAGGAATGAAAAACGTTTTTTCAAAATTCCCTTTGAGGGCTGGTTTGGTCCCGAATAAGCGAGAAGGCGTGGGGTTGTGGGGTTATTTGGGAGAATGGAATAAGGAATAACAAAAAAAAGGGGGTAAAAGGAATGAGGTGAAAAGGTTTTTTGAAGTAACGGAGGGTCAGGGGATGTAGGCCTGCATATGAATGGATTGTCAACTTTCGGGGCCTAGTGGGATCTGGGTTTGCAGAGTTCCCCTGGTTGTGCATCCTCCCTCACTATGAGGAGGGACCCCTGCCCTGCACCCTAGGAGGGTTTTGTAGGATCCCTACTATTTGGAGTCGTGGTCCAGCGGTGTTTGCGGCGTCCGCTGTTTGATATAAGGGTCTCCGATGTCTGCGCTCCTCCTCTTTGTGGTGGTCTTCGTCCTGCCTTCAGAGGGGGATCGCGTGCCCATTCCGTTTGCGCATGTACTATGTGCTTCCGGGCTGGCTCGTGATCCTGCCTATTGAGTATTCGGATTGCTCCTCGGTCTCGCGGTACGGATGGGAGTCCTGGCTAAGGCGCTGTGAGTCCGCCATCGATTTGTGCGCTTGCCTCCCGGCGGGCGGGTTGTGTTTCTGTCTTTCGGAAGGTGGTGCGGGTTCTATCGTATGGGCGACCTGGTTCTTGGTGCGATCGTCTTCCGGAGTTGCAGCTCGTTGGTGGCTGTCTCGGATTGCTCCTTGGGGCTCGCGCTGCGGAGGTGGTGAGATAGTGAAGCATGAGGGTTTGCCATCGCTGCCTGCTTTCGCCCATTATTGGTCATCACTGTGCGGCTGACGTGGTGCTGTACCGGGGAGTGGTGCTCTCCCTTGTCGTATGATTGCTCGTGGTCCGTGCGATCTTTGCGTGGAATGGTTGCGCGACGGTGGGGGCGCAAAGTTTTTTCTCGAAGGGGTGCCGTGGATGGATGTGCGTGAGGGGGAAATGGTTGGGTCACCTGTGTAGGGTGCGTACGTGTATCGCGGACGGGCCATCACCTTGGGACGGACGAGGAGTGTTCGGATTATTGGAGAGTAGCGCATGCTTCATCGCGTATGTGGCCTGGGTGGTGCGCAATCTTCTCGTGTAGCGGTGGCACTTGGTGAACTTACTCCCCGTCCTCCTCGCATTCGTGACGTGGAGATTAGTCGTTGTCATTACTTACTGGAGGTTTGCCTGGCTCCCCTGCACCTCAGCGGATCATGGTGCCTAGCGCGGTAACGTTCATTGTGCTCCATTGTCCCACCTCCCACCCCCTGCCCCCCTCTGTGTGACTTAGCCAATGTCTTTCCCCACCTCTCTCTAAAGCCCTCTCTGAGGAATCCGGGCCATGCCCATGGAGATTCCTGTCCCTTTCAGTACGCTATGAAGGAGGCTTAGTTCTCTGAGGATATGGCGAGGTGGATGTCGGTGAAAAGTACTTCAGGACGAGTTCCACCACCCTCCTATCATGCGTTGGCACAATGGGGCCATTCGACTGATTGGGATTTCTAGTTCTATTGCTATCCCCCCCTTTTTTTCCCCCTCCCCCCGCTTTTTGTGGTCTCCCGCTAACGTTGCCTGCCCCTCCCCGCCATGTGGTTTTTATATTCTATTTCTGTGATTGGTTGTGGTTTGTTCCTTGCGTTGTTGTTTTGGCTTCCTTCGTAGGCCTTATTGTACGCATCACCGTTGAAGTTTTAGGAGCTTTTGATCGCTGAGAAGTATCTGGAGAATGGAGCTGTTAGCTGCTGCCCACGTCGCCCTCATCTTGTTGATTGCGTTCATGGCGTACTTGGCCTTCTTGTCATTTCTAGATCTACAGGTCATTCGTTCGGCCCAGCTAGGCGGTGGTTGTCGTAACTCCTCCTCCCCGTGTTTCATGAGATGGTGTAAAGCCTAGCGGTTGTTTCAAGGCGTAGTGACGATACCGTGGGGGTTGATCATCTCCCGTCCGAATGGACATCACGACAATCCCCGTCATCCCCCCTGGTCTACTCTCCACCCCGTTCTGGGTTTCCCTCCTTTTCGCCATTATCCTGTCCCTCTTCTCTCTCGGTGCGCTTTGCCGTGCCTCGTGGTTGGCTTGCTCTCCCTCCTTGTTTGCCTGTCCAGCGAGTCCTCCCATCCCGTGTATACTGTGCTTATTCGGGTTAGCAGCTTGGATGGCTCTTCATAGCGTTGGGATTTTGGTATTGGTGCTGCTGGTACTCCTTTGGCACGCCTCGTCTCCTACAGTCTGTATATTCCCGCATGATTGCCATGGTCCCCCATGGATTCCTCCCTGAGGCCGGATTAGAGCGGTGGATTGCTGCAATTTGAGTTGGCATGAGGCTTTGCCGTCCGTATTAATGTTAGTGTTTTGACCGTTCGGGCATTATTGCGCATGAGAGGGAATATGATTACTTCGGTATTGTCGGGGTTGTGATTCGCCTTTGTGTATTCATTTTGCGCATGGAGTGGTGCTTGTAGGTTTGTGGATCTGCCTTCGTGATTTTCGAATTCCGTCGTGAGGGATGGACTGTGGTTCGCCTGGAAGTCGTAGGGTTTCGGTGCTTCCCGGGGTAGGATGGAGGGTCCGTGAGGAGAAAACTGGAGGCGGGTTAGCTACTTCATCCCTGAGAATCGTAGCTGCCTTGATGGATGATCAAAGTTGTGCACTAGGTTTGAAGGGTGAGGACTCGGTTACCGTTGTTTGTTCGGCAGGGTAGCGCGATACACTGAATTTGCTTTGGTGAGAATCTACGATCAGCATAGGGGGAGGTTGGGCTTGATACGAGGTCTCGTCAAGAAGTGATGGTTGGTCGTGGGTGCGTCTTCGGTGGTGTGAGACAGGGAGGGCGTTTCACGTTGATGCCGGGATGGTTGGGAGTGTCGTGCGGCACGTGCTGGGGAACGGCGCTTTGGAATTGCCTTCTTGAATTTCGGACTCCGTCGTGAGTGATGGACTGTGGTTCGCTTGGAAGTCGTGGGGTTTCGCTGCTTCACAGGGCACGTTGGAAGGTCCGTTTGGAGAAGCTTGGAGGCGGGTTAGCTACTTCATCTCTGGCAATCGTGGCTGCCTCGATGAGGGATCAAAGTTGCGCATTGGGTTTGGAGGGTGACGACTCGGTTGCCGTTGTGTTCCATGGTTTCGGCAAGGTGGCGTGATGCTCTGAATGTGCTTCGGTGGGAATCTACGATCAGCATAGTGAGAGATTGGGCTTGATACGAGGTCTCGTCATGGAATGATGGTTGGTCGTGGGCGCGTTTTCGGTGGTGTGTGGCGGGGGGGCGTTTTGCTTTGATGTCGGATGGCTGGGAGTGTCGTGTGGTACTTGCTGGTGAACGACGCTTTCGAATTGCTTTATGAAGGACCCGGTTCTTGGTGTGAATCCTGCGCTAGCGACGTGTCTTTCGGTGGGAGCTTTCCAAGCTTACTCTGGTCTTGGGGACGGTACTAGGCGTTATGATGAGAGGTTCACCGATGGTGTTGATCGATCGGATTTTTCTAATCGATGTTGATGCCTGGGGATTTCTTCCTTATGGTGGTTGATTATCTGCCCCATATGCCATGAATGGATTGAATAGCGGTATGATGGGTTCTGCGGTGTTTTGTATCGGGTCCTGTATGCATCAGAATTGTGACGTTATCTTGACCTTGTTCAGGTGGCGGGTCTTGTCTGAGTATATCATAGCCATGAGGGCAGCGTACTCCATTTAGTTTTGATGCAGGGTAGGAGGCGACGGTGCTGGCTGTGTGCTCTCACTGTTCGGATCGATGCGGGTGTTTGACGTATTATGGTATTGGTGGATGTTGAGGCTTGGCTTGAGCTTTCCGCGTCCGATCCTTTTTTTGAAGGTTTCGTTGTTTGCCCTATTTGTAGAGTTAAATGGTATCGTGACATCTCTTTGCCTCTTGTGGAAAAGGGAATGATTATCCCTTCTTGAGGATTGGCTCTCGTCTTAATGACCATGGTGGGAATCAGTTGATCATCCTGATTGGAATGTACTTGCTTCCATGCCTTGGTGTTTGATTGTATACCCATGTCTTGAACATTCCACATTATGGCTATGGGACATATTCTACCTTTGATCGTTCCTGTGTCGTTTTTCCACCATCATCATTTCGTTGTGACCCCATGGTTGTAGTGCAAAAGCTATTTGGGTGTTGTTCATAATAATGCATTTTGAGATGCATCATGTTGTGACACTGTCACATGAGCCTCGCAATACAAACATTACACACACACACACACACACACACACACACACACACACACACACACACACACACTTTCTCTCGCCGAAGTTGCGCGGGCGGGGACCCCTTGCAACTTCGGCGCAAGTGAGTGTGTGTGTGTGTGTGTGTGTGTGTGTGATTGGGTGGGGGGTTGGGGGGCGACCCATCCCCCACCAATCAATCAATCGATCAATCAATCAAAAAAAAAAAAGGAAAAGTAAAAAAAACGAGAAAAGTGGGTTTTTCCCTTTTTTTCCTCTTTTGATTGATTGATTGATTGGTAGGGGATGGGTCGCCCCCCCCACCCCCACCCGATCACACACACACACAGACGCACGCACACACACACACACACACACACACACACACATGAACACACACAGACACACACACACACGCACACACACACACACACACACACACACACAGAGGGCAGGTTTTTTACTGTTTTTGTTCACTTTTTTTTTTCCACGTGTATCCTGCCATGTGTCCGAGGCCCATTGGGCTCGACCCGTTGATCGGATTTTAACGGGAAGCCCCCGTTGTACCGTTCAACGGGGATTCAACTCGGACCCTGGGGGTGTACAACGGGTACAACGGAGTTGTACAAAACCCGTTGCGAGTTGAATGGATACTTAGACCACGGGTAACCTCGTTTTTAACTATTACACAATCGACCACTTCTTGAAAGTTGAGATCCGCGAACGACACCCTATTGCTACAATACAGTTGCTATACTCATGACCTCCACAGTAAACTGTGATCCCAGTAGAAGAGAAACTCGAAATTGCTGGCTATAGTCGTCGGACCAGGTGTGTACCCCTTAGTAGACATAAACCGGATGCAAGTCGGTCAGTAGAACTGAAGGACTGCAATAAGAGATTACAAGTAGAACAAGCAATCTCACCACGTGAAATATGACTAATTATCATCCAGGCTGGCAACAATAGATGTGTTGGTGCTCAACTTATCGAACAGATAAGGAGCCCGGGCAGAATGTTGAAAGCCTGGGACAATAACACTCGCCACATAATGTCAGGAAAAGGGGAAGATTGCTAACTAGCAGCTAACCCTGATCAGAACATTGAGTGTCGCCAAAATTTGCACCTGCAAATACTGACAACTACAACTTCCACACGAACGAGAGACATTGAAGATTCAGGATGTGAATCAACACAGGTGGAAGGAATTGTGGTTTCCACCTCTCTCATGGATCAGGGATGGGGTAGGGTGAGTTCAGATTTGGTTTCCCTCTTCCCCCTTCACCTGAAGGAAAGGGAGCAATCATCTGAGCCTCATGCTCCTCTAGTCCTTGATCCGGGTCAGGATCCTCATAGCAAAAGGATGTTGCCCCCGCAGTCCCCAAACAAACTGAATCTGTCTCGACTGAAACATCTGCAGATTCACCTACCTGTGTAGATGAAGGTGCAGCATTGGGGGGAACTGCAGTCCCCAGGGTCTGTTTCAGTTTTTTGAGTGCCCTGGGCCTGGCATGTAAGGGCAGTCCTTGAGGAACTGCTGTCCCTCACACCTCAGGCAGACACCTCTCTCCTTTCTTTTTCTCCAGACTCCCTCCTGGATCTTGAGGTCATGCCAGGGGAGTGTGGAGGGATTGAGAGGGCCAGCTGGCATGCGGACATCTTTGGGAAGGTTAGGGCGCTGGGAAGAGGAAGGCCGACGTCCCTTTTCCTTCCCCTTGGCACTGGCTGAGGCTGTGGTGGGGGAAAACTTCTTCTGCTGCTGCAGAACCCCCAAAACAGCCTGAGTCAGGGCTGCTGCAACATCTGTCTCGGGAGCAGATCCAGTCCCAACTGAAGGTGCATCAACCTGGGAATCTGAATCTGATCCTGATGCAGACCCCGCATGAGTAAAGGCTGCCTTTCCCTTTCTGCCACCTCTAGGGAAGGCATCTTTCCTCCTGTCAGAGGATGGGGCCTGAACATGAAGCTTTGCCTCCATGTCCAGGCTGCGCGGCCAAAGGACCTCGAGTCCTTGTGCCCAGCGCTGTATAATGCAACAACAAACTTCTCAGGTGCGGCCCTGTAGAAGTTGGTCAACAGATCGTCAGTTGACATGACCAACCCAGGGGTGGAGGTAAGCTGCTCGAATTCTGCAAACATGGCTTGCAGGGTGCCGCTGTACCGCTGCTGTCCCAGGTGAGCAATCCTGTCAACAGCCTTGCGGGCCCGTTCCTTGTCTGCACATTGGTCCTCCAGGGCCTGCAGAAGTCTGTCCACCCCAAGCCCAAAAGCCCAGTCCTCCATGGACTGCTGCATACTGCTGGAGGTGGAGGTGGCCCACTTCAATGCAGGTCCCTCCAGCAGTCCCAGAACAGTTGCCACCTTGGTCTGTTCTACACAGACAAAGCCCCTCGAGTAGGCATTGGTCCCAGCAGCCCAGTCCCCAATATCGGTCTTGGGGTCATCGCCCCTAAACTTGTTGGGAGCAGGGATCTTTGGACCTCTGTAGTCTCCTGCAGTCACAGCAGCATAGGTGGCCTTTGCTGAGGCCTTTTGGGAATGGGATGGTGACCGGGGTGAATGTGCTGAACCAGGGGGAGTAGAAGGGGGCGAAGGAGGAGGAGAAGGTTTGGGTTTCAGCAGAGGGAGTTGAGTGGCAATCATCTTGGCGGCTGCCAGCTGAGCAGTCAAGCGTTGGATAGCATCCAGGATCTTAGACCGCTGAGCTGACAGGTCGTCAACCCGACGCTCCAATCGCACAAAGTGGTCATCCCAGTTCATAAATTGTGAACTGGTGATCTTGTGTTCCAGCAGGATCATCTCTGCCATGTATTTGGTGATCTGCACACAGCGATCATCTGTGAGCGCCTTGTCTAGCTGCTGCAACAGATATTCTCTTCTGGAATTATCTGCTGCAGCTTCTAGCTCAGCCGCCTCCTGCTGTTCCAATGCTGCAAGCCTGGCCTGCTGCTGCCGCAGTTGCTCTTCCAACTCCTTCATCTGCTGAGTAGCAGTTAGAGGTGGAGGAGTGGAGGCTGAAGGTTGTTCCCCTTCCACCTTCATCACCACTTCCACCTGTGGCTGCTGCTGCGTCCCCTTATCAGACATTTCCCTTTTTCAAAATAAAACCAAAAATAGACAGCAACTTGAGTGTGCAGCGATAATCAGTTCCCTTCAGATACCCTCGAATCGCTGCAAACTCTCAACACTGGAATAGGTGGGTGTATAGGCAATCAACGGTTTGGGTTGGAAGGGTGTCTCTCGAGTCAGGTGTCATACAGACTGTCAGTCCAGCAAAATCAGTCACACGATTTCCTTTTACTGACCCTGGACCACACTGGAGTTAATAAAATCACTCCATTACTTTTTCAGAGACCCACTAGATTTCCAGTACCCACTAGAAAGCAAGGGTAGTCAGTGGGAATGATAGAACATGGTTAGTACGGACAAGAGAGGTCAACCAAACCAAGCGATTCAGATAGACACCCTGTATCCTGACTCAGACTCAAATTTAGACCCTGATGACTCTGGCGGCCATACCCTAGGGTATGGCGAAGTACAGTTTTCACTGTATCCAGTGAAATACTGCAAATCCAACTCTGCGATTCTACAGTATTGCCTATTTTCAAATTGCGATTCACTGGGGACTGACAAATTTGAATTCTAACAGACAGAATTGAAGTTATGACTGCCCCTAGATAGCACAGGCTATAAATAGACTCAACGCAAAACTGAAATTCACTGTATCACTACCTTCCCAGTACAGAATTCACAATTTGAGCATCCCAGAATAATCGCAATGCAGTAGAGCAGTCAGAAAACAATTTTGGATCAGAAAGAGTCAACAGAGGGTGAGAAATGAGCAGAGAGAGGTAGGGGAGAGATGACTATGGTTGTCATGCAGTCTGCGATTTTCACATCCAGTCACTGACAGACAGCTAGACCATGATAATTAACTAAACTAATACTATCTGGATCGCAATACCGGTAGGTGCATGGAACGGACTCCACTTTCAAAGAATCTTGCAGGTGATGATGAAGATCTGGCTATGGCAGATGATAACCCTTATCTCGCCAATTCCTTCTAGATATTCCTCCTGATAGTTCCACGCACAAAACTGCTCCAAACTTGTTGATCCTCCTCAGGATCCTGTAGTGCTGCAATCCCTCAACCCGGATGCATTGTATCTGGTCCTGTGGCGCCCAGTATGCCAACACGAAAATATCTCGCCATAGTGCCTGGTAGCCGTTGATGCTAAAAATAGCCCCAGATGGGGTTATTACTTTTGGAGATTGATATGGTGGATCAACCTCTGCCAGCGCTACCCAGGGATGATGCCGCTCAGGGTTCCCTGATGTCCTCAGGGTTAATTCGCCACTCTGGGGTACTTCGCAATGCTACTCCCAGGGTTGGTTGTGGCGAAATAGCCCTGTACTCCCACTTCCTGACAAACGCCCTGACAGGCTCAGTGCGCTTGCTCAGTACTACCACTGAACACCTGGATCCAGCGCTGAAAGTCTTCTTCCCTGCTGACTCAGTACTGGGGAAGATGAATCGCCATGAAACTCTCGCCAGTATGTTGCCAGATGAAGAAGATGCCTCAGTGCGCTCAACCCTCAGTGTCCCAATTCCAATCCCGCTCCGATACCAACTGTTATGAACTTGGTTGTCTGACGAATTTTATCGCCACTCACACACAGACAATCTCACACATGCCCATACATGCATAAGAGAAGGGGAGAGAGGAGACCCGAGTCCAAACTGCACACAGGTGAAAATAAGCAGCGGAAGACAATCATGCACAAATAGGGAGAAGACACACAGTGTTTCTCACTCTTTGACACAACTCCCAACAACCAATCACAAGAAAGAACCTGCGAAGATCACAATTGGAATTCACACTGATGATGAGCCACTCAAACAATTATCGTAGCAGAGTTTGTTCCAGTATCTCGCCACTCTCAGAACTCACACCCCATTCTCTATCCTACACCCAGTTAGTAGCGCCACATCAGAACAGCCTCCTAGAGGCCAGCGCCAACCACCCTGATGAAGAACGGGTCCTGCGATGAAGTCTTCAGTGCCGATGGACAACTTTGACGAAGGAACATGCAGCTATGGCTGCCAACACCCACGAGTACACAGTGTAGTGCCTTGATGTAGCCCGGCTAGACGCAGCTACCCCAAGGGTAGATGCGCTGAGGATGCCCCAGCTACGGCAGACTCAGACTGGGCCGGCTATGGGTGTTGTCAACGGTGCGGTCTCAGGATGCCGCCTGCAGACAGTCACCGCCAATAACTTGCTTGGCTTCTCCAACGCTGTTTCGCGAGAAATGAACTGCCAAAAGTCCCCAATCCATTTTCCCTCGACTATTAATAGACCTCTACTTCTGTTATCCTAGACCTAGACCAGACTGACTGGACCGAACGGTACCGTTGCTGTTTCGGCCTCTCGGCCTCTCCCTACCCGGCTATAGGCTATAGGACCGTCTATCGGTATAGGCCCTCAGGGCCTGTCCGTCCGAGGGGTAGCCCGGGTCTGCTATACGCAGTTAGGGTCAGCTGTAGGAATATCGAATTATTGCTGGGCCTGTATTTTTCCCAAATTTGCAGATATGTCCCTCATGAATATCCCTTACAGGTAGGTCTCTCGGTTAGCCCTCAGCCAAACAAAATTACGAATCTGACCTAAACTAGGACCCGAACGAGGCGAGGCCCACGCTTCATCCTCGGCCTACTGTACAGTCCACTGAGAATCTGCGGGTTTCATTACAAGTGTGTGTGTGTGTGTGTGTGTGTGTGTGTGTGTGTGTGTGTGTGTGTGTGTGTGTGTGTGTGTGTGTG
>BFEA01000728.1:371156-392759 GCA_003427395.1 Chara braunii | reverse complement strand
TTTTTTTTTTTTTTAAATGTGTGTGTGGATGCTAGCAGGAGTGTGGATATGCAAGCCTGATCCCTACTGGCTCCCGTCGCGCTACCATCTTCACCCGAAGGGAACGACCGGTCATTATACCTGTATGTGGCGCAACTTCCCGTCTAGATGCAGCAATAACGACCTTAATATGGTCGATTCGGGTGAAGACGGCAGCCAACCTGCTTTACATGACCTGCGTCAAGTGTGCTAGGCTGGTCTAGGGTACTTTGATGGTGGCTTTATGTGTGTGCCTGTGCAGCGGTAGGTGGGTGGAGAGTGGTCCGGCAGTGGATCGATGTGGTTGGCTGTGCAAGGGCCTGGTACACAAGCTCCCTCCTTGGCCAAATAGAACACCCAGTCACTAATACTCGTAGGGGCACACGTAGCTATATTAGCCGTAAAGCGCTAAAGAAGTTGAAACTTGGCCTGAAAGTCCAAAAGCTAGATCGAGGACTATGTCAAGGGAGTCCATGCGTATTTCCGCCTAGAGGCAGATGGGAAGGTAGAGAGAGTTCTCCATTCCCTGACGCTCCTCGTTGAAGACAATCTCCCGTTTGATATGGTTCTAGGAATGGATTGCGGAGAGGCAGCATGAGCCACACTACACTTGCAAGAAGGCCCGCCTGTTCCATGTGTTAAGAGTAGACAACTCCCTAGCACATTGTTGTCTCAGTGCTCCTGCGTTCGCACGATTAGTTAAGAAGGAGCAGTTAGAAAATCAGGTCTTTGTAGCCTATGTTAGGCCAGTTACTGAGCCTAAGAAAGAGGAAGCAACCAACCCATTCTTGCCAACCTGTTGAAAGAGTACGCAGATTTATCAGAGGCTCCTTCAGGAGTAGTCCCGCGTCCAATCCAGCATCGCATTGAGATAGAGCCTAGCAGTAAAACTCCCAAAGGAGCAATTTATAGGATGTCTCCTAAGGAGTTAGAGCTGCTCAAGCAGTTAGACGAGCTCCTCGAGAAGGGTTGGATTAGGCCCAGTTCGTCTCCATTTGGAGCACCTATTCTATTTGTCCCCAAGAAAGAGGGAGAGTTAAGAATGTGCATTGACTACAGGGGTCTGAACACTGTTATACTCAAGAATGCAGAACCACTGCCCCGAATAGATGATTTGTTGGACTGTGTGTAGGGCTGCAAGTACTTTACAAAGATAGATTTGAAATCAGGGTACCATCAGATTGAAGTCCACCCTGACGACCAGTATAAGACTCCGTCAGGACTAGATATGTTCATAGTGATGCCGTTTGGACTAACTAATGCACCGGCCACATTTCAGCGTTGTATGAACGATTTGTTTAGGCCGTGGTTAACCAGGTTTGTAGTGGTGTATTTAGATGATATCTTAATCTTTAATAAGACCCTCCAGGAGCATGAGGCTCATCTGAGGCAGATCTTGGAGAAGTTGCGCGAGGCAAACTTCAAGATCAATGCAAAGAAGTGTGACTCGGCCAAGACCGAAATCCTATACTTGGGCCACGTGTTAGATGGTGACGGTATAAAACCTGAGGACAGCAAGATCGCAGCGATTAGAGACTGGCCAACTCCTCGTACGCTGACAGAATTGTGATCGTTCCTAGGCTTGACCAACTACTATAGAAAGTTCATCAGAAACTTTTCTGCTATCGCTGCTCTCATTCACAGACTGCTAAAGAAAGAAGCAATCTGGCAGTGGGACGAAGTCTGCACCTCGGCCCTGAAGAAATTAAAACGGGCCTTGGTAGAGTATCCAGTCCTTAAGGTAGCTGATCCATCCTTACCCTTTGATGTCACTACAGACGCGAGTCAATACGACATTGGTGTTGTGTTACAGCAAGATGATGGCAATGGGTACAAACCCATGGAGTTCATGTCTGCTAGGTTACCTTCAGAAAAGGTAGCAGCCTCAACTTATGAGAGAGACCTCTACGCTCTCGGGCAAGCGCTTCATCATTGAAGACATCACTTGCTTGGGAGACACTTCAAAGTTTATTCAGACCACGAGACATTGAGGTGGCTGAAAACGCAAGCCAAGATGACACCTAAGGTTACTAGGTGGGCTGCAGAAATAGATCATTTCGACTTCGAGCTCAAACCCGTTAAAGGAAAGTATAACGTGGTAGCAGATGCTTTGAGTAGAAAAGCTAACTACTTTGGAGTTATCGTTCACTATCTAGACATAGGGGCTGACCTGCCGCAAAGGGTTAGAGACGCATATGCTCAAGACCCTATCTATAGTGACCCTCTGAAGAGAGTAATAGAGGCCCCGATAGTGAACCTAACTACCGCACCACAAACGGATTACTGCTTGAGAAGACAGACGTTGTAGACAGACTCTGCATTCCCAACAGCGAGGAGATTCGGAGTTTGATCTTAGGGGAATGTCACGATACATGGGGGCACTTCGGCTGGCAAAAAACTTTAGCCAACCTGACACATGGCCAGGCATGAAATCTGATTGCATAGAGTATGTCAGTAGTTGCAAAGTATGTCAGCGCAACAAAACTACGACAGGATCCCCACTAGGTCTTCTCAGCCCCTTGCCTATTCCTTCAGGACATGGAGAGTCTATGTCCATTTACTTTATGGATATCGGGGTCAAGAGTAGGCACGACAAGAGCCAAGTCATGGTCAGAGTAGATCGCTTTAGCAAATACGCATTTTTTGTTCCCTTGCCTTCTGAGGCATGTATAGAGTTAGTTATAGAAAAGTTTTTCGATTCCTGGGTAAGCGAGCATGGTATTCCTCTATCCATAGTTAGCGATAGAGATACGCGATTCACTAGTCAGAACTGGCAGGAACTGATGAAAGTCTATGGCTCTAAGTTGTTGATGTCATCTGGCCGCCACGTAAAGACTAACGGTCGGACTGAACAGATGAACAAGATACTGCAACAGATACTCAGGATGTACATTAGACCAGATCAGAGTAACTGGGATGAGATGCTTCCTAAAGTAGCTATCGCCTACAACAACAATGTTCATCTAGCTACTTGTCGGACTCCTAACGAACTTCACAAGTCCTTTAGACCACGCAGGCCATTTGAAGGACTGAATCATGACCAAATACATAGACTGCCACCCGAAACGAGAGAATTTGCATTACAGCATGAAAAGGAAATTGCGAGAGTGACCGACAATCTGAGAAAGGCTCAACACAAAATGATAGATCAAGCTAACAAGCATCGTCGGCCGTCACAGTTCCAAGTAGGTGACCTATTATGGGTCAAGTCGAAGGAGTTCACCCCTGAAAAAAACATCTCACAAAAGTTGTTACCCGCGTATAGGGGACCACGGCCTGTCCTAGAAGTGAAAGATGGAGAGGACGGACCTTCCTAGACAGTAGAAACCACCACACCTCCACACATACCCAGTCTGCCCTGCGTCCAAGTTGCTACCTTGTGTCACCAGTCAGCAGTTTCCATCCCGTCGATCGATGATTCCACCGGACATGGATGGCACATACGATATAGACCGCATTGTGGAAGAGGATGTGTTTAGAACCGGAGGTAGGGGTCGTCCACAAAAACAGTATAAGGTTAGGTTCGCTTACCAGGAACCTGAGGACAACAGATGGTTCTCAAGAACCGAACTTTTAGAGACCGCTCCCGACATAGTCCATGCCTACAATAGGGCAAGGAAGGGCAAAGGTCCTGCCTTGCACTGAAGTATTCTCGGAGGGCCTCGAATTTAGGCCGGCGGGAGTGAAACGGTTTTCACCTACAGCGGTGACAGATGCAGAACCCAGGGCTCGATGCCTAGACCTACCCCTTCCCCTTAACCATATACAGTACCCGTGACCTGTATGTTTGAACCTGTGGCCTGTTTCCTGAAAGTCATATGTTCGGCTACTGTATATAGTGTGGTCACAGGGGTTTGATCCGTAGATTGTAGTTTTAGTTGTCATAGGGTCAGCGTAGGTCGTATCTGCTACAGTTCCGAAAGGTCAAGTCCACGACCTTCTACAAGCTATAGAACTGACTCTTCGTAGGTCCTAGGAGTCAGTCTGCGGCTGAGTCAGCGAGGGGCAGTCCTAGCCCAGTCAGCGAAGGGCAGTCCCAGTCCTACCTAGTCCAGTCAGCGGTATCCAGTCCCAGGGTGCACTTTGTCTAGTCAGCAAGTACCATGTGTGACTGTGTACATCGTGGGCCCAGGGTCCAAAAGCAGACCAACGACGATCCAAAGTATAAATAAAGAGGCAGTGTCAACTCATTCATTCATTCTGCCTGTGAACCGTGCGGAAGTGCTGTCGGAGCGTCTTGTGCTACGGAGGTCTGCAGGTGCCCGAGGGAGAAGAGGGCTAAGAGGAGGAAGACGCGGCCAAAGCCGCAAGTTAGCATAGGAGGGAGAAGGCAGCCATAGCTTCCACATACGATAGGGTAGGGAGTGTGTGTGCAGAGTGTGTGAGTGTGTGGGACATTCAGGGTGATCCTAGCGTGAGTGTGCGCGTGCGAATAAGTTGCTGGTGGATACAGTTGACCGGGTGGGAATCATTGTCTGGCGCTCGGCGCCATGGCCAACTAAGACCAGTTTGAATCTGAGCTGTGTTCCTGGCCACGTTTTATCTCTGAGCTTTGTGTGGGCGCTATGCGGCAAGTCGTGTTGTCATCGGTTTGCACGCATGCTGAGCGAGTATGCGACAAGCCTGATTGCACAATGATGAGCCCTCAACAGAACACAATCTACCAGGTAAGGTGAGAATGTGACCCCGAAATATTGAAAATTTGGGCTTATGGGTTGAAAGCATCAAAGATATGTTGTAAGCCGCTTAGTACATACCTTGCCGTGCTCCACCTGACTCATCCCCCCCATACATGGATCTGCAGAATCACAGCATAATGTCAAAATGAGAATTCACAGAGTGATTGCAGAGTCGCAGAGAAGAACGGTTATCGGATTGCAGATGGAATAAATCTCTTCCTCAATTGCCGATCACATCATCCTCCTGTTTGGGTTTAGTTTTTTCCAAAATGAAAAAAAGAAAAAAAAGAAAAAAAAGAAAAAGTGTATTTGATCTATTTTTGGCCCAGGGTGGGCAAGGGTCCAATGAATAAGAGAAAACAATCACAAAGCACAAGCTGGAAAGAATCACAAAGCCCGGAATGTAGCCTGGCAACTCTCGGACATACAAATGCTTCCTATGCAGATTGTCGTCCTCATGTTAACTCCACCAATCAATTCACGATTATCGTCTGATGACGTACATGGCTCAACCTACAATAGCCTTCAACTGCACTGGCTGACAACGAAGTGCATGTACCATCAGAGACAAATAACCAAACTACTAAACCTTCAAACCTCAAATCCTAGAACCATTCAGTGGCATTCACCCTTTTTTTTTTCTTTTTTTTTTTTTAACCCTTGCATGTAACATCAGAGACAATAACCAAACTACCAAACCTTTAAACCTCAAATCCTAGAACCATTCACCTTTTTTTTCCTTTCTTCTTTTTTAACCCTTAAAAACCCAAACCCTAATCCTTAACCCCAAACTCATAACCGTTAACCCTAACCCCCAAATGCACAAACCTGAAACCCGAAACCCTAAAGCCCAAAACCAGGCCATGCTCAGCCAGGCTCCACTCCCTACAGCCTTAGTCAGGCCTAACACCATAGAACCCTGGTACAACAACAGGCTAACAGCGGCCACGATCAGTGATCATGGGTGGTCGTCCGGTGGCCTCTTGGTCAGAGTTTTAGGCTGGGGGGTCTGTTGCTCAACTGGACTGCTAAGCTGGCTGGCCTTCAAGGACTCTTCTCCGATTCCTGTTCTGGGCCTGTAGTTGGAAAGCTTATGTCCGACAAATCCGCTCGCAATACAAGCGCTTCTGAGGGACTGGCACTTCTGCACCTGGCCTTCGGATACACATATGTTTGGCCCGACTCGGCAGTGCCAATAGTTCCAGTCCTTTGTCAAATTGTCTGGTAAATTTCGGCGCAAACTCGTTTGAATGTTTTCCATTTTCACACCTTCTGGGAATGGTCGTGGACTCCTGAACCGTTGTTCGGAACCGCAAACAATGACAAACTTATTTCAAAACCAGGGCCACCAAAACTTACAAACAAGGGCTAGTGTAATGAACACAGTCAGGAGAGAGCTCGTCAAGTGTCGAAATACAAGATGACTCAGCGCTGATAAATGTCTCCAATAATCATGAAATGTGATCTGTAATACAATGTCTCGTAACCCATAGGACGAAAAAAAAAAAAAGAGAGGACGAAGTAGATAGGAGGGAGAATAGACTTAGAAGGTGGAAGAAAAGGTATCCATCAATGTCCACGTAGATAGATCTCCCTCAATCCCCACTTCCTCTTCAGGCGTCTCCCCACATCCACGTCAGCAAACAATATCCCAGAAACAAGTCTGACGAGATCTAATCACAGCATAGTGCCACACGGGCACAGATCTTCCACAAAGACATCTCTGCAGCGCGCAATGTCGACAACATCCACAGGTAAGTTCCCTCTCTCTCATTCAATCAATCCCACAGTTCCTGACCTCCCTCCTTGTCACATCCCCAATCAGTGTCGAAGACAGTGTGGCCTGCGCCACGTCGGCAATGCCAAAGATGGCGTGGCAAGTGCCACGTCGGCATCCAAAAGACAGCTTGCGCCCGAAGCAGAGAGGCGCCAGCACGCAATGCAGCAGTCTCGCGTCGTCGTCGCACAATGCCAGCGTCCTGCCAGCGTCAAGCCAGCATCGTGCCAACGTCAAGCAGCAAGTGCAAGACTGAATGTTGACTCCCAGGGGCTGGGTCGATAAATAGTGTTGACGCCGTTGACCACCTCTGGTCTCTCACGTACGGAGGCTCAGATTGGCTCACAGCTGACGGGCTGGATCTCGTACAGTTGCAGACTTTCACTTGGACCAAATGCTGCCTGGATACCTGCGTACAACCAAGTGTGTGTGTCTGATCGGTGGCCTGGACTGCGTCCGTGAAGACTTTGACTCGAGAGCCTCGGTATTCCGATTTACAGTTGACTTCGGTCAACTGTCGGGCGCAGGGCCTCTGAAGCCTCATTTGAGGGGCTCTGTTTCCCATGGTCGGACGCAGGGCCTTGAGGCCGATCCGTGGCCTGCGGGTGGCCCCCTTGGCCGACGACAGACGACATATTTGAGCGGGTTATTACACTCGGTTCAAACAAGGAAATTCCTTAGGAAAAAAAAAACAATCTATATACACACAATGGTAGACCCTGCTGAGATCAGCGGCCATGGGCCGAATGCAGCTCACTTCCTCAGCTGTGAGACCGCAGGGTCTTGGAAAAGAAGAAGCAGCTATCGGCAGAGTCCAAAGCCTGCCACATGTGCCTCAGGTCAGAAAGCGTAGACAAGCCAGAGGCCAAAAAAGTCCAACAAAGGATCGCTGCCATGCTATTATGCTCTGTCACTACTGACTGCTGTTCCAGCAATAAAGAGCAAATAATCAACTCATGAGCACTGAAAGTACCACATCAGAAATTTGTTTAAGAGTTGTATCTCCTCGGTTAGCGAAATATTATGCGCAGCAACGACTATTATAAGTATACTCGTAGTTGTGTTTGAGCTGAAAATTATTCCACATGGAAGTTTAACGAGGTCCCAACCAGAGTATGGTCAGTCCAATGAACGCACAGTTGCACCATCTGCAGATTTAAATGGCCTTAATAACCACGTGTATCTGACGTGCTGTCCCTCCACAATCGGCTAATATACGAGGCACGTGAGGAACAAAAGAAACATCCATCTCTTTCTCTCTCTCTCTCTCTCTCTCTCTCTCTCTCTCTCTCTCTCTCTCTCTCTCTCTCTCTCTCTCTCTCTCTTCTATTCAGTTGGTCTGAATAGGTGTCGTTCGGACCGCACCACGAGCCCCAGAATCCGCATGTAATTGCTCCCAGCAAGTTCCTTTGAGGCGGCGACGAAAGCGACTGACAATTTCTTGCGATCGTTCAAGGTCCCTTCGATGGGACTCTTCTAACGTTGACGTACGGAGCTTAAGCCTCCTCACAACAGAGTCGAAACGGTTACAAGGGAGAGAAGGATTAACTTCTGGAAAATGGAGACAAGCCAACTTTGCAACGACAGGAATTAAGCGCTCAAACTCCAAGTGACTAGAATAGGAAATAACTGAGCGACGAGTCACGCAAAATGAGTTTTTACGAAGACAGCACAAGTCTTCCATTATAAGCTCCTTCGCTTTAGGTGGTATTCTTGTTTCAAGTTGACGACTCCCACGTTCATTGACGTTATCATTAGCGTCATCACACAACCTGAAGTCGTACCCGTCGGGATCCTCGTCGCTAGAATATTTGAAAAACCCTGATGTTAGCTGCAATGTTGTGATATCTCCATGTGGCTTGTAATGTTGCTCAACAATGTCCGCAGCCATGATACGGAGTCCTGCCAGGTTGGCCAAAAACATTGTATGGTCGGCTTTGGCAATCAGAATGTCTGTCTCACGATCTCCCACCTCAGCAAACCAGCCCGGGCCAACTTCCTCTTCATCAAAAATATTGAGCATGCGCATTCGTAATGGAAAGTGCTCGCCGTCATTTCCCACCAAGTCAAAGTCGACAAAATGGACTACAATGATTCTATACAAATAGGCATCGTTCCAAATCTTTTCTTGCATGTTTCTGCAAAAGTCAAACATGGCATTTGCAAGACTGCTGTCACTCTCCTGCGTAACATCCATCCCTGACCGATGAAGCATTTTAGCCATGTAATCACTGGAATGAGCGAGCACAAACCCTGCCAATCCGACCTCCAACTCCGCATATTCCATCTCCAACGCATCAACATTTTCGTCGCTGTGCGGCTGTAGTGCTCGCACACGGGACGAAATCTCCTCAAAGACATCAGGCAGCTCATTCAAAAATTCTTTAGCCAGGTCTATGTAGGCATACTGCGTCAACATGTCATCTCTGTCTGGATGTAGTACTCGAATGAACTTACCAAACTGGTCAACAAAAGCATCCTGATCTCTCTTCAGCAGATCGGCATTTCCTGGCCGCAGCATGAACTCACATAATGCAAAGATCTGTGGTTGTGATTGCAGCCACCGTGGAGGAAGTTTAAGCTGCCAGTGATCATGCAAGCAAGCTGAAGGAACCGATCACTGCCAACACAAATTTCCCATGCAGCAAACGACAAAAAGCGAAAACCAGCATATATGAGCAAAGTCGAAAGCAGATTTCCAAAGCCGAGAGCACACCAACAGTGCACACACCGATGCCTAACTGTCTTGATAACGAACATGTAAAATGCTGCAACATCCTCTCCTTTTGTTACTTCCAGGAGGCCACGGCTGCCTGGCTGGGACAGGCTCTTCCCAGTCTGAGAACTCCCTCGGGACTCTGGTCTCCACCACTAACTGGGAGGCTGGGCCCACCAGTTTGTTGGAGAGGCAGTGCCCAGCCTTCCTTACAACTGCCTCACGCCAGCCTTCCCCAGAGGCCTGGCAGCATCTTACAGTCCCGGCCTTCGGGCCCGGGTCACATTTTTACAGGCGGCCCCTTCTGAAGCCTCGCAACCACCCTTCCCCCCCCAAAGAAAAATCAAGCTGCCAGTGATCACCCGCACCACAAATCTGGGGAGGGGAGAAGTGGGAGATATAGAGAGAGCAGTTTCCACGCCATCCACAGCTGCAACAGCAAACACTCGTGATTGTCATGAATGGTAATCACAGCGATTTGATCTGGGCAAAATAGAACTCAGACTACCCGTATGTCTCTCCTGGATCCATATGACCAAGTGCAGCTACGAATGTCCACCCTCATTGTGATCAGATACATCCACCAGAAAAAGGTCTAGTGTGATTACTATGCCCTCCTCGATCACTCTGAAACACAAAACGTACACAGCCTGCAGGAACGCTACATCAGCCAGCCCAAATGCCAACTCGGACAGAATTGCAATCGGATTTAGGGCGCATTCATATATTCACTATGTATGTACTTGACCGTCATTGCGACTCGAGACATTGGAAATTCCACAACGTTCCTGTAAGATTATCCCCTTCTAAATCATTGCCAAGAAGCACAAATCTAACTAAAGCAAGCAAGCAGGAAGGCACATGGATCTGCCACGTGGCTGATCGGACAGACGGGAAGCGATCTGGATACACGTTCAAGTTTAAAACCAGAAAAAATTCCGTCAGGTTTGGAATCACTGACCAAACCATAGAAGATTGGGAAAAATCTGTAAGTGGAAAAGGAGGCACTCCAAAGGCAACCGTCCAGTCGAAATCAGACAAAATCTTGTTAGATTTATGGCTCCTGACACTGTTATTTGCAGCCAGGGTCAGACAAACGGTCCTAAAATGTCAGACCTGAGCCCCCCCCCATCATTTTGGAAAGCTGACCCTTCATGCCTCCACACATTTCCAATCCAATATCACAAACCTACCATTGCAAAAAAACTTTTCAAAGCTTGCTCTATTGTGGGGCCCATGGCAGAACACAATCCCGCAGGAAAGGTGAGAGGCTGTTAACGGAGGCCCAAATTTTCAGACAACTTGTCATGCCATTTATAGCAAAATCCAAGGGTCATTTTAAACAAACTTGCCACCAATTCATAGAGTGGACACCATACTAACGATTCGTTTTTTGGAAAAACGGTTTAAAAAACTATAAAACAGCAAGGCAAAAGTGCACTTTCATGCGACTTTCGCCGACATTCAATTCCTGTGGGTTGACTCCGATTGAGCCCTCGTGAGGCCCTTCTCGGGCATGCAAATGTTATGGGCTGCGGCCCCCAGTAAGCCTCGTGCCCGACCTAAGTGAAGGCAGGCCTGTACATCCACAAGAGGCCTATTTTCAACATTTTTCGTATGTGGGATACCAGACAGTTGCAGCACACCAGTTGGTTACAGAGCAACGTGAGCCTCCCCTGGCTCTTTCCAGAAGCAGCAGCTGCGTCGTACAGTTGAGCCCAGGGCTCATCCAGTTGAGGCCCTGGGCATATGCATCCAGAGGCCGACATGTCACTTAGCGGCCGCGGACCAATGAGAAAGCAGCTCCTGCGTCACACACATGCAGCGAGCCAATGAGATCGCGCTGAACACTTGGAGACTGGTGGACTACCTGGACGTGCCTAACTGCACGGGGCCCAGGCCGGTATCTGAAACTGGGCCTGGGTGCAGATACTTGGGGCCAACCTGAAGCTACCAGGCCCCCACATGCCAGGCCTAGAGCAGGCCGAAGGCATGCTCACTTTCCATAAAGGAAAGTGAGCGCCCAGGAGCTCGGCATTCTGGCATGAGCAGGCAATGCGGCCACACTGCTGCTTTGCTGTGCAAAGCTGCACTAAGCAGGCAGGCTGGGGTGCACGAGGGCGCTGTGGTGGCAGCGGGCGCACAGCAGCCATAGTCGGGCTGCACGTGCGGTGGCAGGTGACAGTGATGGTGGTCTTCGGGTAGGAGGCGCATGCAGAGGGGAGACAGGGGGTGATTAGGAGAGGTGTGAGACATGTACCTGGTGCATGCTGGCGGTCTGCATTGGTGATAAGGTAGGCTTCGTGTAGGCTGGGCGCTGGGCGTCAGACAGTAGGAGGGACATTGGATATTGTGTTGGTGTGGCCAGGGAGCGTCAGCATTGACATTCGAGTTCATTGTATTGCTCTTATTTGGATGGTATCTTGGTGCCTTGTGCTCTCTGCTTGGTACATGACTATCTGGGCTACTTTGGGATTTTGCAATTTGGATTTCTGTCTATCACTCTCGCTCCCGTCTCCCCATCTCGTTCACACCCAATCCCTCGCCCGCCCCTCCCTTAGGGTCCCCTCTCCACCAAGCCCCCCAAAAGACCACTCTCTCCCACTTTTCCTTCGATGTAACACCCCCCCAACCCCTATTCTCCACCCATCCACACCGTCCGACAACCAATCGACCCCCCGAAAATTAAACAAAGCTACCTCACAATAGGCCAACTTCACAATCACCCGATCACGCAATAGATATCCACTTCACGTGGGCTAGCTGTGAACAGCGGAAGCCACGTGTAAAATCACAAGAAGAAAGTATTAAGATAGTAGCGAGTTACTGCACGCATGCAGCCACACTCCCTATAATGAATAGAATGCAGAATTAAGACTGCTGCACAGGGAGAGAGAAAAAAAAAAAAAAAAAAAAACTCTCTCGCCCACATAGGCCAACTTCACAATCATCCGATCACGCAATGGATATCCACTTAGCCTAGCGCAATGTAGATAGGCAAACGCTCTCGCCCACTAGCGCAATGTAGATTAGCTCCCAATCCTGCCACCCTGACGCACACCCTCACTACACTTGCCACCCTGATGCAAGTCCCCCAAATCTTACACCCATCTCTCTGGACTCCTATTGTACCCCCTCCTCCCCCACTCCTACTGCACGTATGTAACCGCACCCCCATAGTGACTTGAATGCGGAATTAAGACTGTTGCACAGGAAAAAACAAAAAACAAGGAAAAATTGCACTTTTTAGTTTTCTACACGTGCACTAACGTAACGCATCTAACGCTCACAACCAATTGATTGAAAAAAGAAAAAACAAAACCCTACAGGACCACGTAGCCTAGAGAGGAAACAACAACAACAACAACAACAACAACAACAACAACAACAACAACAACAACACACCTCCAGCAAACAGCAGAAAGGGAGAAACGCATTAACCCCACCACGTTACCAGCGACGAGCAATCTCAGGAATGACTCAAACTTACCAACGCCGCTACAGCACGGTAGTTGCAACAAAAACAGCCACCTCAAAGAACCCTCCCAAATGGCATCCAATGTAGATCACGAGACACTTCGATTGCTGCTGGAAGCCCCAAAAATCAAAGGGGAGGAAGTCATAATCAAAGTCAGGAATGTGAAGGATAACACCGATGAGGAAGTGACCGCCTGGGCATACCCAAAAGACAAGATTGGGGAGGANGACAAGATTGGGGAGGAAGTCATAATCAAAGTCAGGAATGTGAAGGATAACACCGATGAGGAAGTGACCGCCTGGGCATACCCAAAAGACAAGATCGCCAACACCAACGCGACATATGAGAAGCCTGCTCTCATCTTCTACTTCTCCAACGCCGGGGCAAGACTCTCCCCCATCGAGAAAAGGAAATGGATGGTGAAAACCATTCAAGAACACGAGAACATCAAAACAGAGGTCGACAAGTTCTCCCTGCTTGGTCTGGGTAGAACCATGATGATCGTGGTCTTTAAAGACGCATATCAAGCAACGCACATGCTGGAGAAATGCAAAGCCTTGAACTGCAATGGATCTGTCTGCACCCTTTCACTCTGGAAACCGGAGACAGCCCAGCGAGCTGAAGTCCTACAAACAGCGATTGATGAGGGAGAAGTTCTGGGTACAATTTGACAACATCCCACCCAAAGGCCATCCCCTGATTAAGGACCGGTTGGAAGTCGAATACCCCGCAAACAAAGTGTTAAAATGGGTTCTCCCTACGCCCGACTTCTTGGGCCCCCACTGCGATTCCGTAACAGCAATCCTAGAGGTACTGACTGACGACCCCCCAGTGTTCCCTGAAGAGTGGCAATGTCTCATTGGAGACAAAGTCACGTTAGTAACAGTGTCTACCAAAGCCTCGCCAATCTGCTTCAGGTGCAGAGAAAGAGGCCACCTGGGAACAGATCCCAAATGCCCACGCTCCCCTGAACAGAAAAAAACTGAGATAGAACATTCTCGTCGAAGTTGAAGAGGCCAAAGGTATCTTGTTCGTCAATGACCCAGACTACGATGGTTGGGTCTTCGACGATAATATCCCAGATCCTAAGTGGATATGGACATACACGAACACAACCCCGACAATCAAACAGCCAGACATCTTTCCATCGCCAGACAGCAAATGGCACCACGTGGGAGCAAAGAAGATAACAGGAATCCCAGGGAAAATATACTCAGACTCGGTGGTGGATTCCCGTGCGATCAAAGAAGAAAAGAAACACGAAGACCTGTTGTGGGACCTTGAGTCAATCAGACAGCAAACTGCAGACGCCCTCGCCAAGCAAGAAGAGGACAACGACATCCTGGACGCAGCCAAATTCATTGAGGGACGCACCCTAGAGACCGACCCCTCCCTTTAGAGAAAGGCCTCACCACAAAAGGAGAACACCGGGACACCGAGCGGGAAGAAAATAAGAAAGAACGGATCAACTGAAAAGGGAAGCCCCCCTACTGACACACGGAGTTCACAGGAAGCCCCGACTGAATCAGACCCTAGCCCAATAACAAATCAGGACTGTACCCACAAAGGAATGGACATATCTCCCTCCAAGAGCGACAGGGAAGGCAAACCGAAAGAACAGGGAGACTCCCCCATTACCTAGCTGCAGGAATATCTGGAAAGAGCCAAAAATGAGAGGGAGAAAAAATTCAACATCAGTGTCATGCATGAAGCATCAGGAGAAGACAGGCCGGAGCAGCAAAGGCCCGGTAGCAGGCATCCACACATCCACGAACACCTACGACATCCTGAGAGAACAGAGTGAGTTGTCAGGATTCAGCGCCTTTAGATATCATGAGGAGAAGTGGGAAAGAGACAACTCGAGCTCCGAGTTCGGATCCAGTGCAAAAACTCATATCTACAAGAACCCAATCAGAGACATGGTACCGAAGAAGTGGAAGTCATCAAAGGGCAGGGTCAAGAGATCCAGAAAATCCACGACGGATACGATAGGAAATGGCAACGAGCAGCGAGCCCTCGAACAAGAGATCGCCATCGTCGCTGCTCAAACAAAGTGCCTGTTTGAGCAGAACATGGAATACAAAAAAAGCCACAGAAAAGAATATTGCACCATCCAAAATGTGGCAGACAACAAGGCCCCCCATGTCACTGAGAAAGCTACCTCAAATCGCAAAACGATCAAGTCAGTCAGACCCTTGGTCCCCATCCGGTACATAAATCAGTTCGAGGAGTGGCAGGTAGCCACAGACGTATCCTTCGCCTTCCCGACTGTGGGAGACCACCGGATACTGGCCAGAACAATCAGGGAAGGCATATCCGAAGACTCTCCCCTAGGAATCTACGGAATCCTCGCCCCCCCCAGAGAAGACTCAGACGAGATCAACCAGGAACTCGCCACAACCAGATCCTTTGAACCAATCCTTGTAAAACTATAAGAAAAATTGAGGTTGCACGATGGGCAGATGTGGAGAGCAAGGAACACTGTGACCGCCCTGCCATACAACACACTTGCAGGCAAGATGTGTCCGGCAGAGGACATGGCCGATTCCTGGCCGCCATCATTAGATCCCACATCCTCTTCACAAAACACTCCCTACAGGATGAAGCTGAGCCGCTTTACCTGGAACTGGAGGACGAGGATAGGCACATGGGTGAATACGACGACGACGAAGGGCTGAACGACTAGATATCCTCGGGCAGTGACGGGATCGGTACCACCCTAGCACCCGAGGGCAGCATGGGGGGATACAACCTGGGATTTGCCGTCGGGAGAAGGGCAAACGATGACGGTGAAGAAACCGAAGGAACCGGACCTGACAGCGCAGGGACCACAGCAGCGGCTGATTAGAGACCCCAACGCCCCCCCACGACTGAACTCCGCACCACAACCTCCACCCCAAAGAAAATAAAACCAGAATTTTTGCACACAGCAACCCGTCAGACGTAATCGAATGGTTGACAACAATAACCACTCTGGGACAGCGAGAACGGACCGGCAAGCAAAAGGACTAACCATCCACAGTTGGAACGTCAACAGCTTGGGCAACATTCTCACCGAAGACGACAAACTACGAGACATTAGACTCGGCCTCAAAGACAAAAGAAATCCCAAACCCGACGTCATTCTCCTACAAGAGACCCACCTATCCAACCTCACTAACCACACAAGAATAAAGAGGACCGTGGAGAAGAGCCTAGGGGGATGCCCATTCACACTGTGGTCCAACAAAGTAGACCAAAGCAACCGCGACACAACAATCCTTATACCAACTACCTCCAAAATCCGGTCCGAGGGTCTGGTAAGCAACGGCGAAGGAGACACAACGGAAGGCAGATGGTCATGGATCCAAATTACATGGCAAGGGGAAGAGATCAGGATCCTAAACCTATACGCCCCCAACACGGAAGCCGAATGCCTAGTTTTTTTTTACCACGTCAAATCACTATTCCCGACCCCCCTACCGCTAATCATAGCAAGTGACTGGAACACCACGTTGGACCCCAGCCTGGATTGCATCTCTCGGGCAGTGTTGTTGGGACCCACAAGACCGAGCACACACCTACGAAACATCATGACAGAGTTCGACCTAGTCGACCCATTCCGAATCCTCCACCCACGCAAGAAAGCCTTCTCCCTAGTCAAGAGGAACCACTCTAACCACACATCACTATCACGAATCGATTTCTTCTTAATTTCTGACATGCTACAGGGAGCAATCAAGGACATCGGTATCCTACCAGCAGCATCCTTTACGGGGCTCGACCACAAACCAACCTACTTGCTCCTTAACTTCAACTCTCCAGGAGAAAAAGGTCAAGGCTTTTTTAGACTCAACAACTCACGCCTCTCCACAGAATGCATGACTGAGGCACTCCGATGGATCTGGTGGTTCATACAGCAAGACGAGAAGAAACGTCATGACACGCACAAATGGTTCATAGACTACTATATGGACCTGGCTCAGACGGTCTCCGCAGAGTCTAGAAGCATAGCAGCAAAAAGCAAACACAGGAAGGAAGAACTTCACATCACACTCGACATCGCAGAAACCAACCTAGCATCCGATCCCTCCAACTCCTTCTACCACAACCTACTCCAATCTACCGCAGATGAACTAAACGAATGGAGAAGATGGGAACTCAGAGGCCTACAAATACGCTCCCGAATAAATGACTACATCCTATCCCTGGCTCAGACGGTCTCAGCAGAGTCTAGAAGCATAGCAGGAGAAAGCAAACACACGAAGGAAGAACTTCACATCATACTCGACATCGCAGAAACCAACCTAGCATTCGATCCCTCCAACTCCTACCACAACCTACTCCAATCTACCGCGGACGAACTAAACGAATGGAGAAGATGGGAACTCAAAGGCCTACAGATACGCGCCCGAATGAATGACTACATCCTATATGTATCCATGTCCAAGTTCTTTTTCTCCAAGATCAAGGCCAATGCAAGGAACAACACAATCGAGGGGTTGAAGGACCCAACAGACCAGGGGACGACAAAGTCAGTCAAGCGCAGACATGGTAAGAATAGCGAGGTCCTTCTACGCCAACCTCTACGAGTCCAAACCCCTGCAGATACGCGCCCGAATGAATGACTACATCCTATATGTATCCATGTCCAAGTTCTTTTTCTCCAAGATCAAGGCCAATGCAAGAAACAACACAATCGAGGGGCTGAAGGACCCAGCAGACCAGGGGACGACAAAGTCAGTCGGTGCAGACATGGTAAGAATAGTCAGGTCCTTCTACATCGACCTCTACGAGTCCAACCCCCCCGCCCCTCTTCCAACAGCTAATATCAACGCCCGTCAGCACATGATGACCTACCTAGAGAGAACGATCACCCAAGAACAAACGGAGGACTTGGATAAGCCAATCACCATAGGTGAACTTCACACGGTCGTGTCCTAGATGGGAAACGGCAAAGCACCCGGGATCGATGGCCTGTCCAAAGAATTATGGATCCAGTTTTGGCCAACATTGGGCAATGACCTCTTTAACTTCATCAACGACAGCAGAGAAAAGAGAGGCCTGGGTCAATTTCTGAGCACCAGCGTAGTGTCGCTAGTATACAAAAAGGGCGACAAGGAGGACCTCAAGAACTACAGACCAATCTCACTTCTCACAACGTCGTACAAAATCCTAGCAAAGGCATTAGCCAAGAGAATCATAAAACTAACAGACAACTGCTTTCACATCGACCAAGCAGGCTCGATATCCATTATGGGGAGCGTCAGTCCGGTTCCTATTCCCCCGGCAAGTCAAAATTGGTTACATCATATTACTCACTCAACGCTTCCTTCCGTCAGGCCGAAGGACCCCTGACCAGCATTGATTACTCCTTCTAAGGAGGATTGACTGTCAGCTTGYTGAGGCTTCTASTTAGRGCCTGTCGAAYGAGTCCCTGTATTGCGAGAACAGTGGGGGCGTCCGCTCTGTGTTCTGTTGTTTGTCCTTGTCCTTCTCTTTGTGTGTCCTCCTTTTGTTGATCACCATACAGAACCTTCTGCCAGGTCCCCCGGCAGGTACCCTCGTAGTCTTCATGATTGTGCCTGATGCCATTTCTTCCACCTCAGTCTGTTGTCAACTATCGTTGCCACCTTGCCCTTTAGCAACCAGTTCCTTATGAATGAACGTTTCTTGGTTGCTTGTCCTTCTGGTCTGTCTCGTAGAGTTCACTATTCTCCGGCATCTGCTCCTGATTTCCATCTCTGCCATGCTCAGCAGTAGTGACCACATTTCTTCCCTTGCCACCTTTGTTCCCTCGACTGTCTAAGTGCACTTGCGTTTCCATATCACCCACAAAGCCAACTTCCTGAGCAGGGTGGACCATACTTCCCTGCTGCCTGTGATGTTGTTGGGGATGTTAGTTAGGAGTAGGATAGAGATAGGGGGAATGTTAGGGGGGGGCGAAGCGAACAGGAACGAGGATAGCTCATGGACCTTCTTCCATGTCCAGGTTGCTTCTGGGCAGAAGAGGGGGCAGTGGGGGATGTCTTCGGGTGAGTCGTTGTTGCACCTTGAGCAACATTCCGAGCTATGAGGATCAAAATGTTTCCTTCTCACGTGTAGCCATTGGTTGACTGGGAGGGCTGCATGTGCTATGAGCCATTGCATACTTCGGATTCTAATTGGTCTGATGAGGAGGTATTTGGTCCATGTGGTGTAGATGGGGGTCGTGGTATCTAGGTTCAGTATGGTTCTCCGTTTCTCTGCCAGCCTTGGATTCGGGTCCCTGGTTTGTAGCCCGAGGTTATATCCGAACTTAACGTCATATTTTGTTATCGTCCTCGATTTACCGGCCGTGCCCAGATCCCATATCCATTCCTTTGGGTCAAATTCCAGCTCCTTGATGTTGAGTTCCGATTGGAATATAAACCAGGGTTTCTTGTGAGAGACTCTAACCTTCCTGAGAAGGTAGGTTTCTATTTGTTCGTTCTGTGGTGTTTTGTTTAGGACCTCTAGTTCATATATGTTGTGTTTGGTGATGGGTTAGGATACGAACTTGG
This sequence comes from Chara braunii, assembly GCA_003427395.1. Lineage (NCBI taxonomy): Eukaryota > Viridiplantae > Streptophyta > Charophyceae > Charales > Characeae > Chara > Chara braunii. The sequence continues at coordinate 373,570 of BFEA01000728.1, read as the reverse complement.
CCTGGTAGTTGAGTCCGGTTTTGACACAAAGCGGTAGGCTCTTGTTGGTGGGGTTTGTGTAGTGAGTAGTCCCCAGTCTCCTGGTTTCCACGTATGTGTCTCTTTTAGGAGGGTCGTCCATGGGGGGGGAATGCTTTGGAGGATTTCTGATAGGTTGGTGGTCAGTAGGTGGCAACCTTTTTAGGGAGTGCGAAGGTCCTATGCGGTGAGCCATTCTTGTCGGTCCTTGGACCAGAGATGTTTGACCTGCCATACTCCTCTCTCCACCCAAGACAACCATCTCCGGTCTTTGGCCCGGAGAGTCCACGGTCTGCCCTCTGTGTCTTTGATCCAAGGGTTGCAGAACAAGGGATGTCGTAGGACTTCCTCTTTGTTGCTCGGGGGTTCTTTCTTTTTCTGGTATCATACGACGCCAGGCGTTCAGGATCGGTGACCAGTAGGGGGTGGGTGTAGTGGGGGGTTGAATGTGGGTTGCTGGGTTAGTTTTCCTTGTTGGTCTCCCCGATTTGATTGTCCATTCCTTTGCCATGATCCAGAACATGCCACTCATGTTCGGTGGGGTCGCTACTGGTGCCAAATTCCTTATGTTGTCTACCGCCATCTTGGTCCACGGGAGGGCTTGTTTGGTTAGGATTTTGATTATCCATTTCATTTGGAGAGCGATCGCTTCCTGTTTAGGGTCGATTATACCTAGTCCTCCTCCTTGTGGTTTCCTGATGACAGTTCGCCAGGCCACCTTGTTTATGTAGGAGGTTCTGCTGGGGTCGCCAATCCACAAATAGCATCTGGCTCTAGCCTTCAACTTCTCCAGGTCGTCATCGGGGGGGCACCATATGGAGGCCATGTACCACAAAGTGGAGAATACTGCTGTGTTGATGATTAGGGCTCTCCCTAGAAGGGAGGCCTGGGCTTTGTTGCAGGTGGCTAGCCGGTTTATTGCTTTGGCGAGTAGAGTCTCCCCCATCCCTTGCCAGGTGCCATCCCTATTTACCATAATGCCTAGATATCGGAGTGCTTGATCGCTTGTAGTCCAAGACATTGGGGTGGATGGGTCTGGGGGTTGGGGGGGGGTGCCTTCTGCAAGCCACCACCCTGCCGTTTTCAACCAATTGACCTTCATTTCTGAGGGAAGTCTGAAGGCTTCCATGGCGCGCACCAAGGCCTGGAAGGAGAAGTTGTTAGTGCGGATGAGGACCATGAGATCGTCTGCGAACATCAGTGTTGTGGGGAGAGCAAAGTCGTGGAGGGGGTTGTGGTTTCGATCGGTCAGGCGGTCTATGGATGGGTCCTTGTGCAAGAACGATGCTATGGCTTCCATTATGAACAAGAATATTGGGGGTGCGAGGGGGTTGCCTTGCCGGACTGATCTCGATATCGGGTAGGTGTCTGACAGTATTCTGTTTATCTGCACCCTGCCTGTGGCATCCCCGCAGAGTACTCTAACCCACTCTCTGGAATTTGGGCCAACTCCCATCTTCTTCATGTAGTTGTGGAGGAAGTCACAATTGACTTGATCGTATGCCTTTTCAAAGTCGAAGAATAAGGTTGCCGCTTGCATTCGTTTTTCTGTGATCTTCTTTGCAGCCTCGTTTAGAGCAAGCGGCAACCTTATTCACATCCTGGATAATGTGATGGCTCTAAACGAGGCTGCAAAGAAGATCACAGAAAACATTCTGATCCTGATAGCTCGGAATGTTGCTCAAGGTGCAACAACGACTCACCCGAAGACATCCCCCACTGCCCCCTCTTCTGCCCAGAAGCAACCTGGACATGGAAGAAGGTCCATGAGCTATGCTCGTTCCTGTTCGCTTCGCCCCCCCCTAACATTCCCCCTATCTCTATCCTACTCCTAACTAACATCCCCAACAACATCACAGGCAGCAGGGAAGTATGGTCCACCCTGCTCAGGAAGTTGGCTTTGTGGGTGATATGGAAACGCAAGTGCACTCAGACAGTCGAGGGAACAAAGGTGGCAAGGGAAGAAATGTGGTCACTACTGCTGAGCATGGCAGAGACGGAAATCAGGAGCAGATGCCGGAGAATAGTGAACTCTACGAGACAGACCAAGAAGACTGAGGTGGAAGAAATGGCATCAGGCACAATCATGAAGACTACGAGGGTACCTGCCGGGGGACCTGGCAGAAGGTTCTGTATGGTGATCAACAAAAGGAGGACACACAAAGAGAAGGACAAGGACAAACAACAGAACACAGAGCGGACCCCCCCACTGTTCTCGCAATACAGGGACTCATTCGACAGGCCCTAACTAGAAGCCTCAGCAAGCTGACAGTCAATCCTCCTTAGAAGGAGTAATCAATGCTGGTCAGGGGTCCTTCGGCCTGACGGAAGGAAGCGTTGAGTGAGTAATATGATGTAACCAATTTTGACTTGCCGGGGGAATAGGAACCGGACTG
>BFEA01000728.1:345606-356632 GCA_003427395.1 Chara braunii | reverse complement strand
GGGACGAGGAGGAGGAGGTGAAGGAGATGGAAGAGGAGGAGGAGAAGAGGAGGAGGAGGAGAGGAGGAAGAGGAAGTTGAGGAGGAGAGGAGGAGAGGAGGAGGAGAGGAGGAGGAGTAGGGGAAGAGGAGAAGACCTGTCTCTTATACACATCTAGATGAGGGAGAGGGCACGAAAAAATACTCTATTCGGTTCTCTTCCGGGAAGCGAAAGCCGAAGAGCTCCCCCCGCGGAGCTTGAGCTCCGCATTCCCTCCTGCCTCCCTCCCGCTATCGCTGCCTGCTCTTCCATGAAAAACCCTAGACCTCCATAGGCGTGCCGTGGCCCGAGGCAGTGATGGAGATTTTGGAGCTCTTCATTCCGTGCTATTCGTGGAAGCCACATACGAATTCAAAGCGGACACTGTTTTTTTCTTTTTTTTTTGTTTCTTTTTTTTTTTTGGCAAACCACTCCCCGTTCGCTGCTCTTCCAGGAAACGACAGCCGCAGAGCCCCCCCCTGGAGACTGAGCTCCGCATTCCATCCCTCTGGCCCCCCATCACTGATTTTCAGTGAAAAACCCTAAAGCTTCCATAGCAGCGTCTGAGGCAGCTATGGAGGTTCAAGAGAGTTTTGGAGCCACCTTGGCGACGGTCGTCATTTTTCCTCGGACGAGGTTTCAATAGCAAAAACAGAGAAAACAAAAAAAAAAAAAAGCTGGAGTCATCACAAAACAAATCCCCCCCCCCCGGCCCCCAACCCTCCAACCCCTCAAGAGAAAAAAAAAGAAAAAAAAAAGAAAAGAGTAAGGTACCTAAGAAAAGCAACTTTTTGTGTTAGGGTTTAGGCAGAGATGCATTTTTTTGTTTCCATTCCAGAAATTCTTTGAAATTATGTGTTTGGAAAGAGAGTCATCATAGTGAGCAAGAATTAACCACCAAGAAAAGAGAAAATATTTTTTTGAAGAAACGAGAGAGAGAAAGAGAGAGAGAGGAAAAGACAAAGACAAGGCATCTAATGAAAGGTGCGAGAAAAATAATTAACAAAGCAGGAAAATAAAAACGTATCTGATTTTTTTATTTTATTTTATTTTTATTTTTATATTTTTTTGTATGCGTGTCATCCTTGCGCAGGGGCCATGCTAATCTTCTCTGTATCGTTTCAATTTTTACGGATGTCCCGAAGGACACGTATCTGAATTTCGAAACGAATATTCTGTCCGATACACAATTGTGGAGCCGACACAGCAAAAGGGGAAGAAAAAACTGACCTCATACGAGCCAACTCTCTTCTGAAAAGAACCTCTCTCTCTCTCTCTCTCTCTCTCTCTCTCTCTCTCTCTCTCTCTCTCTCTCTCTCTCTCTCTCTCTCTCTCTCTCTCTGTGTGTGTGTGTGTGTGTGTGTGTGTGTGTGTGTGTGTGTGTGTCTGTGTCTNTGTGTGTGTGTCTGTGTCTGTGTGTGTGTGTGTGTGTGTGGCTCCCTTCATTGTTCACAGCGGGTCCGAAATTACAATACCATGTCGATCTTCAAAACGCACATCGGATGTCTAAGTATATTTCCATCAGGGGGCCACCTCTCTCTCTCTCTCTCTCTCTCTCTCTCTCTCTCTCTCTCTCTCTCTCTCTCTCTCTCTCTGTGTGGCTCCCCTCATTTTTCACAGCGGGCCCGAAATTACAATACCATGTCGATCTTCAAAACGCACATCGGATGTCTAAGTATATTTCCATCACGGGACCACCACCTATCGTGCAACTTGCACGCATTAAGAGAGGCATTCGCCGGGACGAGGAGGAGGAGGTGAAGGAGATGGAAGAGGAGGAGGAGAAGAGGAGGAGGAGGAGAGGAGGAAGAGGAAGTTGAGGAGGAGAGGAGGAGGAGAAGCGGAGGAGGAGACGAGGAGAAGGAAGAAGAGGAGAAGGAAGAAGAGGAGAAGGAAGATGAGGAGGAGGAGGAGGTGGTAGAAGACGAACTTCTAAGACTGCCCCTCTCCTCCCAATCTTGGTCCTCCTTCGTCCTCGACACCCCTCTTCCTCCTCTTTCGACTACACATTCTCCCTCTGCCCGCCTCAATCCTCCTACCTATCTTGTCTTTTTTTCTTTCGTTTTTTTTCTTTTTTTTGGGGGGGGTGGGGGGACCATTTCTCGATCCATGCGTGTCAATCCTTGAAAGCGCAGGGACCTTTTTGTGTAATTACCCTTCTCTTCTCTGTATCGTTCCCATTCTAACAGCTGTCCCCAAGGACAGCAGTCTTGTTTTTCACACATGCTTGCCTTCCCTCCTGGACGCCCCTCTTCTCTTCACCCTCCTTGGACTACCCGTCTTCCACCGAGCAGAACATACCGTAATTATCGCTGCATCTAGACTGAAAGTTGCATCATATACAGCTAGTATGACCGTATGTTCTATTCGGCGGAAGGTGGGCAACATTCGTCCTCTACACCCATCCTTCTCCTCGCGCCATACTCCAGGTAGCCTTCGTCTCCCGTGCTCTTTGCGCCATCTATGCCCCCCTTCCGTTCTATCAAATTAGCGCTACCATAGCTATGCCCGTCTAGTCCGTCTCTCGTTCTAGCTCCTCCTCAGCCGCTCGCCTTTCGATTGGACCTATCTGCATGCACACTTAAACACCTTCACATCACCTTCCTGCAAAGCGCCTCCTGGCTCTCCTGGGAGGAGGAGGAGGAGGAGGAGGGGGAGGAGGAGGCGAGGGAGAGAAGGAGAAGGAGAAGAAAAGGAGAGGGGGAGGAGGAGGAAGAAAGAAGAGGAGAAGTGAGAGGTGGAGGGGGAGAAGGTAAGGCGGAGAGGAGGCGGAAGAGGCGAAGAGGAAGAGGCGGAACGAGGAGAACAGGTGGAGGGGGACGTGGAGGAGGGGGAGGAGGAGGAGAAGAGGAGGGGGGGAGGGAAATGACCTGGAAAGACGGCTTAGGCGATGGCGAGGTCAATGACAATCATGACCTTCGCGGACGAACGATTCAGTTCGCTCCGTTCCATTCACTGCTGACGTCAACGTTTGCTTTTTTGCTCGGGCGACATTCGAATTCGAATGCCCCTGGCCCGCGCGAAAGATGGCGCGGCAAGTTCAGGATAGGGCCGACGGGTAGCTGGACCCGTCACCATCGGCCAAGATTTTGAATGCACCTGGACACAGCGTGTAGTTAGATACTCCGCAGGGTGTCCTCGGGCTACGAGGATGATTCCGTGGGGAAATTTTGGAATTTTGCCGGCTTCTTTCCACCAATCCTCGGGGAATGGCTCCAAGACGGTGACTTCCCCCGGCCAATTTTATACGATTATACGCGGCCGCCAATTTTATATGATTATGGGCCGCCGCAGGAGGTGTGTCCGTGGGGCCGCCGCAGGAGGTGTGTCCGTGGGGCGGTTGGGATGTCCGCTCAAAAGGCATGTTGGTTCACAGGCGACGGGCGTGAAAAAAAGAAAAAAAAACTTTTAAAAAGGTGTAAATGTTCCCGTCCAAAATTCAAATTTGAGTTTCGGGCGAGGGACGACGGCTAGGTGGCACACAGGTATTCCCAGCGCGGCGGCTAGGCAGTGGATATGTCTTTTTCCTCGCCATCCCTTTCATGCCTGCCTTGTTCTCGCCCCGTTGAGTGACGACGACGACGCGCAGTGTGTGGTGGAAGGTGTGTCCGGCAAAGAGGTCCGTCGTTAGGTCGGCTCCTTGAGTGATAGCGCGTGGCAGCTTGGAGCACGAGCTTCGGTGGGCGAAGACCTCCATTGTGCCATCATCCGTTCCGGTCGCCTGAGGACGCGTTGTCGAGCGCATCGGCCCCCGCGCGAGCGAGGGCCCTCCCGGCCGCATCACGCAGGAGAAACTTAGGCTTTCAACTTTTCAGAGACAACTCGAGGACGACACGGTAACCCGCGCCGACCCTTCGCCGCTCCGGCCGAGTGCGCCAGCCGTACATCCCGCGGTCCCCTACGACAAGATAGGTTCCAGCGGGGCACAACTTGCCTTCCCTAAGGGGTTGTCAACACCCTTAGGGGTGTATCCCCGCCGAGCTACCGGCCCACGTACGAAGGCTTTTATAATGCAATTGCAGAGGTAGGCCGGCCGAGGGCGTTTGCTCGTTCGTTGTAGCATAGGTACGCATGGTTGAACGCCAAAGTGGACCCGAATATCGTCCGTCCCTGGGGCGCTGATCTCCCAAGAATCGGAACGTACACCGGTCGACTAGGACGTGATATTCCAAGTGTAAGGAAAACTTTGAGTGATCCTAGTCCATTCTTTCAAAAACAATCAAGAGTTACTCGGACAAAACACTTTCAAATGAAGAAGACTCAGGTCAGCGTAAGTTAACTTATCTTCTGAAATCGATTTATCCATAATAGAATTCAACACGCATACCACCCATTCAGAACGAGTCAACATAGGTCGACTTGACTTGCCATCCAACGACGAGCCATCATGAGCTGACTCGCTTTCAAATAACACTTATCAACAAAATGATAAACGCATGATTAACATGCATAGCCACGCTCAAATAATGTCTGACCACAATATCTCCACTCCGCTTGCCAAATGGCTGGCCTGACACAATTTTTCGACTTGATGAGATGCGTTGCCAAGTTCTTTCATTCCGCTCCATACTGACTGCTAGAAAAGAAACGCAGACAACTCTCAATTTTGAAGTAGAGTTAGGATACCATTGCTTTAATGGTGACTGCACTATCTTTCTAACTTTGGTGTGAATGACAGTTGCAAGTAATCTGGCGGAATAGTGGTCAGATTAGCGGTTGATTTGGACAACCGATACACTGGTTACCCCGCCGAAAACGAGGGATCCGCTCTCAAATTTTGTTGGTTGCCTTGTCCTCCTCGGCAATAACGTCTTTTTCCATCCCACGAATGATGAACTTGAAGTACCCGTCTTCATCATAAGAATTTTCAAAGCATTGCATTAGTCGCTACTTCCTATCAACCTATCTAAACTTTTCCAGGTTTGCACTTCTTATGGTGCAAACCTATCAGCGGAGGTAGTACCTACTCGCACTTCATCCAAAACTAGTGAATACACGTATTGGGCTTCTTTAGGCGCCAGTTCCCCATACGTCAGTGGCTCCTAAAATTGCCACTACTACCATACTAGAGGGGTATGCTATGGCAACTCCCCTTAACGCGAGGTGTCAAGAAACTTAGGGCCCTTTTGTGAATAAGCGTATGTCCTTTCCCTAGGAGGTGGTCCGGGATACTCCTCGTCCTCGCCCGAGCGAACCTCGGATCTCAGAAGTCGGGCTGGCTCCACCACAACAGCATGGTAAACATGCAGGTCGTGAAAACTAGACTGAAACGAAAGTTCATTTTGCCTGATTTTGCGATACGGTTTTTGATGAACTAGTTTTGAGGGCAAGATTTAGATCTCAGGTGTACGGGTCACAACAACATAGATAAAAAATAGGTTTTCAAGAAAACGTATTTAACCCTGCGATCAATGTCTCACGACAATATACTAAAGTTCAAGTTTTTTTCACATCGAAGAAATTCAAAGAAGCCATGTCAATAATATAACAGTTTTGCAGAAAATTTGAGGTTAGCCACAAGCACAGTTGAGGCAAAGAGCGAATTCCTAATTGTCATCACCAAGTCTGTGTCCACAAAAACAGGTGTTGCCAAATAAAATTTCATTGCATGTACGAAGTGCAACAACCATCTCATTGCAAGTCCCAACAGTAAGGCAGAAAGTCAACAACTATCCAAGCATACCCAAGAAAAGCAAGTGGGCAGGTTCCCATGTACTTGGCAACATTGGTGGAAAAAACTCAAACATTAAAAGTGATTAATGTCCCAAGAGAGCCTACAAAAAATATGTGCCACATAAAAGCACCAAAGCAACAAGGCTGTGTCATCAAACCTATGCGAGGCGAATGGAAGGTCCCTATCAACTTATGCATGCCTGAAGCCTCAGGCGTGTCTCCAACCCTCAGACACTGTGCGGCTCTTGCTGTCTTTCTCCTTCGTGGCGCTCTCCACAAAGCCTCTCCCTGCCAACCTTGCCCTGACGCCCCTCACACAATGCAGATCGCTTTCAATAACCAGCACATTTCGTTTGCACAACAGTGTTGCAATGGCTCCAGTCCCCGATCCAGGATAAGCATCCACTATGTATGAGTCATTCGGGTCAGAAAACTTCTTGATGAGCCACTCATACAAGAAGATCGGTTTCTGGTAGGGACACAAAATCTCATTGTCTTCAGCAAAAGTGTACTTCCTCACCACCGCATTGTGACTCCAGCAGGTCATCCTCGTGTCAGAGTCGTTGAACTGGAACTGAATGGGCTCCCTGGAGCCGCTCTGGCTGTAGAAACCAAGAACACAATGCTGCTAGCAGTTCGTGAGCTTGAGACTTGCACAAGTACTAATGTTGGGAGCAACCCAAATGTCCACCTCCACCCCACAATTGCAAAGCTTCTGAAAATGCAGATTTCACGTCAGCAAGCATGTCAGAGGAGCAGAAACCAGCAATGACCCAATATGGTGCGTATGTGATCTTCTTGAACCTCGCAATGCTGCCCTCTATCTGAGGCCTACTGAACAGCTCATGATCATCCACAGAACCCTCTGCGTTGTAGCCACATGAGAAGTCCATAATGCATAAGGTAAAGGGGAGTCTATCCTCCATTTTCTCTGGTAGTTGGAGCATGTCGCAGTGCGCCACCTTCACAGTTCCCTTGTAGCCCTCCCCCTAAAAAAACAGTCCAGTTTGTGAGAAGGCCCTCAGAATCTTGTGTTGTTGTTGTCTGCTCCTCTTGTTGTGAATACCGCAACTTGTCCCTATAGTTGAGGGCCTTGACAATGTACAACTGCATAGCAAGAGGAGTTTCCTTGACATTCCTCTCATACAACTTATAGTACTGAGACAACATAACCTCCTGCGTATGCACAACGAACTCCTCTTTGACGGCCTCCCAACCGTCTGCCCCTACCCCTTCCACGAATGTCGCAACTATTCTCAAATGAACCTTAAGAAGCGTGAACTTGTGGTTCATCTCGTCGAGCGACAGGACCCCACTCTTAACTTCTGTGAGGATTGAGACCACCAGAGCATCATTGAGCGCAACCATCCCCAGCAGAGGCTTGTAAGGCATATCTGCAGGTTCACTCACTATCTCATTCTTTTCAGAAACATACATCAAAGGATTGAGTGCCATGAGAGAAAGACGCTCCTTACAAACATTTTTCTTATTCTTTTTCACTGGCCTTCCACCCTTTTCCCCCTTCCCTGTGTCACTGCCAGATGCACTCGACTCAGCAACCTCAAGAGACTTGACCTTCTTACCACCCGTGCCCTTCTTCATCTTCACATCTTTGATCTTTGCCTCCTCCCACAAAGTGAAAATATCAAACAGCAAAGCCCAAACCTGTAGCCCTCTCATGCAAATTTAAAGTTGAGGATCCCAGGGACCAATCTGAATCCATGAAAAAAACGGGATACCAAGCGCCTCCAAACATGCCCTTTTGGCCTCATTCGATTTCTCACACCCCATCCTTTCGAAAACATCCCTCGAATAGCGCATTCTCTGAATGAAAGTGAACTTCTTGTAATAACCTGCTACATTGTTATGCTCATGACCAACCAGCAGCGACTCCTCAACAGTAAGTCTCACGTACACATAGCAAACATACCTCTTATAGACGTCAACGTGAGGGTGTTTCACCATCAAACGGCTGCGTGCCTCACGACAATGACCGCCGCCCAAAATCCAAATGGTGTAGCCCCCTGACCGCAACTTCTGTACATCTACCTGATCAACTGCTGTACACTCAGCCGAGTCAGTCATGCCCATAAAAGGCAAGTGGTCCCCACGAGGCGCCCTCTCCATAGACGCCATGAGGACCCTGACGTGGTACTCTGTGGGGAATCTGACCTCCCTTGATCTCCGGCCGTCGGGAGTGTCCATAGGAGGCCGGATCATGCAGGACATTGGCAAACTCAAAATGTCCTCAATTACCTTTTTCGCATTCAAGGAAACCAGCTGCTCCACATCCTCTCAAGAGGTGTCCCACTCGCAGGCTCTGGTTCAAGATCCGCCACAGCAGTGGCAGTGTCTGCGGATCTCTTCCCTTTCCCACCAGAACCCCCACTTCCCTTGTGCGCCCTCTTGCCTCGCCCTTCTGGACTGCGCTCTTCTGCAACAGGACGCCTAGTCACAACTTTTTTCCTCTTTTGCGACTGCTGCTGTTGTTGCTGCCCTAGGGACTGTGCAGGGTGCCACCTCGACGCAACCATATTTGTATTCAGAACAATCAAGGGTTGCCGACGAGAGGGTCCCTCTTAAGATTGCCTGTGCGAAGCAGTTCTACTGCTCTCTGCAGGTTGTAGTTGGGACACGGTCGGTGTCTGCTGAACAGGAGGAGGACCACGAACAGGCATTTCTGAAGAAGACGTGAAACCAACGCCAACCGAGTGTGGGACATCATGAGGAGCGCCCATCTGCGAAAAAGGGTGGTAGACACCACCACCAGACAAAGGTGGGAGAGGTGAAGACTGAACGCCCCCAATAACCGTGCGGTTTGCCATGAAAGTAGTATAATAGAAACAAATGTACGCACTAAGCGTATCGCTGAACAACTGCCACAAAGTAAGAAAAAACAAAAGACAAGCAGTCCATGAGAAACACCGAGCGACAACTGCAAACAATCGATGACAGATCAGCTAACATCACGATTAATCTCGCTGAACTCCGTGATTGACAACTGTCGTGCTTGAGTGCTTGACTGACATGTTCGGTGGTTGGTCAACAGGGTGCAGGTCACTGACACACTAAGCAGCAAAAGAAAAAAAAAAAAAAAAAAAAAAACAGCTGACACATACAGGTTTGTCAGTCAATCCATCAATCCATCAATCCATCAATCAAACAATCAGTCAATCAATCAATCAATCAATTAATCAATCAATCAATCAATCAATCAATCAATCAATCGGTCAATGACTCAAAACTAGTTCTTGTGTGTCCCTAGGTCAGCTGCAAGGTCCAACACTAGTTCTGGTTCACCGAAACTTGCAAGTGAAATTGATTGATTGATTGATTAATTGATTGATTGATTGATTGATGCACCAGTGCCAGTTCTAGTTTACCAGAACACAGTTGCCCTGTAGCAGAGCTAGTTCTGCTTCAATACTAGTTCTGGTTTACCTGAACTCAGCTCCCCTGAAGCAGAGCTGAATCTGTTGCAGCAGAGTCGGGTTCTAATGCACCAGAAGTGAGCCTCTTGATTGATTGATTGATTGATTGATCGATTGATCGATAGATCGATTGAAAGCACCCGTACGAGTTCTGGTTCACCAGAACGCAACTCCCCTGCAGCAGAGGTAGTTCTGCTGCAGTGCGAGTTCCGGTTTATCAGAACGTAGCCCCCCTGTAGCAGAGCTGAATCCGCAGCAGAAGAGTCGGGTTTTGATGCACTAGAGCTGGACCTCTTGATTGACCGATTGGTCAGTTGATTCACTAATTGGCCGATAGATTGATTGATTGGAAGCAGCCATACTAGTCCTGGTTACCAGAACGCAACTCCCCTGCAGCAGAGCTAGTTCTGCTGCAGTGCTAGTTCTGGTTTCTCATAACGCAACTCCTCTACAACAAAGTTGAATCTGTTGCAGCGGAGTCGGGCTCTGATGCACCAGAACTGAACCTCTCAACTGATTGATTTGTTGATTGGGCTGATTGACTGACCGATAGATTGATTGATTGAAAGCACATGTACTAGATCTGGTCAGGCAATCAACCAATCAATCTTGGGGAGGGATGGGCAATGCTTCGTGTGGGATTGGTCATCCCCGCTCGGACGCCTGTTTGAGGCACTTCCACAATGGAATCGATTACGTAATCTATTCTGTTTTGGAATCGCCTCAAACAGGCACTTGACTGTGGCGAACTGGCGCATGCAGGTGCCTGTTTGAGGCGCTTCCAAAACAAAATCGATTACGTAATCGATTCTGTTTTCGAATCTCCTCAAACAGGCACTTGAGTGTGGCGAACCAGCGCATGTAGGTACCTGTTTCAGGCGATTCCAAAACATAATCGAGTACGTAATTGATTCTGTTTTCGAATTGCCTCATACAAGCGTCTGAAAGACGTACAGGCATGGATCTATCGGTCCATTGATCGATCGATCAATCAATCAATCAATCAATCAATCAATCAAAATAAATCCTAAATGACAATCCTACATGACAAGACTTAGTCCCACATGCAAGCACCGCCCTTCACAAGCAACTACAGGCCAGGCCCCGGAGTTGGAGGAGGGCGTGGAGGAGGGCGTGGAGGAGGAGGAGGAGGAGGAGGAGGAGAAGGGAGGGGGAGGACGATGGCGAGCAGCAATAAAATGTGATTGATTGATTCATTGATTGATTGATCGATCCCTCCATCGCTCCCTCCCTCTACTCCGCTCGGACGCCTATATGAAGCACTTCCACGACGGAATCGATTACGTAATCGATTCCGTTTTGGAATCGCCTGAAACAGGCACCTGCACGGGCCACTTCGCCGCTGCGAGGCACCTGTTATGCGGCGATCCCAAAACAGAATCGATTACGTAATCGATTTTGTTTTGGAATCACCTGAAACAGGCACCTGCACGCGGTGGTTCGCCACACTCAAGTGCCTGTTTGAGGCGATTCCAAAACAGAATCGATTCTGTTTTGGAATCGCTTCAAACAAGCACTTGAGTGTGGCGAACCGCCGCGTGCAGGTGCCTGTTTCAGGTGATTCCAAAACAGAATCGATTACGTAATCGATTCTGTTTTGGGATCGCCACATAACACGCGTCCGAGCGGCGTACAGGCAGGGATCGACCGATCCATCAATCAATCAATCAATCAAAACAAATCTTGAATGACAATCCTAGATGACAAGCCCTGAAATATTTGCCTTCGAAAATCTGATCTAAATTGCGTCTACATTACGTTACCCTGCCTACAGACGATGACGCCCAAGATAAACTTTGACGAAACAAGTAATCATATGAATTTCATAGAGAGAGAGAGAGAGAGAGAGAGAGAGAGAGAGAGAGAGAGAGAGAGAGAGAGAG
>BFEA01000728.1:320574-343691 GCA_003427395.1 Chara braunii | reverse complement strand
GAGAAGATGCAAATCCAAAGAGCCATTGCAAAACCTTTTTCGTACGCATGACAAAAACTCAGGCACTGAAAGTTATCTTGAAAACGCTCAAGTCCGTGTCATGCAGGCGTCTGTATATATATATGTTTTTCCCATTTTGCTATGTCTGTCGTCTTCATCCTCAAATACGAGTGCGCGGTCCTCTGCCTCACGGTCTGTCTTCCTCCTCCTCCTCCTCCTCCTCCTCCTTTTCTTCCGTATTCGAAAACAATTTCCCTCCTTTTTTCTTTCCCCGCGAAGAAATGTCCTTACGACCATCGGTCGATGTTTCTCGCTCGCCTTTTTTTAATTAATAAATTATTATTATTTATTTTTCCCTTAATTCTTGAAACCGTCATTTTGGGTTGGAGAGAAAGCTAGGCTAACTCCAGCGTGAAGTTGAGATCAGCTTGTACGCATCACACAAGCACGTGATGAGGATGGCAGCTGCCACGGTGTTCGAACCATCAGTCGTGTGGCGATGGCAGCTGGCTTCCCTCCCCAAGATAGAACAAATAACGGGGCAGATCAATCGGAATCGATGAGGAGGAGGAGGAGGAGGAGGAGGAGGAGGAGGAGCGGGGAGGGGGGGACGATGGCGAGCAGCAATGAATGTGATTGATTGATTGATTGATTGATTGATTGACTGATTGATTGATCTCTCCATCTCTCCCTCCCTCTACTCCGCTCGGACGCCAGTATGACGCTTCCACGACGAAATTGATTACATAATCTATTTCATTTTGGAAGCGCCTGACCAGGGGACCTGCACGGGCCACTTTGCCGCTGCGAGGCGCCTGTTATGCGGCGATTCCAAAACCGAATCGATTACGTAATCGATTCTGTTTTGGAATCGCCTGAAACAGGCACCTGCACGTGGCGGTTCGCCACGTTCAAGTGCCCGTTTGAAGCGTTTCCAAAACAGAATCGATTACGTAATCGATTCTGTTTTGGAAACGCTTCAAACGGGCACTTGAACGTGGCGAACCGCCACGTGTAGGCACCTGTTTCAGACGATTCCAAAACAGAATTGATTATGTAATCGATTCTGTTTTTGGATCGCCGCATAATAGGCGTTCGAGCGGCGTATAGGCAGGGATCGACCTATCCATCAATCAATCAATCGATCAAAACAAATCTTGAATAACAATCCTAGATTGCAAGTCCCACGTGCAAGCACGGCCATCCCTCCCCCAGATAGACCAAATAACGGGCCAGATCAACTGGAATCGATGAGGAGGAGGAGGAGGGCAATGAGGAGGAGGAGGAGGAGGGCGTGGAGGAGGAGGAGGAGGGCGTGGAGGAGAAGGAGGAGGAGGAGGAGGAGGAGGAGGAGGGGGGGGGAGGACGATGGCGAGCAGCAATGGATGTGATTGATTGATTGATTGATTGAAACGGTGTTTTAGTGAAAAATGAAATGTTTTGTAAAATGTGAACATAATGAAATTAACAAATTTGCCAGAAAAAAAGCAAATTAACAACAAAAGCAGAGGATTTTAGCATCTTATTGACAAATATAGTATAATTAAGTATTCCAAAGAAAATTGTATATCTGCATCAATACAAGTATCATTAGTCAACTATTGTATATATCAACCTTTCATAAGTTAAACATGAATACATCCATGATTCTATTTCAAAAAAAAATTGCATATCTGCATCAATACAAGTTTCATGAGTCAATTATTGTATATTATCTCAGCCTTTCATAACATGAATACATCCACTCTATCGCAAAATCCAAGAAGTCATATATTAAGTATAATATAAAGCTTACACAATATGGACACATATTGCAAAACGCGAGATTTAGACAAAGTGTAAAAGCTAGTGAAATGGGGGGGGGGGGAGAGGGTTGGGGGGAGCCGGGTTGGCGGAAGCGGCACTAACCTGGAGAGTGGGCCAGTTGTCGTGTTAACGCTGGCGGACTGCTGCGTTGATTCTCCCAGAACGCGAACAACGGAGCGCTGAAAAAAGGTCGCGGCTACTCATGTGGGGGAAACGCTCTTGTGCAACAGAGGGATGGGATTGTACTATGGCGTGAAACATCATCCCCGCGCCTCCGCTTTGCCCAACGGGAAAAGATGATCGTGGTCGACGGTCGACGGACGATTCGACGACTAAGAATCACCGGGGGAAAATAGGACGGTCCACTGGCCGCACCACAAGATCCCCGCCTGCAGCCAGCCGATCATCCCGACCGTCCGCATTCCCGGATCGGACGGCCACCAGGTGCGTCCGGAGGGCCCACCCGAAAAACTATATATATGGAGGGGGTCCACCACTTCCCATTTTCGGTTTTGTTCGGTTTCGGGTGGGCAACGCAGCAACAACGCAGCGCAGCGAAGGCTCTTGCACAACAGACTACGTGCATGGCGCGGCGACGGAGCACAGGGATTCGTTGACACATCGGAGGTCCGTGCATAGCAGACCACTTGCGCGACACGACGGCGGACCACAACGAAGGTGCCGACGGTCGCAGGTCGCGACGACAGAGGCGAGCAGACTAACCCAGAACGTGACGCGCAGCCACAGCAGAGCACCCCAAGTCCGCAAGATCAGACGGTGAGGACACAACCAGCAAGCCCAAATGCAACCACATGACGCCACGTGGCACTTTTAGTTGATAGGAGCCGTGCCGAACACGACGACAGGAGCACCGTCGAGTCGAACACGACAACGGACCGGAGTAGGAGTCGTCTCGGACACGGCGATCGGGTCGGTCGTCGAATCGAACTCGACGATCGAGCGAATCGTCGTGCCAAAGACGACGACTGGAGGAGTGCCATCGAGTCGAACACGACAACGGACCGGAGCAGGAGTCGTCTCGGACACGGCGATCTGGCCGGTCGTCGAATCGAACTCGACGACCGAGCGAATTGTTGTGCCGAACACGATCGTCGAGTCCGACATGATCGTCTAGTCGAACACGATCGTGCCCTGTCGTCGAGACGAACACGATCGTGCCCTGTCGTCGAGTCGAACACGATCGTGCCCTGCCGTCAAGTCGAACATGATCGTCGAGTCCGACACGATCGTGCCCTGCCGTCGAGTCGAACACGATCGTCGAGTCCGACACGATCGTCGAGTTGAGCACGATCGTCCAGCTGAACACGATCGTCGAGTCGAACATGATTGAGTCCGACACGATCGTCGAGTTGAACACGATCGTCGTCGAGTCGAACACGATCGAGTCCGACACGATCGTCGAGTCGAACACGATCGAGTCCGACACGATCGTCGAGTCGAACACGATCGTGCCCTGTTGTCGAATCGAACACGATCGTGCCCTGTCGTCCGGTCGAACACGATCGTGCCCTGTCGTCGAGTCGAACACGATCGTGCCCTGTCGTCAAGTCGAACACGATTGTGCCCTTCTCCAACACGATCGTGCCCTATCGTGGAGTCGAAGACGATCATCCCCTGCCGTCGAGTCCAACACGATCGTACCCTTTTGTCAAGTCGAACACGATTGTCGAGTGCGACATGATCGTCGAGTCCGACACGACCCTGGGCTGTTTGTATCGTATGCGGCGTGTGCGGGGAGGCGTCGATCGTGTGCGTGCCCTGGGCTGCTTGTGTGCGTGGATTGTGTGCATAGATTGCGTGCGTGGATTGTGTGCATGGATTGTGCACATACATTGTGTGCATTGCAATGTCGTGCGGCCTGGATTGTTTGCATTGTTGGGGCGAGGACAATTGTTCTATGCTGTTGTTGATCGTTGCACTTATGCCATGCAGCGCGCTTCGCTGTCGCTATGGAGATCTCTCATTGGATGACCCCAGAATGTTGGCGTGCACGAAAGGCACATCCTTTCCCACCTTGCGCTCTACACGTCCGACGATGTCTGGGCAACACAACCTTTGACGGCGCTAGTCTCGATGACTTCGAGTCCGATCCTTGGATGAAAGTCGTCCCGTTTGTCGACAAACATTTCGACTCATGGGAGGAGTATGAGTGGGTGAACATGACGAAGAAGTGCCCGTGGGCGGGCGATTATGAGTTCGCCAATATGTTGAAATTCGGAAAACGTATTGTTGTGTCGTCCGATGTGTTGGGTCCCGTGCGTTTGCGTCATTTGTGTAAGAAGTTGAAATTTAACCACCTTTTCGGTGTTTTAGATTGCGAATACGTGACAACCTCGCCGCCCACATGGTGCCGTGTTATGAAGCAGGAGTTGCTCGACTGTGCGCGACATTCTCGATTCCTCGATCAGTATCCATTACGATCTCCGGGTCTGTCACCTCGAGCAGTGTCATATTGTTGTGTGAGATTGCGTGTGAGATGCTTCATCTTCTGTAGGGTCCTCTGCATTGCCTGTTCGGACAGGGCGCACAACTTGATAGACGCTGTCGTGTATGTGTCCAGGAACGAGTTGTCTATGTCCGGAACGAACATGAGTTTAGTTCCCAGAGAGGTCGATGGGAAACTAGATATCGTGGTCGGTGGCAAGGCGGAGGACGTGGACGCTTGGCGCGAGGTCGAGACTAAAGTCGTTTCTATTCGGGATGCTATAGACGGTTCTCTCGTCGAAAACTCCGGGTTCGTGCGCATGACATACATTTTTGTGTTTGCTGAGAACTCTACCGTCGACGAGCCGCAGCGGCTGACCTTCGGATCGGCACTTGGCATATTGAATGGCCGCAACAATGGGAGAGTTCGCCATAGTCGATAGATAGCCTTCGTCGGTCCCCTTTGTCGTTCAATACTTTCCGACGTGTCATACTTTCGCAAGTTTGTCCGGCGCTTCCGGCGCTGTGTTTCTCGATGTGCTGAGATCGCTGTTGGGAGTTTTTTTATTTTTGTTGTGCGCTCAACAATGACACATCGCTGCCTTTCCATTTGTTCGGGCTACATTTTCATAGACTTCGCATTGAGCGAAAAGTACGAAGTGTCCGATTGATGTTTTCATATTGTGTTTTCTTGAGAGAAATATGCAGTATCTGGTTGTTGTTCTCATGTTGTGTTTTGTTGCAAAAACTACGCAGTGTGTCATTGTTGTCCTGATCTTGTTTTTCGATATCCTGAAATCCGGGAACGACGACACATGAACGAGCAACAAACCAGTACGGAGAGTCTGATTGCTGTTCTGTTTTTTTGGTTGAGCGTTCAACAATGACACATCGTTGCCTTTCCATTTGTTCGGACTGCATCTACATGGACATCGCATTGAGCGAAAAGTACAAAGTGTCTGAATGTTGTTCTCATGTTGTGTTTCCTTGCGAAAAAACTTGTTGTTCTCATGTTTTGATTTCTTGCGAAAAATACCCAGTATCTGCTTGTTGTTCTCATGTTGTGGGCGCTGGGGAACTACAGTTGCGACCGTCGAGACCGACACAACCACGAGTTGAAGGGGCAGTGTCGTGCTCACACGATGTTGGCCTGCATTCGTCGTCGTGTCCAACTCGATCGTGCGGGTTGTTCTCCCACAGACATCTCTCATCTTCTGTTCTCGTGTTCGATTACTCGACGACCGTGTCATGACGCCCGCTTCCGACCGTCGAGTCGGACACGACGACGAGTTGGATGACTGTGCAGGTCGTTCGCCCGCGACATGTGTCGTCCGCTGTTTGTAGTGTCGGGCTCAACGATCGTGTCATGACGTCCGCTTCCGACCGTCGAGTTCGACACGACAGCGACACTGTGATTTGCCGTCCGCTGTTTGTCGTGTTCGACACGAAAGTCGCCGGACGGTGCGTGCGTCTTTCGGCGACCTCATGACGTGCGCTTCCTTCCGTCGAGTCGGACACGACGACGAGTTGAAGGGACACTTCGGTCGTCACGCTATATTGCCCCGCTATTGTCCTCGTGTCCGACTCTGTTCGTCGAGTTCAATACGATGGGCGTCCAGTGTCCCTTCTGTTGTTGCATGTTCTTGTCTATTGTTGTTTTCGATTCCTAAGGTGTTTGCGCATCGGCAAGGCAATGACTGCGTTCGCATTTGTGCGTTTTCTTTCAGCTGCGACTAGCTGCTCGAGATGGATCGGGAGAGGAAGCCAAGCAAACGACGTGCTAGCAGAAGTTCAAGGAGAATGGAGCAATCTCCGAAAAAAACGAAGGGGACACCAATCGCTGGCGTGGGGACTGATGAGACACCAGGGTCTAAGGGCCAACGAACCCCGGTGCTGCGGGGTGCGCCTTCTACAGGCACTCCTTCCACTCGTGTTCGCGGTTCTGGACCGGATGTGGCTGTGTTGATGAGTAGCGGGGCTGCGGGTCAGGAGGAGGTGACTGGTGGTCGGCAGGGGAAATTTGCGATAGACGTTGTGCCCAGGCGTAAAAGGTCTGGTGAAACGTCCGTAGCAGGTGTGGGAGACGAGGTGCCCGTTGTCGACCACAAAGACAAGTGTTGGATGTTGGACTGGGTGGGTGGAATCGGGGAACCCTCGAGTGGACTGGTTCTGTACGTGGTGATCAAAGATAACATTGTGCCGATTGGCAGTGTGGTGAAGTGGAGTGAACGAGATTCACCGTTGGCCATGTTGGAGTTGACGGTGGTCCTTAACGCTAAAGGTGAGCGGATGGCAAATGTCAAACGCGTTGCTATTCGTTGGGCCAAACACGCTGGGTACGACAAGATGCTTTTTGATATTTTCAATCCGTCGGGGACGAAAAAATTGACGTTGCCGGACCTTCCATTGTTTTTCGCGTTCTTCGATAGTAATGTGGTTGCAGGGCAGGAGCGGGTGGCTCATCCCGACGACCACATATCTGAGCCGAAAAGCGTGCTTTCGTCATCCTTGGAGACGGCTCCCTCGTCGAGACATCTCACTATAGGTGTCCGCCCTCGACGGCGTGCTGATGCCTTGGCCGATGGCCCCCTAATGCTGCGCGCCCCTCACATTCTAAAACAAACACCTGAAAAAAAAAAAATAAAAAAAAATCACCCTGAATGTCGCGCGGGCCAGATAATGGCCTTGCCTGGGGCTCGGACCGACTAGCAGCATGTAAAACGGTGTGTGGCGTTCTTTTCTTATTTACAAACATTGCGAGGATTTGGCTCCTCGGCAGGCCTAAGGGCCCCATTATTGCACATGTGCCCGCGCTAACTGAAGGCGGGCCTGATAAAATCATGAGAGGCCCTCGTTGTCAATTTCGCATTTGGGGTTCACACACTTGCCTTGCATTAGTTCTATCCTACTAGCTTTCAGTTGGGCCTCAGTCCGTGTGCCCAGACCCGAGACTACAGTTGAGGGTGCTTGGGCCCTTTGCAGTTGGGCACGGCCTCAGTCTCCGGACTTGGGCCGTTTGCTGCATTCGTGCGGACTCCGGTTGCTGCAACGCGAGTTCCGAAATCTGGGCAGATCGGGGAGAAAGGTCTATGTCGCGGCCAAATCATGCCGTCAGTCCCTGTGTAGTCCAGAACAACGTCAACCAAGGAACCCTTTTCCTTGGTCCACCCACCACGTTATGACTTCGTCATTCCAAGCCGGCCGCAATATTTTGGAGATGACGACAAGGAGAACAGCAAGGAAGATTCGGAGCGCGATGAAGAACGCGAAGAATATGAGGAGGGTGGCGATGACAGAGGAGAGCGTGGGGAAGAACCGGAAGTAGAGAGTGAGCAGACAATTAGCAAGAGGGGTGGCGAATTAGAGGGTGAGCTAGGGATTGAATATGAGGATGAAGGGCAAAAAGAGGAAACGATCGGCGAGGGAGGGTATGCAGATGTGCATCGGGGTCGCAAGCGAAAGCAACAGCTCCCGCCAGGACATGAACATTGGGATGCGGATCGAGGGCGTGGGGGAATGCACCACGAAATGACGGCCATGACGGCACATGCCGATGCAATACAGTTGGCTGAGAAGAAGAGGAACATCAGGCAAGAGAGGAGAAGTGCTTTGGACAAGAAGAGAACGAAGCAGGAGGGGGGGACCAAGCAGGAGGGGGGTCACAAACGCAAGTTGAAACTGCTGCCAATGGATGAGGCGGTCCAGCGTACGCAGGAGGCTGAGGAGGCCATGAAGAAAAAATGGCAGCCAAGGAAAAAGGCAGCGAAGGGAGGTGTGATGGAAAAAAACTTTTTCGGCGGACCACCCACAGTCAGATGAAAACGCTGTGGCCAAGACAGTCACAAGGCCGCCCAGTTTGCAGATTCTGCCGCCTGGGAACTCTTCTAATCATCTGGGCAAAGACTTCTTCCTTGAGTTCGACGAGAATGGTAACCAGAGGCCGGACATGCAGTTCATTTCTGTCAAGTTTGACAGGATTCTGGATATCCCTGACGAGGAGTTCAGATATAATCAACGCTTTCTCAGTCAGCAACATGTTGATGACATTTACGACGCAATGGTTAAATCGGGTGAGGCAGCTATCAGAGAGAGAACGACTGGAGCAGCCGGGGTGAATGTATGTACGTTATATGAGAAGCCTGTCCTTTTGTTGGTTGGGCTACATGATACAATGCATACTATCACTTCCGGAACAAATGTGAGAGCAAGAAGAGTGGCGCTCGACGAATTCGATCTCCAATCCGTGCGCAAGTACTACTGGTACCCTCTCAGTGGTCAACATAATGTTGCGGCGGCAAGGAAATGTTTTCAAGAGCGCCCTGACATTGCCCATGAGCTCCGTTTGGATTACTAGACTGCAAGGCGTGTTTACTATCTGGATAGGAAGATGGAGAATTACGGCACCTTGAGCACTTTCCAAAATGCGAAGGACAAATGAAATACTCCTCCACACCAGATTGTTGTTATTCAAGACATACGAAAGTTGTGGCTGACAGTCGGTCGTCCTGATGCTATAAGCGGATCTGCTGCAGACGTCAAAAATGTGAAGTACAAAGAGTTTGCGGAGAAGGCTCTACGCTCGGTCGGGATTGATCATTTGGTTACTATGTCGCTTAAGCAATGGACCAGGGAGTGGTCCGACTTCCTCGGGCCTTACATGATATTGGCAAGGGCAACAGAAGAAGTCTTTGACAAGGTGCGACAAGTGTATTCTGCTTGAGAAAGTGGACAATTATCGGGGAGAAATGTTGTGAAGCCTGCCACCAAACAAGGTCAATGGGGGGAAGCGCCGAGACCTGGACCCGGGTTCGAGTTGAAAAATGGAGTCAAGGTTCCAGTGCACTGGATTCAGGGTACTACAGGTTTGGTTACCTCATGGCTGTGCACGATCCGGATATCAGATCATGGAAGGCTATGTCTACGTTGAGCAGGCGTGAGTGGCTTTAACTCTTGCGAGATATTCTCGCGGGCAGTGTCATACTGGCTCCAAAGCTAAGTAAAGCTGCTCACACTGCCGGGAAACATTCGATGGAGACATACGTGGAAATGATGAAGCTGGAAAGAGCAATATTGAGAATGTTCCACTACTTTGTCTTCATTTCTGACCCTCACAAGAAGCCGTCAAAGTGGAAGGAACCATTCTTCGACAACCTTTCTGATGTGTTCGCTAAGTATCGTGATCAAGGATTAACATCCGAGAGGTGGATCGACCAGCGACAACATTTCAAAGACATGAGTTGGGTGCGGTCATTTCCGGCTACACTTGGAGGAGAGGACGAGAAAGGAGAAGTAGGCTTCAAGAAAACAAAATCGCTTGCAGAGAAATGCTCCGAAGAGTTTATTCAATTTGTCAACAAGTTGTTGCGCAGATCCGAAACCGGGGTTCGTAAAGCATTCGTATGTCGGGACAAGCGAAATATATACATTTTCACAAACAGGGCGTGAAATATGTCTTCGTACCGTTCCAATGGGAATCGAGCGATGTTTCAGACGAGATAGATTGCAAGGCGATGTATATAGAGTCGTCAGACATCTGACGTGCCACACAACCGTCCTGGATTTGTGTCGCCCAACCCTGATGGCCCTGATGGGTACGTAGACTGAACAAGTGTTTGATGGGCTCTGAAAGTTCATGAAAAAACTTGGCGGCGAGTATTGGACATTGTTGTGCTGCGTTCCACGCTCTTGTGAGTTCACATTCCTCAGGCGAGTCGCGAGGTGGGACATTCACTTGGATGTTCTGAAATGAACTCGTCAACAACAAACAAAGGGAGAATTGACATATAAGGTTGCAAACTTGCCTTTGGAGGACACAGACAGAATGATGGTCATCATATACTCCAACAACGGGGATTATCATCACAACACTATTCCCTTGTTTTAAGATATTCAAGCTGCAGGTCCATCATCTGGCGAGCAGGTGGCTGACATATCGGCACTTGTGCGGAGAGAGAGAAAGCCGAAGATGTTGACTGATGTCGTGGAGAAGAACTTTCCGCCAGCAAAGTGAAAAATGGCAGGTATGGAACCAAAGGAGAAAGTTGTCTATGATGATATGGAAAGGGAGCCGAATGCGATGGTGGAGACATTGAAGCATTTTTGTCCTGCGGATGAGGCTGTCACTTTCCTGGAAAAAGGTCATGCAGCATTGGTTTGGGAGTTGTTAAAGAGTCACCGTCATTGCATTGTGCTGGAAGGGGAGGGTATGAAGTTCGAGTTCCTCACTCAGTTCATTAACAAGATGGTCGAAACTCGAGATTACTTCGCCAAATTTATTAAGCGACCTCTTTGACATGATGAAGGGCGTGATCTCGTCTACAAAGTTGGTCAAAACATTGTCGATATTTAAGAGTTTCTTAACAAAACCGCAACACAGAGGAGAACGTACTTATGTCCTCAGAAGAAGAAAAATGAAGACGTTTTTGAGGGGTTATCATAAAGCACCATCGGAGAGGGAAGTTGCATTTCTTGACCGTTTGGAGATAATGTACTTCGACCAACAAATAGGGGCGTTTACAATCGCAGGTTATGCAACTTGTTTTGAGAATGGTGAGGACTTTGATGTCGAGGACTCAGAAGAAGAAAGTGTTGATGACACTTTGCAAGTAGCTTTGGCAGATGAGAGGCAAATAGCTTGTAGCTCGGCTTCGCAGAAGATGGGTGTTCCAGGCACATCGTCCGGTTCTGGAGGAGCTTCAAGTATGGCGGTTTCAACGGATCCGTTAATGACTCGTCTGTCGACTTCTTCTATTGTTACACCTACTCAGATAGTGGGCAATACGATGACGGTGCCATCCGAAGGCATTCTGGATCCAAAGGTTCAAGCAATGCTCTCCCCAGAGTTGTTGGCAAGTCTGTTACCATTTGCAAACAGCCCAAGTACTGTTATGGAATTGCTACGCTCTCGAACTCCACAACAACCTCCATCTGATGAGCGTTTGGAGTACGAGATTGGAGACACAATCCTTGCGGACATTGCGCAGCTTCCGGGGCCTATAGTATGCCGAGACGATCATACGGTGACGGATGATGACACATGGGGTCATTACATTATATGGCACCCCCAGCACTTCCAACCTGCATTGGCGAGAGGGAAGTGGGTTATGGCTATACAAGAAGAAGGGGAGTGACAATTTTGCCTCCACAGACGTATGTCAGAATCGAACTTTCTCAAACACACCAATAATCAGATTGGCAAGCGACTCCTGCGACCTAATCCGGAGGTTTCTCAATCAAGACTAGATGTAAGAAGAGAAGAAATTTTCCAATAGTTCAAAACATCGCAGTGGCTTGAGTATCTGAAAGAGTTCTATGATAGAAAAAACAACCCGGCTTATGGATATAATTGGCATGTCGAAGAAAGCACAGAGAAGGGGAGAGGAAAGGAACAAGAAGCGGTGGTGCGCATGGCAAGGGATCCGGATCAAGCGGAGGTGCGTATGGCAAAGGATTGGGATCGAGGAGCGGTGCAAGTGGCAAGGGTCCGAAACCAAACAACGGTGCAAGCGGCAAGGACGCAAGTCATGGGGAACTGCAAAAAAACGAAAGGTCTCAGGGGCGTCAAGCAACAGAGGGCAAGGGCATAAGTCATGGTGCAAGCGGCAAGGGTATAAGTCATGGTGAACTGCGAAAATCCGAAATGTCTTAGGGGCCTCAAGAAACAGAGCGCAAGGGATCAGGATCGAGCGGCGGTGCGCATGGCAAGGCTTCGGGACCAAGCGGCGGTGGTTCAACTGTTGAAGGGTCGACAGTGGCCCAGCATTGGAGCGCTCCCGGCTTGACCAAGCGAAGAAACTCATGGTCGAGTCGAACCCGACAGTGGGATCGGGATCGATCTCCGGTCCAACAGGCAAGGCTTCGGGACCAAGCGGGGGTAGTTCAACTATCGGTGGTGTTTCACCTGTCAAAGGGTCACACGGTCGTGTCGAACACGACACTCGTCCAGCATTGGAGCGCTCCCGGATTGACCAAGCGAAGAAACTCACGGTCGAGTCCAACCCGACAGTGGGATTGGGATCAATCCCCGGTACAAGTGGCAAGGCTTCGGGACCAACCGACGGTGGTTCAACTGCCGGCGTTGTTTCACCTGTCAAAGGGTCACACGGTCGAGTCGAACACGACAGGGGTCCACTATTAGAGCGCTCCCAGCTTGACCAAGCGGAGAAACTCGTGGTCGAGTCCAACCCGACACTGCAATGGGGATCAATCGCCGGTGCAAGTGCCAAGACTTCGGGACGAAAAGGCGGTGTGAGTGGCAAGGGTGTGAGTACAGCTGACCAAGTTTGAGCGACCATGATGTTAGTGGGCGACAATGTCACTATGGAAGTGGATATTACTGGTATACTCACGGAATTACAGATGCCGTCGTCGACGATGTCAACGGAAGTAAATACGTTGTCAGAGGATGTTGAAGAACTCTCTCTAGATACGAAGATTGGAAATGCGACTGCAGGTGCACACGACACTTTTGAGGGCGTAAAGGAGGAAGAAACTCTCCATGTACAGGGTATCGAAGAGGATGAAGGACATATAGTTTAAGTACACCGGAGCAATGTACACTTGTACAACCTCAACAAATGCTTGAACAACCTCAAACACCACAGTCTGCTAACCTCGTGATAGCTATCGAGGAATCTCCTATTACGCCATCGCATATGGAAGGTGTGACAGACAGTCGTGTTGAAGAGAAACTGAGAGTTAGCCATCGAGGTGAGCACTTTCTTATCTTAGGAGGAATATCTAATACTATATGCGGATTAGTGGGTACATCACATGCACTCATCTCCCTTATGTGTGATAGTATCGCCTCATATGTATTGTTCATTTACCTAGCTTTGCAACTGTACGTTTACTGAAGAGAAAAACTGCAATATTATGTGTTTTGTATGAAGTGCAATTATCACATATTTTGTATTGGTATTCATGAGTCAATTTCAATAATGGAAAGTCGAACTTGAACTCATAATGTTTTATCTTGTCAATCATGCATGACGATGAAAAAAATTGTGAAAAACGACACATGTGCACTCGCAAAGGAAGAGAGAGAAGAATATCATTCGTCGTGGCTTGCAAGCTTTATCAACTTTGCCGTTGTTACCAAAAAATGAGAGAAGAAGTCGTACACCCATGACATTTCCATATGTGAAGCCAGCTGCCATAAGAATGTTTAAAGTTGTTGGAATAAGCCTCACAGAAGGGAAGAAATTGCATTGCGCAGGTTGCAGTTTATCTGTTATGGATAGCAACACTGATAGCGAAACAGATAGACAACCAACAACATGAGCTCATGTCTATGTAGTATATCAGTTGACGAAAAGTCTCATTTTGGATGAAGTCTTAGTCGCTCTATTGTTGTTTATATGTGTGTTTGTATGTTGTGCATGACCCTTCATTCCAGATTCCTTTAGCAACAGTACGCCTTACTGTAGAAGAAAATGAGTATCTTGAAATGATTACCGATAACACCGAAGACAATGAAGAATACGACATTGTCGATTACAAGGGGAGGTGGAAGATGGAAAAGAAAGACATCATGATCGCCGTCAAGGATGAGGAATGGTTAAATGATAAAGTTGTCAATTTGTACCTGCTAGCCGTTCAGATCACCAATGACTATATCAAGGTGGATTCGACATGTGCAGAAGTGGCAAGAGATGGAAGTTCTTGTAGCATTCTATCTGTGCATATTCTAAATTCTTTTTTCTTTCCCAGATTGTCAAAGACTCGGTCCACTTAAATCGCATACTCTGAAGGAACGAGATGAGCGAAGGATATAAATATTTTCGATTTTTATTTAGTAATTATCCCTCATCATTTCGAAAATCATTGGGTCTTAGCTTATGTTAGTCTAGATCGTTCTGAGTGTAAATTTCGCCTCGTAGACTCTCTCCATCGTGTTGACCACGGTCTAGTCCTTGAACTTTTGGCAGGTTTTTTCAGAGCGGAGTTTCATCGACAAAATCTTCAGGAAAAATATCATGTGGAGGAGCCTACATCCTACTTTGATACATTAGTAGATGGGATTCCTGCTCAAGAGGATTCTTGTAGTTGTGGTGTTTTTATGTTAGGTTTTGCATCTTTGCTTGCAAAATGTCACTTTCCTCCATTCGGTTTCTCACAAGATAGTATTCCTAATATGAGACTTAGAATAACATTTGACATTTTGTCCATGGTTAGATAGGAAAGTCAATGAGAATTTAAGATTTTAGGCTTGGAAAAATGAGGTTGACATGTTTACTGAGTGTGAACATTCCCGGTGAAAATTTGTATTGTAGGCAATTTTGAAAATATGTTGTATAATGACATTTCCTATAACTTTTCATCAGTTATTGATGAGGTTGACGTGTTTTACTGAGTGACATGTTAATTGAGTGGATTGATATTTCGACAATGCTATTGTACGTGCGAACATTCGAGGTGAAAAATTGTGTTTTAGGCAATTCTGAAAATATGTTGTGTAATGACATTTCCTTCAACAACTTTCATGTATAACCATTGTTTTCTCGTTGTTTGTTTATTTCCCCCTCAGTTCTTTGTGCCATTTTACAATTAAAATAAAAACTGAACATGAAAACAATTTCACTTTTAACGAAAACACCATTTTGATTGATTGATCTCTCCATCTTTCCCTCCCTCTACTCCGCTCGGACGCCAGTATGACACTTCCATGACGAAATTGATTACGTAATCGATTCCGTTTTGGAATCGCCTGACCAGGGGACCTGCACGGTCCACTTCGCCGCTGCGAGGCGCCTGTTATGCAATCGATTACGTAATCGATTCTGATTTGGAATCGCCTGGAACAGGCACCTGCACGAGGCGGTTCGCCACGTTCAAGTGCCTGTTTGAAGCGTTTCCAAAATAGAATCGATTACGTAATCGATTCTGTTTTGGAAACGCTTCAAACAGGCACTTGAATGTGGCGAACCGCCGCGTGCAGGTGCCTGTTCCAGGCGATTCCAAAACATAATCGATTACGTAATCGATTCTGTTTTGGGATTGCCGCATAACAGGCGTCCGAGCGGCGTACAGGCAAC
The DNA here is from genome assembly GCA_003427395.1 of Chara braunii. Lineage (NCBI taxonomy): Eukaryota > Viridiplantae > Streptophyta > Charophyceae > Charales > Characeae > Chara > Chara braunii. The sequence continues at coordinate 328,404 of BFEA01000728.1, read as the reverse complement.
GATCGACCGATCCATCCATCCATCCATCAATCAATCAATCAATCGACCGATGAGTCAACATTTGGGTTGTTCTGAGTACTTTATTACGAACCCTACCTCGTCAGGGGTTGCTTGAAGCTTGTGATGAAATACGCCTTGAGGGTTGTGGAAAACATTCCATGCATAGTCTCTCTTTTGTACGATGTACCTTGAGATCACCTTCTTCCTCTCGGTCCATAAATTCGTTGCGTGAACCTCCTTTCCGCCTTCGACTCTTATGTTTTTCGCAATCCAAATGCAAAGCCCGACAGGTTCGTACTTACATGCCCTCGACAGATAGCGATAGAAGAACAACCCTTGCTGCGTAGGCTGCAAAGCCCACTAAGACCCGAGGAAGTCAAAGTCAGGCTTCATCTCGAAGAGCGTTTGTGCTGATGTGTAGGTTTCCTCTAGGTACCGAAAGGCGATATTGTAATTGACTCTCGACGTCCCGGGCAAGTTCTGTGTTGGCAGGTTCTCGTTGTGCAACACCTACTCTTGTCCATCCCCTTCTTCTTCTCCATCATCCTCTTCTTCCTCCTCTTCCTCTTCCTCCTCCTCCTCTTCAATGTCTTCCTTCCCTCCAAGGCCTGTGGCCATGGCATTGAGCGAGTGGGAGAGGTTGAGGGAACCTCCCTCGTGTATTTGATTGCCCATCAGCCCTCTCATCCCTTTGGCAGCCATGGATGTACTCTTTCCCCTTTCCCGTCACCTTCTCCTCCCTCGTCGACGTTCGTTGTGCGACCTTTTTTCTGTTGGGCGCCCTACCCCTCCCGGGCTGCAGTTTTTTCATTTTTCCCTCTTCGCGCTCTGACTCGTTTCCTTGGCTGCTGCTTCTTGGTGCTCTACTCACCGCGCGCGCTGCTGCCCGAGGTCGCTGTCCCCGCCTGGTCACCGGCTCCTTCGGCCTGGCTTGTGCTCCCCTTGGTGCCTCAACCTGGTTCGCTGGGTCCGGCCCGCTTTGTGCTCAACTTGGTCTCTGCCCGTTCTCCTTACTAATTTTGAATACTAGCCGTTGGGCTTCAATTTCCTCGTTTTGGCGCCATTTCTGGTACCGTGGATGAGCCCCTTGACCCTCCTTTTTTTCAGGCCCTTGCGTCCTCGATTCACATTTTCTGCTTTCCGCCGCCCAAAATGACAGTTGATGGCTCCGTACTCGGCTATTTTCGTTGCCGTCTCGTGCACTTTTCATGCCAGGGCATGCCTCATTGGCGTGCCCTGCTGGTGACTCTGCCCTGGGCTTCGGAGGGAACAACGAAAATTTTGTGGAAAGTCCGTATAAAATTCACGTGGTTCCTTCCCACTTGGGCGGCTGGCATCCCCTGCTGGTGGCTCCGCCTTGGGCTTCGGAGGGAACATCGAAAATTTTGTGGAAAGTGCGTACAAAATTCACGTGGTTCCTTCCCACTTGGGCGGTTGGTCGACTATTTTTGTTGCCATCTGCGTGTCTGGCTGACATCCCCTGCTGGTGGCTCCGTTTTGGGCTTCGGAGGAAACAACGGAAATTTTGTGGAAAGTGCGTGCAAAATTCGCGTGGTTCCTTCCCGCTTGGGCGGTTGGTCGACTATTTTTGTTATCATCTCGCGCCCTTTTCATGCGTGCCTGGCTGGCATCCACTGCTGGCGGCTCCGCCTTGGGTTTCGGAGGGAACAACGAAAATTTGTGAAACGTGGGCGAAAAATTCTCGTGGTGCCTTTCCCCTTCGGCGGGGTTTTGAAAAGCGTTTTGGACACGTCAACCGACGGTTTGAACATCCTTCCGAGCTGGTCGTGGGCACCTGGAAGGCACTGGCGTGTGTTTGGGTCCTGACTGCTCCTTTCATTTTTGTCTCATTTTTGTCGGCTCTCGACAAGGTCTTTCACTTGTCTGTTGGTCTCTGTATCGGGGCGGGCTCGTGTGCGTGGTCTGATGATTTTTCTTGTCGTCAAGACTAGCCAAACACTTCCAACCGCGTGCCGCTGGTGTCGAATGTGTGCATCGAGACTTTGCATTCGGTGTCCGAGCTATGTGGGACGTGGAGAGCATTAAACGTCTCTTCTCTGATCCGCTCGTGCTTGAGAGAAGAAGAGTGTTCTGCGAGCCCTTGCAGACCGACACATTTCAAGTTTCCTCTTTGCTGGACCTCACGGATCTTCCACCTTCTCCTGATGTCGACAGTTTTGTGAACACGGTTTGTCCCTCGGGGGGCGATGAAGACACCCATGGTGATCGCTTTGATGGGCGCGGTGGGAAATAAATTTACACAGCATTCAGCCGCAAGACCAAGTACATTCTTGGCAAGAGGAACAAAAATGGACGTGTCCGCAACAAGAAAGCACATGCGCTTGTTACGACCGCCGCTGCCTGTGCGGCCCTTCGTGGTGGCTGCTGCATGAGAAGTTGCGTGGACACGATCCGTTTGGAGGAGGTGTTGGATATAAGAAGCAAGTTTTGGGCTATGAGCCAGCCTCAATAGATGGAGTTCATGATACAGGAGGTGAGAAAGGTGTCGACCTTCAACGCCGATGGCACGCTGTTGACGTTGCGTTTCACTTTTGCCAATCGATTCGTCTGCTTGAATGCATGGGGCCGCCTATATGGACTATGCAAGGCTCGAGTTGTTAGGGTGCGTGCGACAGTTCGTGACGACGTGCACGGTTATGTGCATGGCACTTCTGGCAGTCGCTGCTCATTTGTGAGGTACATGGCCGTGTATACATGGTCGTGTATACATGGATGAAAACCTACTTCAGCATGAACACAGAGTCCATGCCAAACACACACAAATTTCATCTCACGGATTGTCTGACAAAGACGGGAGTCTATGAAGTTTTCAGTGCTCACTTCCGTCATCTGCATTCTGGTGATGTGGTCCCGTCACTTTTATTCTTTATGAGCTTGTGGAGAAAGCGTTGTTCGAAGGTTTGCATCCCGGCTGCGAACAAATTCTTCATTTGCGCCCAATGTGCACAATTAAAGCTACAACGTGGGAAAGCTATTTTGCCCATTAAGAAAGGTATGCTTCGTGCTTTGCACACTGCCATGTTCTTCGTCTACCCTAGTTTGCGCTTCCTTTGTGCTGGTTGCCGCTTATGCCGTTTGCCTCCCTTGTGATAACGTCTTCGTCTTTCATGTTGTTGTCGCAGAGGAATTCCAAAGAATGTTGGACTACCATCTCGAAGCACAAAGGATGGAGAGACAGACACTGATGGACCATCGTGAGAAAGCCAAATCATCGTCGGAGAAGTATGTAGCCGTTATTGTTGATGGGATGGATCAAAGCAAGACCAATCTTCCTCATTTTTGGCGTGTCCCTAAAGATTCGAGGATTAGGGAAGCGAACTTCTTAAAGGTGCATGTCGTGGGTGCAAAGGTGGAAGGACATCTGCAGAGAGCGTACGCCATGATGATGTTCGACAACTTTAGCATGGACTCGAACTCCATGCTTACCGTGCTTCATAAAGTTATTTCGGATCTGCCAAGACCTTTGCCAAAGGTGTTGTTTTTGACTCTTGACAATACATCGAGAGAGAACAAAAACAAGTACGTCTTGGCCTACCTGGTGTACTTGGTCCACATGAAGTTTTTTTAGAAAATCAAGCTCAACTTCCTTCTGGTGGGTCACACACATGAGAATATTGATAAGATGTTCAGCTGCTTTTCCAGAGCCCTGGCGCATAGGGATGCTCATGACCTACCTTCTCTGGAGACGGTGATTAAACAATCGTATACCAAATATGCTGGTGTCCATGTTGAGCGGGTGCTTGAAGTTCACGACTGGAAAAGTTATGTGAAAGATAACTTGGCACCCCTTCATGATATCAGTTTCAACCAACATTTTCATTTCCAGAGAAATGTTGCTGGAAGTGTTGCTGTTTGGAGTAGGCAGTTCTGTACATCGTCATGGCACCCCCACTAGATGACAACGGCTTGGATATCTTCAAGATGTTTCCGGAAGGAACTGTGCATGCGGCTCCACGTCATGTTGTGTGAAGCATGGATGAGAGGATCAGAGACTCTGAGGAGAAAAAAAATATCGACAAAACTTTATCCTTGTCCGGAATACGTGAAAATGTGAAAGCATTTTTCAAATATATCAATGATGAATCTGCTGCATGGTGGGAACAATTTCTCACTAAACAAGAGAATACAGACTTCGATACAACTTGCTTGGACCATCCATTTATTTGGCCATGTGGCAACTCCTTCGCTTCGGACAACTTTGACAAGCCAGCCGACAGACTTGCAGAGGCTGAGATGTTTCATGGAGATATAATTCCTCCAGAAAGACCTTTATATGTTGGATATAGAAAGACGTCTAGAGTTCATGAGCAAAGAGAAGACTTGAGGACTTGAAAGAGGGAGCATTTGTGGTTATAAGGGCAAGGCGAGACGAGGAGGAGCATCGGAAGCCTTATTTCATAGTGAAAGTAAAACGAGTCTTAGAGGATCAGAAGTTTATAGGGCACTGGTATGCAGAAAACGGAAATGGTAAATATTTTTCATTTAACTAAACGGATTCACGAGGACGTGTGATAGGCAAGCCGATACAACAGACTTTTGCATGAGACTGTGGAGTCTTGTGTTATAAGTTTTGCTTGAAATCAGACCGAGGGCTGTATACAAATACTTTAGACACAATAGCAAAAACCTTGGAGGAGATTGACACTATTGACTGCATAGACGCAATTGATGCAGAGAATGACGCCGACGAAAATGTATCGTTAGCTTCACTTAGGAGTATGGAAAAGTGAACGGTAGTGGTACTGTTTATTATAGTACCGTTTGTGACGCTTCTTGTTGGTCCTCCTTACCACCCACTTTTGAAATTAGAAATTTCTTGTAAATGAAATGTAAATTTATTCCGGAAAAGTTCTTTCTTATGCATAGTTGGAACTTATTTTTACAATTTGTTTTCATTTTGTTTTTATTATTGAAATGTTTGCTTATTTATTTTTGCTTTGATAAGCATGTTGTCTACTTACCTCGCTTGCCAGAGATTTATGTATATGATTTCCAAAAAAATAGTTTTCCTTATGCAAAACAAATTCGCAACTTGGATGTATTCGTAATAACATGTTGTTTGTTATTTTGCATTTTTGTTGTCCCGTTGCTTGACCTAGAATATAGGTTTATGGCCAAATATTTGTGACAATGGTCAATGCATGTTTTGTGTGACAACTGTAAAATAAGTTTTTTAAAAAATCAATGTAAAGTTTTTAACTTGAGTCCAGTTTTCACGAAATGTCTACTTTTCACGAACTGCATGTTGGTATCCCCCGTATAAGCGGTCCACTCCGAGTCGATAACAGGGCCGACCCCTAAGGTAACAAACCCCCGCCTCAGATGCTTCATAGGAAAGGGAAAAACGTCTATCACGGTAGGCAAATCGATCCCATGTCGCCTGACGTCAAGGGTAACTTAGACGGAAAAAAAATAAATCACAAAAGAGAAAAGCATTCAGATAGACGGGCATAGACATAGAGGTTCATTCGGGAAAGAACGGGTAACCTCAGAAAATAGTCTATGTCCAATTGAATTCTTCTTCTTTGTGTGATCAAATTCATTTTCGTCGTCCACTGGTTTTCCATCCTTTGAACATGCATGCAAGCGAGAAATAAAAGACAACCACTCTTCTATTCATTTCCATTGACATTGTCAGGTTCTCTTTTTAGGCATCCTTCTACCTACTTGCACATCAGACCAAACAACATGTTCAAAAGAAAACAATGCAAGTTCAAACTCACGTCAGACTTCCATTCACACATGCAAATACACATTTCCTGTACCTTTTCAGTGAACATTTAAAGAACAGGGTCAAGCAAGTGTCGGTTCACACGGGGTGTGAAGGGGCCTAAGTCAATAACTGATCTCGAGTGAAGTTGATGTACGACTCACTCAAGAAAACCGTATAAACACTCGTCTTCATATGAGAACTATCAGAACGAGCCGTCAACAAAGTGATCCACACCACTCTCTACAACGATCTCCTGCCGCAAAGAGTAAAAGGATTCGAACCTTTGCATGTCGATATAAAAAACCGATGCCTTTCCACTTGGCTATACTCCAATGAGATAACCCTCTCAACACACAATCACCTCCCAATAATCTGACGACGTCTCAGCGTCACTGTCACATCAACTGCACCACCACGCCGTTGTCGTCATTACCAGAACACGCTGCCACAAAATGTCTCTCACAGTCAAGACAACCCGGGCAGTCTCACGCACGACTGTTGTTAATGTTGCCACCAATTACCACTAGCATCACCGCGACACCATCACCAACGTCAATGCGTTGCCGCCGCGTTATGCAGATAGCATAACGCCAGCACTAACTCAAAAAAAACATGCCGCCACTTCGACGACATTTCCCCTGAGAAAAGGTTAATCGACCCCCCATTTTTCACCTCAATTTATAAGAAAACCATAAAGCCATCCCCAAGCAAACTTCACACCAATCTATAAAGTGCACTTCTTACCAACATATTRAAAAAAAAAAAAAAAAAAAAAAAAAAACACACACACACATAAAACAGCAACTCAAAAGTGCATTTTCAGGCAATTTTGCCAAAAAACAACTTCATCAAAATTTAAGGATTTTCAGGATGATTAACAACACAAATTCTAATAACCCAAATGACACCAAATTTGACACATAGCAAGCTTGTCCTAAAACAAAAACAGGCAAAAAACAAAATTCCAAAAAAACACAAAATTTGACCCTGAAACCCTAATTTCAGGATCATTTATCGTTACCCAGGGCCGAAAAGTGGGGGTCCCCGTTAACCACTTATGTTTCCCTTGTGTCAATGCCTCGTCGCCGCAAAAAACGGGCAATGCTTTCGCGCCACCACCCAAAATATACTGCTGCCGCCGTGCAAAACGGGCAGTGTCTTTCCTGCACCGCTTGCCGAAGACCTGTCGCCCTCGTGCAAAACGGCCAGGGTCTCCTTTGCACCGCTTGCCGAAGACCTACCACCGCCGTGCAAAACGGGCAGAGTCTCCCCTGCACCGCTTGCCGAAGACCTACCACCGCCGTGCAAAACGGGCAGAGTCTCCCCTGCACTGCTTGCCGAAGACCTGCCACCGCCGTGCAAAGCGGGCAGAGTCTCTCCTGCATCGCTTGCCGAAGATCTGCCGTCGCCGTGCAAAATGGGCAGAGTCTCCCATGCACCGCTTGCCGAAGATCTGTCGTCGCCGTGCAAAACGGGCAGAGTCTCCCATGCACCGCTTGCCGAAGACCTGCCACGAACAGCAACACCTCCCACTGACACCACGCAGCACAGTGGCTATGGCAGCCTCTCCAGACCTCCACTCCACTCCACCTCTCACTCACTTCCCCTCAACACTCCGGCAGCATAATGTTGCTCTGCACTCCACATTCAGTCAGAATGTGGGCAACACCTCAACTGAGTGAGGATGCTGCTGGCCATCCCTGCTTTTATAGCTCGGCTGGAGTGGTGGGCATCCACTTGGGGCTCAACCAAAGAAAAACGGGGCTGAGCCTAACCCTTGATCTGAACTTCGATCGAGGGTTGAGAATCTTGATGTTCTACTAGGAACATCAAGTCCCAGACTTTGGCAACTCACCCGCCCGCCACCCCCGGCCAGAGGCAGTTGCAAATGGTTGAACCCAACCATCTGCAAGAGTTTGTTCAACTGAACAGACTGTTGTCACTACTGCATCCAGATGCTTCCAAGCCATGAACCTAGCCTACGATCATGCCACGTTCGCGGCGGTGACTTTTCTCCTCCCCCTTACTCTTCTTTTCTTTTCTTTGCTTCTTCGTTTTTTTTTTTTTTACTTTGTTCCTTATTTTTACCCCCCCCC
>BFEA01000728.1:306335-320127 GCA_003427395.1 Chara braunii | reverse complement strand
TTCATCAAAAACGAACGGGCACTTACTAATTTTTAATAAAAGAAAAATCTAATGCGAATCTAGAAAAGGAAAAAAAAAAAAAAAAAAAAAAAAAAGAATCTAAAAAAGGACTTGCCTTTAAAAACGGTTGCCCGTTATTTCGGGCGCCTGCCGCAATCAGGGGACTATAAGTCCCCAGTCACTTCTGATAGCGCCAACTGGCGCACGGTTTTAGTTTAGTTTTTTTTTTGTTTTTTTTTTCCAGATCTGTTGGCTTATGCCAATGATTGTTTTCACGTGGCTTTTCAGCTACTTCCTCCAATATGCAGGCCCGGGTTCGAGTCCTTCGGGACTCTTCTTGATTTATGCGTGCCATCCTTGCATAGGGGCCATGCTAAAACAGCCGCGCGATCTCATCGATCACATGGCCGAAAACGGCCGCGCCAAAAAAACTGGAAAAGGAGCTAGCCTAGTGGGGCATTTCGGTTTCGATCCCTGCAGCCTTTGCATATCAGGCTGGTCTGCTACCTACTGGTCTAGCTCCTATCTCACATAGAGATAGGAGCAGCCCTTTTATATGCAGGGTTGTAGCACCCAGCAGACCACCCTCCAGCGGCTTTGCTAGGCCCGCCTGTTTCCGTGGCTGGCGGGTTTGCCGGCGGCCCACAGCCTCAGCAGCTGCCTCACTCAGCAGGCCACAACACCATCCCCTCCGGTCCTCGGCGCGAAAGCCTCGAGGACCCAAAAAATAAAAAAACTTCCTATTTCCTCCACGCCGCAGTTCCAACCTCTGTTGCGGCGACCCCTTTTCAACGTTCTTAGGCCCTGAATCGCGCGGTTGCTAGAATAGTATAGTTTCAGTTTTTTCCACGACCACGTACCCCTGCCCTGTCGGGAACCACAGACGTCAGGTCGTACCGCAGACTCCAGCTGTTTCAATCGGACGTCAACGACGTAAGGTTCTAAAAAGGTTTAAGTCTCTTAGTCATAGAGTTGGTCTGAATAAACTTTGGCAACGTCAACCTCATCAAGTCTCCCAATCCAACAAAAAGGGTCGGACAGTGTCCAACACGAATCTCTCAATTCAACAAAAAGGTCGGACAACGTCCGATCTTGAAAAACTCGGGCAGAAACCCTCACAGGGGTTTCTCTCCCGACAGCGTAAAGTGCAGCCGACGTGGCACGTGGATGTGGACGCGCGTACACGGGGAAGGAGGCAGGCTTGCGGGTGACCACGTCTTTTCGAAGTTCATGAGCAATGGAAGGAGGTGGGGGAGATGGGCGTGCGGTGTTGACATCCATTGAGAAGACGACAGTGGTGGCGGCGACACTGCCCGCTGTTGGTCGTTGTCAGGTAGACAGAGCGTCCAACCGTATGAAGGGGAGGCTATCGAGGCGGACGCAAAGGATGCGGATACAGCGAGTGGTTGACGCCCCAGATTGTGTGGCAACATTGGATGCTGTCGTTCAACTGTGCGCTCCGCTGGGCTCCGGTATACTCCCTCGAGTGACGCCAAGATGATGGATGAAACGAAAAACATGCGGGACGTGCGAAGATTTACGGGTGTGCGATGACCGCTTGCATGCTTCCCTGGGAACACTTCGGTGACGTGATAACCCCCCAACCCCTACAGGCGGTGTGTTGTTCATCAACCGTTTGTCCATCCTGCGCGCCTTTTTTGACAAGTGCCTCGTCTAATTCCTCCTAGGAAGTCACCCCAAGAAAGACAAGTGGAACACAACAACCACCACAAAAGTGGCACGACGATGAGCAACAACAACAACAGTAGCAACCTACGGTGCAGGTCGGCCATGAACGACAAAGGAGAGAGGATAGCGCGGGCACATATCTTGCGGAATGTGCACACAGTGACAACGCACGACAGTCCGAAACACTTCGAGAGTACACACTGTCGTCCACATAGCACCCGCCACCACGACCACAAATTTGAAATTAACAACCGTTGGAGACCCCACCGGAGCGCCACGGACCCCAAACGAAGCGGTTGAAAATGGTGACACACCCCACTGCAATCCAATGTCGACGGTAAACGGACGAGGCCCGTTGGAGGATGGCCATGACGTTGAAGGTCGACAATGTTTGTCGCGGCCCTTGGACCACGACTAGACCACCTTCGGCCTCCAATTTTCCTTTCACGCTCGGCGCCAACACCTCGTGAATCGCGGATCCACGGGCTCCAAAGGACCTCACGAGGTCCCTTGGAGCGGAGGACAATTTGCCTGGGGAATCCTTGGAGCCCAAGGATTTGTCCTCGGAGTGTTTTCACATTTTCTTTCTGAAAATCGACTATGAGGACAGGTAAATGACGAGGAAATTCTGGGAATCGCGTGCCTGAGGAGTGTCTAATGACACCCAAAGTCGTTGTCCATCCACACATGGATTCAGAATCTTGGTGGACAGCGAGTGGCGCAACTACCGGTAGGCCCGGTCACGAACTGGATGCAAATCTCAGCTGAACAAAATCGAGACCTTTGTCTCCATGCACCGACGGGTGGGATTTGGAGATAGGAAAGAAAAAGGTAGGCCTACCCGCACCTAAACCACTGTTTTTTTTTTGTTTTTTTTTTTTCCCTTGGTCGCGAGAACATGTACCTTCGCCACCACAAATAATATCGTAGTGCTTTTTTTTGTGTCGAAAGCACACATACCATAACGGATCCAGCGGCCTAGCTCAATTGGTTAGGCACGCAAGTGGCATTCAAGAGGTCATAGGTTCGATCTCCATGGCCGCCTGTGGCTGGTCGGGGCCCTTTCCATAATATCGGTTAGGCTTTGAAGGTTCTTTAGGTCTCGGATGACACCAGTACATGACCCCGGGCAACTTGAGAAGCCTCTCCAAAGTCTTAGGAGGTCGAGCGTCGTAGATAAAATGAATTGGCGGCGGGTGGCCTCCGAAAGAGGCCTGCGACCAGTGCATGGCCCCAGGCAACTAGAGAACTTGATTTGAGGCTCTCTAAAAATTTAAGAGGCCGAGTGCCATAGATAAAATGATTCGGCTGCGGGCGACCTCCGAAAGGGTCCGCGCTGCATGAGGCTGAAACATAGGGTTCCTGGATTTGTGGGTAGTCCATTGGTTGTGGGTCCTAAGAGGGGCCTCCTGATGAGGTGTGGGTCGATAGGCCGTTTGGTGGAAGTTTTTTGATGAGATTAAGGCTTGAGCTGTTGACGTTCTGATCTTTACTTTGCGGTCCATCTTTTCGGTCTTTCCTGGTCTACGTCACTTTAAATAGGATTAGCGAAGCGTCAAAAGTCACTCATAGTGACATAGACCCCTAAGGAGTTTCGATCCGGCGACTAAACGAAACATGTTGGGTCATCTCCCGACGAGCTTCGTTCATTATATTAACAATACCAACATGAGACACACTTACATCCAGACTTCATAGTCTGTTCTTCATGTTTAATTTTGAAGCCTACAGTCACGTTTGAGAGGGTGATGACATGTCACAAGGTGCTTTTCCTCTCCTTTTGCTTTGTTCTCCTCACTCCTCCTTTCTTTCAGTTTACGCACTGTGGAATGTGGGCTATGCACGATGAGCTATTTAGGCCCCTGTGGGTCGATGCTCGTGTTGACTATGGCGTGACTATGTATGATGTCATTTGTGGAATGATCGTGCAGTTTTACAACTCACCTGCATTTCGACGTTGGAACCACTGTAGCAATTGGATTACGTGAGTGAGACACGTTGCTTGTGGCCGTCACAAGGTCGCTTTATAGCTACTCGTGAACGTTTGTCTTATTAATAACTTTTTCGTAGTTTTTTGAAAAGTCTTGGCGGACATGCAACCGGTTGTAGGTTGCTTTCATTGTGGGGCTATGAACCATTGGATTCATGATTGTCCTCAAAGCGGAGGCGGATTTCAGGCCACCTGCTACAGATATCAGCGCGGTGCCGATAACCACGCCACTACAAGCATTACCTCCGTCAAGCGGCAGTACGGTGCCTGCGACACCGAAATCAAACTTGAAGGCTAGTCATCAGGTAGGTAGTACATCGGATAACAGATACCAACCAGAAGTAAGATCGGGTTGGTGGAGGGCGAAACGAACGCCCGCGACAAATGTTATAGTAAATATCTGGAAGATGAGCAAAAGGAGGCGAAGCAAAAAGAGGACGAAGAAAAAGCGAAGAAACTTGAGAAGGAGGAAGACTGTAAGTTGGAGTGGAAACAAGAGAGGGAGCATGTCGAACAGGAGATGGGTGCGCAATTGGATAGGAAGTTGGACTTATTAGGACACTCGACTAATGGAGTAAAACTATGAGAAAGGAGTAGCAGTGGAGGCTAAATGAGTTATCACGCCTCAAAAAGGAGAACGAGGAACTAAAGAGGAAATTGGAGGGAGGGGCAAACCGGCAAGATGACGATAAGATCCTTTGATTGCAGCGCAAACTAGCGGAGCTGCGATGACAGGTTTCAAACAAAACAACGGATAACAATGAAATCTATGCATTAAAACAAGAAATTAAGGAACTGAGAGGCACTACATATATGAAGACCACCTTCGAAACAAAGATCGTTGGTCAGAGAACGGAGGTCAAGTTACTGTGTGATCAAAGTCTGCAAGCGGAGGAAGAAATCAAGATGTGAAAGACTTTGAATGAAGCACTTAGACCAGAGAATAAAAAATGTAATTTTGTCGTTGCTACTTAAACCACGTTGGTCGGACAATGTTAGACAGGAGGACAAATGGAGGGATGAGTGTTGTAATCTTCAAGGGTTGAAGCAGACATCGAATATTGAGATGGCGATGCTAAAAGAGAGGACGACAGAGACTCAAAAGAAGCGGATGGAAGCCGAAATGCGAGTCAAGAACCTATAAGAACAGTTGAGCAAGTTAACAACAGTAAATGTTGGAGAACCTGCTACGGGGGAAACAAACTTGAAGGAGCGTTTGAAGGCGGTGACTTTGAAGTCAACTAGGAAAGGGAGGAAAGCTACACTTGGCAGAGGGGTGCAGAAGCCGGATGAAATCAAGATGTGAAAGAATGAAGCACCGAGACCGGAGAATAAAAAAGGTAGTGTTGTCGTAGCTACTTGAACCGGGGTACTCCTAAACCACGTTGGTGGAACAATGTTAGACAGGCGGACAAATAGAGGGATGAGTGTCCTAATTTTCAAGGGTTGAAGCAAGCATCGAATGTTGAGATGGCGATGCTAAAAGAGAAGACGACAGAGGCTCAAAAGAAGCGGATAGAAGTTGAAATGCGAGTCAAGAACCTGTAAGAACAGTTGAGCAAGCTAACGACTGTAAATGTTGGAGAACCTGCTACGGGGGGGGACAAACTTGAAGGAGCATTTGGAGGCGGTGGCTTTGAAGTCGACTAGGAAAGGGAGGAAAGCTACACCTGGCAGAGGGGTGCAGAAGCCGGATGAGATTAGTGGCAAGGCACAAGAGGTTAACGAACAATATGACTTCGTTGAAAATGAGAAAAAAAAGCCGCGAATGTTAAAGAAGTTGGGGTTAAGACCTCTTTGCAAAGAAGTTGGAATTGATCTTGGCAGAGTGGAAAAAACTATCAATGAATTGAGAGATGCAAAAAAGCTATAATTGATCTTGGCAGAGTGGAAAAAACTATCAATGAATTGACAGAGCATCCTGCAAATAAGGCTTTCGGCAAAGAAGGAGACAAAGGTAAGCAACATATGTAGAATAAGGAATGTTCAGTGTATGAAATACATAATGATGAGGGACAGAAGAACGTCGACTTTTCAAAGGGAGCCAACAAGAGGAATGTGGAGCTTTGAGGGAACATCCCGAGCGTAGCAAAATTGTGGTGATTAGCGAATGAGTGTCGTTTGAAGCGATGTAGTTTTTTTGAGACATCGTCTGACTCTTGTTTACCTACGAGGCTTGTTTCAAATGTGGCTCCATATCTATGCCAAAAAACTCTTCATTCATATGATTCCTTGATTTCTACCTTTCACCCTTTGTATCCCTCTCCCCCTCCTTCTTCTTCTCCCTTTCTGTTACTTATGCCTCCTTGTCATCCTCTTATATGCAGTCAGCGGATTTCTTTCTATGAGATCGGGAGTTCAATGTTTCTTTTTGCCTACTTGTTATTAATCTAATTATAAAAGAGCACATTGCTTGGGCGGAGAAGTTGAAGGGTTATCGAATGGAACGATTGTATGAGGACTTTCATTTTAAGGGGTGTGAAGGTCCTTTGGTGTATGTCCCTATTTCACCCTGGATGCGCCATCTATATGTTGGTTCAACGACGAGATCAGTACCTGTCAGGTGGAATGAGCATGTGTATCGGTCTCTCAATCCACAAGTGGTAAATCGAGTAAGACGTAACCACAAGTTATATAATTGGTTGAGGCGTTGTCATGTGGGACCATATGTAGCAGTTCCCTTGTTTCGATGTGAGGAAAGGAATGTTTTGTATTTGGAAAAATGCATGATTCACTGGTTGCGACCATACTTGAACACTATAAAAAAGCCAAGTAAGGCAAGGTGATGACGGTTAGGAAAAAGTGAAAGGAGGAGGGTGATCAAAGACGGTGGACTTGTGGAGAAAGGACGATATCAAACGCACATGGAATTTCTCTCGACCATTGGGGTTGTGCCTCCTCGTTTATCGATAATTTTGTATATTTGTTTGACACGTAACATACTTTTGGTGGGTATCATTTGTGCTGGAGGGGATCGATGGGCGAAAAATTGAAAGGTGGTTAAAGAAAAGTATGTCTGGGTTGTTTCAAACAGGGAGTCATTTATTGATAATGAGTGTTTTTCCCTTTTTGTCCAGAGCCTTGATTTTGAAACCTACCTTGATAGGTTTGCTATCAAAACCGCCATCTTGAAAGAAGCTGATGAAGTGGGATTTCGCAGTTTTGGTAAGAACCTTACCGTCTATTAAGACGTTTGCAAAAACGTGTAGTCGATATCGGCTGTGTCTGATTGTTTCCGGGCTAATGAGGAGACGATTCGATATGTTAGGTAGCGTCTGTTTGTCCGTGTCAGTTATGATGAGGGATTGAGAAAGCCAAGGATAAGTTTTTTTTGTGCAAAATGGGTTATGCAGGCAGAGGTGGATGATGCGTGGAAAAAAATGATCTTGCGGAGGATGAGAGTTGCATGGTTAAAAAACAAAGGCGTCGGGGATCTCTTGTTCAACTTTAGGACGGTGTTGAATAAAGCTGAGGTGGCATGCATGCGATGTTTGGTTGATAAAGATTTTCAGCGACATATGTCTTCATTTTCAGCGGCATATGTCTTTTCGGTTGAACGATCTGGCAGATGTGCTGGCTGCATAACAACAAGAATGTTGCTTGTCCGTCTAGAGGGGATGTTGTGGGTCGTCTGAAGAGGCAAGTTATGGGTTCCTTTGTGAGTCGAGCTTCGATGTTTCTCCTGTCTGACGATGTGACCTGCGGGATTGTCTTAAGGAGGTGGATGGGGAAGAGAAGGGATGGCTTAACGAAGAAGAGATTGGATGGGCTGGTATTGATCCCGATTGATCACAATCCAAGAGACACCTTAGTTTGTTGTCTAGTAAGATGTCGCGAAGGAATGGAAACGTTGTTTTTAAATCACCTTGGGTTTGCTATTAGAGATGAGGGGGACAATATCTTGCTGGAAGGGACTCGCGAACTTACATACAAATAAGGGTTTGAGAAATTGGCACGGTAGGACGAGCAGGGTAAAATGGGGAAAGCTTATGTAACACGGAAGCATAAGGATGTTAAGAGGTGAAGACCAATCTGCCCATCTTTCTCTGAGTTCAGTTTACGGGCAAGTCGAAAAGTTTATTAGGTTGTCAACCAATTTGTATGGGAGCGTCCAAAGTGTTCAAACTGCAACCTATGATGTACGGAAATGTTGCTAGAATCGCTCAATGGAGTGAAGAAGGATATGAGAAAAGGGGAGACGATGTTGACAGCAACTTCTGATGTGAAGGAGATGTTTTGCAATCTCCCTCACACTTTGATCATGGATGCAATTGAATGGCTGATTGATTTCCGACGACTGCACGGGATTGAGGGAGTTTCAATTAAGAAAAATGGTAAAGGGGCGAAGTTGTTGAGAGGGAAGAATGAGGATGGATGGCAGCTGGTGGGTTTTGATGTTATTCGGGAGTTTGTGGGGTTTGATCTGAAGCACACTTAGGTCTCTCTCTCTCTCTCTCTCTCTCTCTCTCTCTCTCTCTCTCTCTCTCTCTCTCTCTCTCTCTCTCTCTCTTCATCAGATAAGGAGCGACCGTGGCCCCTACTCTACAAATGGGTAGGGTGTGTTTGTTCGTACCACCACAAGGTTTTGGACAAAACACTATAGTTTGCTTAGCGTGTGTACATTTTGCTGCTATCGTTGAAGGGTCAGTGATCCTCAGTTTTTAAGGGTGAGTTGGGACCCCATCGTGCATGTGGTATCTCGTGTTGTCTGTCACCTGCTAAGTGGTTGTCGAATAAATAAATATTTATACTAATTTTATAGTATGTGTAGCATATGTGCCACATGATCAGAAAGCTGGTGGAACTTGTTGTTTATCTGACAGTCTTCGTACGTCCTCTGCTTTACTAGCCAGCCACCATGTGTATTTAATATTGTTGTTGTTTGCTGTTTTTTTTTTCGGCCACACTACTCGTGTGTGCATTGAAAATTTGCCTCGCATCTTTCGAATGTTCACAAGTAGTTTATGTATGACATTATTTTAATATTTTGACTATTCATTTATTAGGTAGGTCTCCTTTGGGAAAAAAAAAGGTTGGTCTCATTAGAAAAGTTGTTTGTCAAGTTGTCAGCTTCTATTGTGTTCAAGCTACCACAGTGGCCCGGGCAGACTTGCCCGGGCAGGCCAAAAAAAAAAGAAGAAAAAAAAAAGTAGTTGCGATGTGAACCTGAGGCAAAGGCTGTTCAATTAATTTACCTGCATAACCTAGTTGTTTTTCAGATTTTTTTTATCTTTTTTTAAAAGACAACTTCTTCTTGCGCGGTCAGGCCGCCTGGGCAACCAGTAGGACCTGCCTGGGCAGTCTGGCTCGCAGCCAAGATTCAAACACTCTCTCTAAAGTGGCAGCATCTATGATTGTTCACTTTTGTGGGCCTTAGAATCTGGGCCGACTGCATTGGTTTGGGGGTGAGAAATATGTTGCTGGTTCCGCGAGATGTGCATGTTTGCGTCAGTGTGTGTGACAACACCATTATGTCCCCTGCGTCACTGTGCATTTATTACCTGTCTGTAAGGTTGTCGCGTTGTGATCACCATAGGGAGTGTATGAGTTGTACCCCCCTCAACCTTGTAGAGCTTTCTGCAAGATGTCATGGACAGTGGGTTCTGTCATACAGCCTCTGGAATCAATAATTAGTGCTTCACTTCATATGTCCCATATGATTTTGCACTAGATGTGAGGCATGCCTTTTTTTTTATCTTCACCCGCCTTTGTGCAGTTCTTTGTGGCAAGTGTGAGGAGCAGCTACTTTTCGCATATGTGGCATGTGAATGGATCTTGTCTTCACTCGCTGGGGTTGACATGTTGAGTTAGGGCACCATGAAGCGCGAACAAACCAACAGCGAGTGAGATGACAAGATCCATTCACACAGTCCCGTCTGTGGGTGATTTGATGTATATGCAGCCAACTGTTTCGTTGAACTCATCTCAGTCAGGCTTCTGTACTGAATTTCCCCAATCAGCGATTGAGACAGAGAGCAATGGTGGCCAAGAATCTGTGCCCCACAAATCCAACCACAGTTGATGCGAATGGTGGGGACTTCATTTGATTTCTCTTCATGTCTTGAACGCTGTGAATCGCCCGGCTTCATTGGGTGCAGTCCGTACTGTGTTGCCTCCAAGGTCAAGTGACCTGCTGGAGATCAGCAACACAGACTTCCATTTTTTGGCCGCTAGATGACTGGAATCGGCCTGGTGGTAGTCCAGGGCTATGTGTCTCACTTAAACCACGAGTACCTTTGCCGCTTCAGAAATGAGGGAAAACGCCCGTTCCCGAAGAATTCGGAGGCCGGGCCCGATGACGGCTGCCATTGATAAATCTAATCGCCGGCCGTCGTTTCGTTTCGGACTCCTGAAAGGTCGGAGGCCCGCTATTTTCCGAAACGCAAAGGTACTGCCGTCTTCACCCGAATAGAACGCCCGGTCATTATACCTGTATTTGGCACAACTTTCAGCCCAGATATGGCGATAATTACTGGACGTTCTATTCGGGTGAAGACGGTAGTGGTTTAAAACTCTGAGTGGGCAGGCCGGTCAAATCAAGTTGAATGGGCGTGTTCTACTGGACCAGAATTTTGGAACGGGCTGTTTAAATGTATTTGCACAGCCTAAAAATAGGCTGACCAAGGGGGAGTGGAATCACAGGAATGTGAGGCTAGCTTAGAGGCCCCAAGGCCAAAGGGGGTAAAAAGAAGTAAAAAACAACCCCCCCCAACCCTTCCGGAGGCTAGACTCGCAAACAGACAAGGGGCATACCGCCTGTGGCCACCACAAAAAGAAAAAGAAAAAAAGAAAAAAGGAGGCCCACATTCAGCATCAAACTGGGCTTACATTGACAACTCTAATCAGAGAGGTGTTGGTGTGCAACTCAAACACATCGATACGTATAGGGTAGAGGGCTTAGGGTTTTGGGTTTAGGGTTTACAGTTAAGGGTTCAGTTTTGAGGGTTTAGTGTCGGTTTCAATTTCTGGATTTGGTCAACTCTAGTGGAGGACAGAGTAATCAATGCTGGCACGTGTCTTTCTCAGTTATATTTCCTGACATTTTCCCGATTCGTTCGGTGTAAGGGACTCTGGACCCGTTTTCCAGCAGGGTGATGCTCCCTGCCAATAGATGGAGCCTCTCCCCGGGTGCTAGTGGTGCCTGCTTTTTTACCAGCAGCACTAGCACTTCAGGGGGTGTTGTTTAACAGGAAAACAAGTGTTTACAGTTCACATTTGAGGGTTTTGGTGTTAGGGTTCAGTGTTGAGAGCTTTTGGTTTAACAATTCGGGTTTAGGATTTAGGGTCTAGGCTTCTGGGTTGAGGTTTAAACCGCAAGTACACAGCCCCAGCCTTGCAGAAAGTTTTTGTTGCCACAAGCAAAACTCGGAGGGGCCGTGCGGCCTCAGTGGGGCGCCGTTGAAAAAAAAATCGGCGGCCTCCGAAGTGGTGCGGGTTTCGTGCTGACACCTGCAGGCCGATGTGTGGTGTACTGGTGCTCTAAGGGTAGAGGGTAGAGGGTTTGCGGTTCAGTGCTGATCGTTAGGGGTTAGGGTTCAGGTTTATGGTATCTGGTATCTGGTCTTAGGGTTTAGGGTCTGGAGTTTAGGATTTACAGTTTCGGGTCAGGGTTCAGTGTCAAGGGTTCACTGTTGTTTAGCGGTTTGCGCTCAGGGTTCAGGTTCAGGCTTTAGGGTTTTCGGTTTTAGCACAAAGGTTTGAGGGTTCAGGCTTTACGGTTCAGGGTCGAGGGCTTAGGGTTTACATCAGGGTTTATAATTCAGTGTGCAGCATTGAGGGTTCAAAGTTTAGTGGTTAGGGTGTAGGGTTTAAGTTTCAAGGTATGGGGTCTGGGGTTCAGGGAAGGATTGAGGGTTTAGGGTTTGGGGCTCAGGATTTAGGGTTTAGTGCTACGGTTAGGGTTTAGGATTCAGGGCTTGGGGTTTATGTCAAGGGATAAGCATAGATCAATATGCAGACATCAATGTGCTATGGTTTCTTAGATATATATAAATATATAAAGACATTGAACTTAGATCTACAAATATATGAGGAAATCGGTCCGTGTGCATAAATCAACATACTTCTATATTTAGACAGCCAATAACAAAGTACACTGTTGCATAACGTTAGCTCGACAATTATTGTCTATAGCGCACATCGTTACCTTGGTAGTTCTATTTCTTTGTCGTAAATGATGTACTGTACATACATGCATCAAGACAACCTACTGAATCGTAGTACTGATGTACCTAACAAAGAATAACTTGCAAGCTTTCACACTGACATGCCATCATAACACACACACACAAAAAAAAAAAGTCAGCCTGGAAATGTGAATACCAAAGACATCGACCTATACCGTCACACGAATGGCAAAGAACGGTACCGACACTTCCAGATAATGCTGGCTATACGAACTGACATAAACAAACG
This sequence comes from Chara braunii, assembly GCA_003427395.1. Taxonomy (NCBI): domain Eukaryota; kingdom Viridiplantae; phylum Streptophyta; class Charophyceae; order Charales; family Characeae; genus Chara; species Chara braunii. The sequence goes on along the minus strand of BFEA01000728.1, from coordinate 308,033 downwards.
GAGTATCAAATCAGGCAATATGAACATGATGCCATCACCAAACCCTCGAAACAGAACTACACATTCCTATGAACCGAGTTAAAAAAAAAAAACATGAAAAACACCCAACCTGCTACACTCATGTCTAAATCTAAATTTGGCATGTGGTGCGATAACAAAAAAGAAAACACTGAAAGCACGAGTTGCACAGTAATGAGCCAAAACACACACAAAAAAAAGGAGCCACACCTAAACCAAAGTACGTTGTCGTGAAGATCCACACCCCAAGGTGGTGCACTCAAGATTAAAGGCATCTCACAGTACATCCCCTGCATAGTTCTCTACCATGGCACTGTTATGTAACTGATTGAAATTACATCCACAAAGCACCCATACATTCCCATACATGCAGGCAATGATAGAGCAGACTTGAAGGAGGCAAATCCACACCAAACAGGAGAGAAGTAGACAACTGACTCTCAATGTACAACAGTAGAAGTGATAGTGAAACTTCAATTCTTATCCCCTCTCCCTCCTCCAATCAATCAGATATGAAACTTCATTGAGTTCACAGGAGTCTTCTCCTTCCTCCAACCTCCATCAACACTACAGCCACCCTGGCTATGGTGACTATCGCCCGAGGCTGCAGACCACCAGTGCTCCTTCCGTACTTGCAGCGCCAACCAGAAATGACACAGGAAAAACCTGGGGTCCCACCAGCGCCCGGTCAGGAGATACAGCGCCAACATCCTGAATGAAGGATCGACCTCTTGAGCTCGAAGAAGATGGATATGGCTGCCACATAAGCGAAGATGGCAGCACCTAACACCAACAGCACAGATGACCTGCCGCCATGTCAGTGCTTCAAGCCCGTGCTCGGCACTGCTAATACAGCAGTCCTCCAGGTATGGAGGCCTCCTCCATTCCACCTCCAAACAACGCATCTGCGAGGAATGAACCATCGCGGGGCCCTTATCAGTCATGCAAGTGTTCTGGACTGCGGGCCCCCGCAAGCCTTGTGCCTGCCCTAAGTGAAGGCGGGCCTGAATATCCACGTGAGGTCTAATTTGAAGGCTTTCCACATGTGGGGCATCAGACAGTTGCAACACGCCAGTATGTTACGGAGCAACATGAGGCCCAGGCTCCTCTCTGAGGCAACAGCTGTGCTGTACAGTTGAGCCCAGGGCCTTGGGTGGTTGCGCCCTGGGCACACGCAGTGTGAGGCCCACACATCACGCAGTGGCCGCGGATGAATGAGAAAGCAGGATTGTCGTCACACAATCTGCACGAGCCAATGAGCATGCGGCAAACACTTGGAGCCTGGACGTGCCCAACTGTCAGGGGCCCAGGCCTGTAACAGCAGAGGTGGGCCTGGGCAAAGATACTGGGGCCCCGACTGGAAGCTACTGGAAACCTCCCAGGCCAGCCCACGCAGCCAAAGGAAGGGCCGCACTTTCCATGCCTCGCCCAGGCATTCGCATTCTGGCCTTGGCAAGCAATTCGGACACGCTGCTGCGTTGGTGCGCTAGTGTCTGCATGGCGCTGAGGGTCTGACACACACACGAGCGCCAAGGCGAGGCGCGCTGCTGAGGCAGCGGGCGCACAGCAGCCATAGCCGGGCCGCAGGGGCGCAGCCAGGTGATGGTGATGGTGGTCTTCGGGTAGGAGGCGCATGAGGTGGGAGACGAGGGGTGATGAGGAGAGAGAGAGAGAGAGAGA
>BFEA01000728.1:287075-297507 GCA_003427395.1 Chara braunii | reverse complement strand
GGGGTTTGCCTGCATTGCCAAAAGCCAAATCATAAAGTTCAAGACTGTTATAGGCTGCAGGGAAACCGGGATCGGGCGTAGAGTCAGATTCAGCAAACTCTACAGGAGGGGAGTCCGGTACTGTTGAAAAATCAACAACCCTCCCCTGAAGCCCAATCATCTACTGAAGACAAGGCTGAGGTAAGTAATGTCTTGTATGTCGAGCCTTGGGAGGAGTCTGAGATGGTTGACTTCCACTACCACTTGGAGCATTAGGCTGAGATGAAACAGCAGCGTGCCCAAGGGACAGTGAAGTTGATCTTCTTTAAACTCCTCATCAACCACCGCTATCTCCGTGTGTTGGTTGACTGTGGTGCTACAGCTAATTTCATGTCACCACATGGGATACGCAAGGTGGGCTTGGGAATGAAGCAAGTGGCTTTGCAGAACCCTTGCCGGACCCAAGTTGGCAACAAAGAAGTTGTCTCTTCAACACATGCAGTCAAAGGTGTGCGCACTACCTTTGACAGAGGTAAGACTGTCACCCATGCACTGAACTTCTTTGTCCTTGACAAGTGCCCCTTCGACGCTGTCCGGCAATCCCAATGTGAATGGACCAAGTGGAAGGAATCACTCTTCATGGTCAAAGATGCTCAGGGGAACGAGCTTCCTGTCCTCTTGGATGAGAAGCACGAATCCCCAGTGACTTTTCTGAATGCATTGAAGTTCTGCAAGAAGTGGCGCAAGCACAAAGAGGAAGAACAGTTGTATGTTGCCTTTGTTCGTCCAGCTCATGTGCCTTCTACTTTTGCGGCTAATACCACTACTACTTTGATTGATAATCCTACTTCTGGTACTTCTACTACTAGCACCTCTACCTCTCTATCCTCTAATAGTCCAAATGATCCTACTTTAGATTCGGTCGTCTCTATACGCGACTTGCGACCGGACCTTGGTGATCCCTTTGCTGATTCCCCACCCCCACCTGTCCCATCAGACATCCAAACCCTCCTCGATCGGTTTCCGGAAGTCCTGGCCGAGCCAAGTGGAGTCCCCACGCGACCGGTTCGACACATCATCGAGTTGGTCGAGGGTGTTGTTCCTCCAAAGGGCTGCGTGTACCGTATGGGACCCGGCGAGTTGGAGGAACTCCGGCGACAGATCGATGAGATGATTGACAAAGGTTGGATCAAACCAAGTGAATCTGAATTTGGTGCTTTTGTGTTGTTCGTGCCAAAGAAAGGAGGCAAACTCCGCATGTGTATTGACTATCGCGGTCTAAACCGCATCACGAGAAAGAACGTTTATCCATTGCCTCGCATAGACGATTTGCTTGATGCTTCAGGCGGGTGCAAGGTCTTCTCCAACATCGATCTCAAGTCTGGCTACCACCAGATTGAAGTCGATCCTGCGGACCAGCACAAGACTGCGTTCAAAACACGCGACGGGCTTTATGAGTTCACCGTAATGCCCTTCGGTCTTACGAATGCACCAGCCACTTTCCAAAGCTTCATGGACAAGGTCCTCCGCGAACAAATTGGCCGGTTTGTGGTAGTGTACCTGGATGACATTCTGATCTTCAACAACTCCATGGAGGAACATCTCAAGCATCTTGAGGAGGTGCTCGCTATCCTCAAGAAGACGCAGCTCCATCTCAACTTGGAGAAATCTGAGTTTGGGAAGGATAGCGTCATCTATCTTGGGCACCGGTTGTCTGTTGCAGGCCTAGAGCCTGAGGCAACCAAGATTAAGGTTATACGTGATTGGCCTCAACCTACGAACATTCGCGAATTGCGTACTTTCCTTGGTCTCGCGTCGTACTATCGGAAGTTTGTACCCCGTTTTTCTATCATTGCTCGTCCGTTGTCGCGACTAACCAGTAAAAATGTGTCTTATTCCTGGGATGCCGTGTGTACGGAAGCTTTTCAAGCTCTCAAGGAAGCCTTGGTAAGTTACCCGGTACTCCACATTGCATATCCCAAACTGACCTTCGTAGTTACTACGGATGCAAGTCAGTATGGAATCGGTGCAGTGCTGCAACAAGATGACGGCGATGGCCTGCGGCCACTCGAGTACTACAGCAAACGAATGCCCAGCGTAAAGGTAGCCACTTCCACCTACATGCGCGAGCTCTACGCTTTGCATATGCCGTTGGATCACTGGAAACATTACCTTTTGGGACGCCACTTCAAAGTCTTCTCAGACCATGAGACCTTGAAGTGGATCAAACAGCAAGGTTTCAGTGAAGTCGATGGAGACAGACTCCCAGGGACCATCAGGGATGGGTAGGGGTGTGAGTAGCCCCATGGGCTTTTGTCTGCAAGGTTTGATTCGTTGACAAACTTGACATTCAGCCACAAATTTCTCAGCGGTCTCTTTCATGCCAGGCCAATCAAACTGTCTCAGCAGGTTAGCGTACGTTTTTGCCATGCCAGTGTGCCGGCTCCGGCCATGAGCCAAGTCCAGAAAGTGTGTGCGGAGAGGCTCATGGTTGGGCACACACAAACGGTCATGGTTCCCGTAACGACGAAAAATCAGTCCTCCATCCTCGTGCAAATCAGGCTGACTACTAGGATCAGCCCGCAGCTGCTCAAGGATGGAGCTAAGCTCTAGATCATTGGTTGTCTGCTCTACGAGCTCCTCCTTCAGTTTCTTCCGGAGGTCGTACGATTTCACCAGGCAAGTCATGTACTCAGGGTGGCGAGACAGTGCGTCAGCGACTCGATTATAACAGTCGTTTTTGTATCTTAATTCAAAATCAAAAATGTCAATCTCATGGAACCAGCGAAGCTCACAAGTCATGGTGATTGTTGACCGTTTTTCAAAATTTCTCAATCTGATTCCTCTGCCGCCCCACGCCCCAACAGATCTAGTGATTTGCGAATTCCAACAAAAATACCTGCTGCAATTCGGAACCCCGAAAGACTCTTGTGAGCGATCGGGATCCGCGTTTCACTAGCACTGAATGGAAGGATTTCACGTCCCACCTAGGAATCAAACTGTGCATGACATCTGGCCGACACCCCGAAGCCAACGGTTTGGCTGAGGAGATCAACAAGACTGTATTCCAACTTCTCCGTGCGTTGATAATTCCGGATCAGGAGACATGGGATGAAGAGCTGTATTCTGTCAAGGGGTTGTATAACAACTCTGTCCATTCTGCCACCGCCATGACACCCAACAGGTTGCACTACGGTTGGCAGATCCGTAATCCGCTCTCCTACTTATTCCCTGAACAGTCGGCTGGCTTAACACCCGGCAGGCCCGGCTTCAGAGCTAAGTATGATCGCTTGCTCAAAGTTGTTGTTGCAGCTATGACCAAGCGACAGCATGCCATGATCCACCATGCAAACAAAAAGCGCCGACCATCGGAGATTCAGGTAGGGAGCTATGTCTGGGTGAAGATGTCTGAATTCTCAGAGGAGGAGGGAGTCTCACGCAAACTCCTCCCACTCTACTACGGGCCTTGGGAAGTTTTGGATGTAATTGGGGAAGATCACTTTGGCCCTTCGTACGTTGTAGACGTGCCAGCTCACRTGCGCACATATCCTGTGTTCCATGCATCTAAACTGTACCTCCATCGTGACGCCGAGACATTCGATTACCTCGAAGATATGATCCCTCGCGCAATCAAGGGCGGGCATGAGATAGATAGAATTAAAAGCATGTAGGTAAAGGGAGAAACAGACAGTACCAGGTTCATTTCATGTATCACCCGATAGATGATCTCTACTGGATCTCCAAACAGGAACTGCTACGCTGCGCACCGTGCGTTGTTAAAGCTTACGAGCGACAGATCGCCGCTAACGCCACACCGAAGATCTCAGCATGGCTCTCTGCAACAGAGTATTCCAGGAATCTTTTTGCCTTGCTCGCCTACGATGCTTTCGCTGAGGACTCGGAATGAGTTACTCGCTCGAAGGGACCTCGCTCTTGAGGGGGGGGTAGTGTGATAACCCGTCCAATCACGTACTGAAACACACAGCTGATTTCTGAGTTTTGCTCATAGACTGAATGCCCTACTGAGTTCCCCGCCTGCTAAGTTTGTGTGTGTGTGTGCTTGCTGGACTGCATGTCTGTCTGAGTGCTGGTTGGCTTGCGTGTGTGACTGTGCCTGTCTGAGTGCTGGTTGGTATGAGTGTGTGTGTGTGTGGCCCGCCAGGGCACTTGTTCGTTCGTTGGGCCCTCAGGGCCGGTGCTTACCTGTGGTCGTGGCTTCAAAGGGTTGCAGCTGGGAAAAAGCACTCAAGTAGCGGGTAGGCCGGTACCGCACCCGGCAGGGGGGTAAATATGCAGGTACCGGAGGCCGAGCGGAAGAAGACAAAAGTGGCATTTTTAGAGGCCGGTAGTGTAGGCTAGGTCTAGCGGGTACCAGTCTGAGTCTAGGGCCTGTAGGGGCAATATCAGAGTCTGCAATGATGTTCCCTCCAAAAAGAGGAGGAGGTACCGGTTGCTTGGGAAGGCCAGCGGCCTGGAAGTCACCGCCCAAGAGGCAAAGCAGGCCGCTATATCTTCCGGCCGGGCAGAAGACCCGGCCTCTTTTTCGGTGTGCAAGTTTGGCGACACACTGGTGGAGCGCTGGAGGGAGCAACGCTGGGTCGGAGCTGTGTTGCTGGGGAGGAAGAAGAAGGACTAGAGGGAGGAAGAAGGAGGAAGGAAGGAGGAAGGGGGAGGAGCGCCAGGGGTACTTACCTGGCTATGGTGGCAGCCATCTTCATCACCTTGGTGGGCGCTGCAGCAAGGAGTCCCCTGCCGGGGAGAGCCACACCAAGAAGCTTCAGGGCAGGGTTGGGCATGGCGGCCTGAGTCCGAGCAGCCATAGCTGCTTTGTGTTGTCCTTTGGGCATCGGAGCAAGGCCTAGTAGTCCGCCATAGCCTTGGCCTGTGAGAGAAGTGTGGGAGGGGCGGCCATGGCTATGGTGGGCCTTGAGTGATACCTGCAGTAGAAAAGGGACTCGGACATGATTCTGGACCAGTCATTCAACATTGTATTATTATTTCTTGTATGAATAAGAGAAGGGGGAGATAAGGAAGAAGGGATTGTTGGGGAAAGAAGAAGAGCCTTGACATTGTCTTTGCTGGTGTACATCTTCTTCTTCTTCTTTCTTACATCTTCTTCTTCTTCTTTCTTACATCTTCTTCTTCTTCTACTCCTCTCTCTCCTCTCAAGTTCATTCATTTCTTTCTGCAATTGGATGGCATTGTACTTCTCAGTGGATGTGTATCTCGCAATTGGCCACGGTCATAACACACCTGAGAAGTCAGGTCTGCGCGACAAGGCATCAACAATCTTGTTGTACTCGCCTTTGATGTACTGGGGCTCGATGTCATACTGCTCTATGACTTCGATCCAACGCTTGAGAGCGTCAGAGAGTACCGGCTGTGTTCTCATGCATCTCAGGGTCAGATGATCAATCCTGAGGATAAAGAACCTCCCAAGGAGATAGTGTCTCCAATGGGTCAGAGCCTTGCACACCGCATAAAGTTCCTTCTTATAGGTGGACTTTGCCAACTCTTGAGAGGGCATCTTTTTGGACATGTACTCTACTGGCCTCAGCTTTTTCCCCTCCTGTTGTGCAAGTACGGCGCCTATGCCATATTGGCTAGCATCCGTAGTCACTATGAATGACTTATCAGGATCAGGAAGTTTCAGGACTTCGTAATGCGTCAACACACGCTTCAGTTGTCTGAAAGCAGCCTCGCATCTCTCAGTCCACTCCCATGGGGTGTCAAGGCGGGTCAGATCATGCAGAGGTGCGGCCACTATGTTATAGTTTTCCACGAAGTTGCGATAGTAGTCGGTCATCCCTAAGAACGATCTCATCTCAGTCATAGACTGAGGACGCGGCCAATCACGAATGTTGGCCACCTTCACGTCATCAGGCTTCAACCCTTCCGCTGAAATCTCATGACCCAAGTACAAGACACGGGTGCGGCCAAACTCGCACTTCTCACCGTTGATCTTGAACTTGTGCTGTCGCAGGAGACTGAGTACTTTGTCCAAATGTGCAACATGTTCCTCGACCGTCTTACTAAAAACAAGTATGTCATTGAGGTACACGATGACAAACTTATCCAAGAAGTCATGGAATATCCGATTCATAGCGTGTTGAAAGGTGCCAGGAGCATTGCAAAGGCCGAAAGGCATCACCACAAACTCGTACAGACCGTACCTGATCTGAAAGGCGGTTTTGTGTTGATCCTCGGGCCGGATTGCAATCTGATGGTACCCGGATTTCAGATCTATCTTGCTGAAGTATCGGCACCCTTGCACTCTATCTAGCAGATCGTCGATGCGCGGTAGGGGCTCTCTATTCTTTACAGTGATGGCATTAAGGCCCCTATAGTCAATGCACATCCTAAGAGTACCCTCCTTCTTCTTAGGTACGAATAGAACTGGAGACCCATAAGGAGAGATACTCGGCCGGATCCAACCCTTCTCTACGAGTTCCTTGAGTTGGCGGCGAAGCTCATCAAGCTCGCCTGGAGACATCCGATAGATCCTACCCTTCGGAATACTAGACCGTGGGATAATCTCTATCGCGTGGACGACCTCCCTCTCAACAACCCCTGTTGGCTCTTCAAATAGATCAGGGTACTTAGCAACTACTCCCTCTATCTCAGGCGGCATTTTCACCGGCTCGCCTGCAGCAGAGACATAGACTAAATACATACCCTCCTCCTGATTTTGCTTATAATAATTGTAGAACGCGGCCGCACACATGCACCCATAAGACTCAATCAGACTACTAGCTTTGAACTTATGTAATGTGGCGGTCCCTTCGCCTGGCAAGTTGTGTTTGACCACTTTTCGGTCCCAGTCAAACTGGGGCTGTGCTACAGAGAGGTAGTACATACCTAGTAACATGTCCATTGGGAGCTCGTCACTTACCAGGAACGAGACACGATGTCTCAAGTTCCCTCCCGCGTACGGGAAACAACACTCTACATCCTGGAGGTAGTCGTTAACTACCATGCGCCGTTTGTTGGCACAGGTCGACTCCACAGGTCGACTCAGGCACTGCACTCGCCCCTGTAAGCGCAGTCTCTCAACGCACTTGCAACTAATAAAGTTCCGTGTCGAGTAAGTGTCACAATAGGCCCCGGCCTTGCGGTCGCCAATGACAACCTCGCTGACGAACATCTCACCCTTCGGGGCTTTGACTAGTGCCGTCCAAGAAGCTAGCGGGTCTGCTCTAGACCACTCCACCTCTAGCTCCTCTAAGGACTTAAACACATTCATCGAACAGAGGCTCGATTGGTCTGAATGTGCTTGCGGGACGACGCTGGAGTCAGTAGCTTGGGCCATCTCTCGAGATGGTGAGGGTGTCTCCACCATCTCGACCCTAGCAGGGACAGCCACTATTCCTACTGGTGCGGCGTGTTTCCCGGAGCACTGCCTAAAGTGCTGGCAACATTGCCGCCAACGAGTTGAGAGGATCCCAATACTTGCCCCATCGTAGGCGGGATCTTTTCCGTCACTTTCTTGTTGCGGCGCTTGAATTGGTTGTGGCCATATTGACCACAACGAATACAGGCGTGCCGTGAGTAACGGTCTCTCGACGCGTCCTCTGTAAGACCCGCTTTCTCCCATGGAGGAGCATTGGGGTCAACCTGACTCCTAGACCGGTAGCCTCCGCGGCGTCTACAGGTCGCCTTTCCTTTTTGAGATACGGCAGCGACTACTCCACCCTCTGAAGCATCTATGCTGCCTGCCTCTGAACCTACTCCCTCCTGGAAGTTGCCGTCCACCTCGATGGTTGAAACATCGTTGTCGACAAACATCAAGCGACCTTTCGCCTTCCAGTTAGGAGGCAGTGTCTTCTTCCTCCCATCCGTAGTGGGTGCCTGTCCATGCCCTATCTTAGCTTCAAGGTCTAGGGCCAACTTGCTGAACGAAGGAAAGTTGTGCATATTAATGTTGGCCTCTTTTGCCAACAGGTTCCTGAGAGGTTGTGAAAAGCATCTCAAGTACGAAGTCAACAGGACCTGGGGGTCATAGCGCACCCTTGGGACACAGATCAGACACTCAACAGCGTCGGTGGCTTCCCTTACTGACTTAAACTGCCTTGTGTGCAGTGTCAGGATCGCATTAGTGGCCCTTTGGGCCTCCTGAGGATCATGCCACCTTTCTTCCACCATCTTCAGGAAGTCCTCCAATTTCTGGGAGACCGCCCAAGCGCGGAAGTCATGACCATACCCCTGGAGTTGTACTAAACCACTCAACCATCTTGTTGCACTACCCTCTAGGTAGGAGGCAGCCACAAGCACTTCTTCGTGCGACAAGGTAAGTTTACACCTGACGTAGACCAGCACTGCCCTCAACCACGTGTCGAGGTCTTCGCCCCTCTTATCCCTTGTGAAAGGTTTGGGAGCGGCGATGGCCGTCTTTGGGACCCACTGTGTCTGTCCCGGTCCCTGCATCACTACGGGCTGTGGACCCTGTGACACAAGTTACTGTGCCAACTACTGGGGTTGTGTGCCCTGCGGCTGCACAGGCTGCGAGACAGCAGGCTGCGCGGTGACCGCAACCTGCAACGGAGTTTGGGTGTACACTGTCTGAACAGGAACCTGCAAACTAGTCCCTGCTGATACCCCTCCTGACAGCGGCATGCCCAGGGAAACGATCGTAACCGATGACGGGGCTACGTATGGGGAGACCCCAGTCACCAGTGGGACATAAGGAGGAGGATGTGCAACGGGCCAGGCACCAGGCTCGGACATTGGCGACGTGGCCTGCGTTCTCCCAACCAACAGGGCCAGACTTTGCTGGATATCCTGAAGGATGGTTGTCTGATGGTCCTGCATCTCTGCTACATTCAGCAGGACTGACCGTACAAGTCTCACATCTTCAGGCACATTCGTTAGATCCATTTCCTCTAACTCACTCACATCCGCTTGTCTACGTTGCATCCTGGCTCTTCTTCTGATCATCTTTTCTTTCTCCGCTTTTATCTTTCCTAAAGCATTCTGTAGTTGTGCCCCCTGGAGGACTGCCTCCTGTATGGCGATCTCATCAGGAGTCGACACCAATGGCTGGCTCGCCATTACGCCAGTGGACTGTACCACGGTCTGCGCGACCGTCGACCCGACAGACCTTGAACTACCGGCTTGAGAAGTCTGCATTGTTGAGGTAGACATGGCTTCCATTGCTGCGGTCCCACTCACAAGTGCCCTGCTAGCCTCCACTGCTCTAGCCCTCCTCTGTTGCTGCTGTCTCTCCCTAAGTTGGCGGAACAGTATCCTATCACCCTCCGGTCCTAGGGACACGTGAGCTCTCGGGCCTCTAGCTGATTGCAAGATCCTCCGGTCGTCCTCCCCGGTGTCCTCCTCGTCGCTCATAAGCTACAACCCTGTACACAATCTGAACTAATGCACTCTAGGTGCCTACCGCAGCGTAGTGCACAGACCAATTAAAGTAATTGGTTGCTATTTCGGAACAGATATCACTTGAGGTCAACAGGTAAGTCAGATTCCTACAAACGAAACTATTTTTAGTCTGACCAGTCCGCAGACAGAAGCACCAGCAACAATAAACAGTTCTAACTAATGTTGTATGTTAGATGTCAATGGTTGTGCACCTAACTAATCAAAACATAAAAACAGAATCATTTGTGTGTATAGGACAACATGAAATTTTCTCGAACTTGTCACTTGGAATCAACCCTTCCCTTAGTTCCCCTGAGTATCTCTTGACGTCAGCGTCCCTGAGCGATCTGGAGAGCGTCACGCTGTCGCGCGCGGCGGTCCCGCACCCCGCTGGGAGCGCTGAACCTCACGGTCGTGTCACGCAGGATTTATTTCTTGAAAAAGAACCGGTCACCAGTCCGACCGTGCGCGCGTGCTATACCTCTCACGACGCCCCACGACAAGTCGGGACGTCGCGAGACACAACTTACCTCTACCCGAGGGGCTGTCACCACTCTCAGGTAGGCGTATCCCTGCTGAGCTACCGGCCCACATGCAAAGGCTTTTACATGCCTTTGTAGAGGTAGGTCGGCCGAGGGCGTTTGCTCGATCGCTGTAGCATAAAACGGGGTACGCGCGGTAAGACGCCTAGAACTGACCCGTTAGATATTCAGGTCGAACATTTAAAAGGCTGTCTATTTCCGCTACTGCATAATGTATTATTCGTCTTGACAAATATCAGTCAACCTGTCTTTCTACCAAAGAGCGTCCTATCTTTCTTAACAAGTTAGGAGTTAACTGAACATCAGGATAATATGGAAGTTAAATTGGACATATAATGAATATAGAAGTATTACCGCCGAGAACCCTTCCCACTTTCACAAGTGCCGTGTGTCCRAGACTCTTCAACATACCAGGTCCAGTTCAATTCCAAAAATCACGCACAAATTAGACCTGCACAGAATAATGCAAAGACAGTTCACATGCCATGCACTAACGGCGTCAACCATCAACCATTGACCTTGTCCCTCACTTCCCAAACCAT
>BFEA01000728.1:249350-284130 GCA_003427395.1 Chara braunii | reverse complement strand
CATTCCCGGTCACACTTTGTCAAGTCAGCGAGTATCACGTGAGATTGTGCACTCCATGCCCGACATTCATGGGCAGACCTTCGACAATCCGAAGTATGAATCAAGAGGCCGCGTTCAAACCTTCACTCATTCAACCTCTGAGCCGTGYGAAAGCRCTGTCTGTGTGTTTTGTGCTACARCGGTTTGTRGGTGCTCATCTATTTCTCCCTCTTTCTCTTCTCTCTCCCCCTTTCTCTTTTCTGCAAATAGCGAATTCCAAAAACCAAGTAACATCATACATATGAAACCAGACAGTCTTTAGACCTCGAACCAAAAGCAGAATTGCAACACGAGTTTCCACCCAAGTAGAAATACGGCATAAGCTCATAAAGGATAATGCTGGAATAGTCTCATCATCATCAACGAAGAACTAATGTTGACCTCCTATCTGGCACTCCGCGCCCAGACTACAAGTGGTTGTTCCCATCTAGCCTATAGTTTCAACGCCTACGGTGATGTCAACAGCCTCCCCGAAGTATGAGCGGATCTCGGTCAATGTTGTTGCCTCAAGCACCAGGTATGTCTACCGTATCACTTACAACCTCAACCTCCAACACACAGTATGCCATGTGCCCCCAAGGACCACTATGCGACCTATCCAGTTACTGGCAGGCAAACCCGGCTATGGTCGCCAGTTGTCCCCCTGTCCACCGCCTATGTTTGGTCCACGTACGCGTTTGGCTCTGTCTGTTTGTCCCGGTATGCCTGTTTCTGTAGGCCTGCCCCCTTATGTTGCGGTCTGTTTGCCTGTCTACTCCCGTACCGGCATGTATGACCATCTGCCTGTTTGTCTGTTGCTATCCGCATCTCGTCTTTGTAGTAGTCTGTACTTGTCTGTTGTAATCTGTTTTCCGTATCCGTTGTCGCCCGTATCTTCTCTGTCTGTTGCAGTCGTCTGTCTGTTGTTTTCTGTTTCGCTATGTGTTTGCTTGTATCTGTCTCTTCTTCCCACCTTCTTCTCTCTCTCTCTCTTTTGCTCACGCACACACGCAGTCACAGACTTAGAGACCACACGGAGTCCTCACCGGAGTCCCGAGATGCGGGGTCCCGACATGTACTTCTCAGAAGTCCCTTCAACCTCCTGCATTTCGTCAGTTTTCGGCGATCTCGTCACCAATGTTAACAGCGCGGAATTCAGCATCCCCAATACCAGTTCCCTGTTCAATGGTAAGTTTCTTATTCCTTCTCTATKCTTTTMTGTCTCTCTCTTCCGCTGTCGTCTCTTTCTCTCTSTCAAACCCTCTTCTCCTGCTCRTGTGTGTGATGTRTCCGTGAAACTCCAATGARAASAGTTTGTCCCAGCCTCAGTCMATCCTAGTTCAGTCAAGCACGTACCGCACGGGACTGTGTGCACTATGTGCATGGGGAAAAGGGGCCAGACCAACGAGCTTCAGAAGTATAAATYGAGAGGCAGCGCCCAGTCCGTTCACTCGTCCCCGCGTGAGTCATGTGGAAGCGCTGCCGCAATGACTTGTGCGAGGTGGTCTGCAGTGAGCCCGAGGACGAAGTGGGCAGAGAGACGAACTTAGCCATAGTGATAGGATAGTGGCGGCCCTAGCCGCCATAGCTGTGGTTGTCGTTCAGCGCGTATGTATGAACGTTCAGAGGGGCGCGCGTGGGATATCCAGGACGACCCACTATATGCGAACAGAGAGTTGTATGGGCGTTATTTCTCCATAGCCCATTGGAAGTGAACTTGTATCTGCGTTGCCATATCTCTGAGTTTTGAGTGGTTGCTTGTCTGTTTATTGCGCTGTCTGTTTTCAAATGTGTGCAGCAAGACGGGAGGTAGATCTGTCTATAAGTAAAAATAATAATAATAATAATAATAATAATAATAATAATAACAATAGTAGCGAAAATAACAATAATACCAATCAAATAATAATAATAAAAGCAACAATAAAAGATATCAAAATTTAAGTAAAAAGCAAGGAAGTGATTCATAGTGAGAACAACATCACATACACAAGATCAGATGGTCGTGACCTCGATTCAGCAGCGGAATTGCATCACGAGATTCACCAAATAAGGACACACCAAGAGTTCATAATTGACAATACTGGAASAGTCCCGTCATCTTCATCACCAAAGTGTCATAGCTAATATCCTATCTGGCGCTCGGCGCCCAGACTACCTGTGGCAGATCCTAGCTAGCCTATACTATTACGCAAGAAGCTGAMGTCAACAGCTTCCCGAAGWACGAGYAGATCTTGGCCAATGCCGTTYGCTTCGAGCACCAGGCATGTCTCTCGCCTCACTCACGACCTCGTTCCACAACACAGATGCCACGTGCATCCTAAAGAACCATTATTTGCCCCTTTCCATATTTCGCAGGGCCGTTTGGTTTGCCAATATACGTATACACCTACACACACACACATATATATATATCTATTTGACGATATATATATATATATATATATATATATCGTCACAAACAGAACTGCCCGGTAAACCGTAGGCAGAGGGAGAGAAGAGGACAACAAACGAGGGGCTGTGACAAACTCTTTCGTCGAAGTTTCACCGACTCATTGGGAGGCTGAACCCTCTCTCTATATATATATACATATATATATATATATAAACATTCCCAACTCACGCGGTTAGTTTCTACTCTCTTTTCTCCCCCTCTCTTACACAAACACACGCATGGTTTTACGTACCCAAATGAGCGTGGTAGTGTGTGCTTCCGTGCTCTAGTCATAGATCGGATCGATTCCCCTTATCCTGTCTATGGAAGTAGCGGGATGCCCGCGGGGTAGGATCTTCGTTCGTTTCTTTCGGTTCGCCACACATGCCCACACATCTCCGCACGTATACATGCACACACGTGTATTAGTGTACGTTCTCATGCATTAGCGGTAGATTTATTCGATGTGGCGAGACAGGAGACTTACCTGGTCTCTTCCCTTGTCCTCGTCACCACCCCCGTCATCATGGCCACATAGCGCAGCGCGAGGCCACAACCCGCCGGGAGGATGATCGGCACAAACGCGCATTTCCACGAGCAGGGCGGGTGCCAAGCCTAATCTCGCAGCATCTTCGAAGGGAGTTTTGCACACCCGGCCAGTCCCCACCGTCGGATACGGCAAGCATCAGATGTAGGCCTGGTTCATTGCCGTCGTTGGCTGTAATGCTAGGTAACCGTCTTCTTGTACTTCTCCTTCCTCTCCCCCTTCTCCTTCTCCTTCTTCTTCTCTTCTCCTTTGTTGTGTTCTACTTTGGTCCCCGCCCACTTTTTTTACCCGTGCGCACGTTCTGGCAATCCGCGCTATCTTTGCGTGTTTCTCCTTTCTTATTTTGCTTGGTCTCCTTCTCGCTCATCCACTCGTTCACGTCCGCGGTCTTCTTCTTGACCATACTCACTACCTCCCTCCTTAGCTCCCCTGTCTTTTCTCCTTCGTTTTCTTCTTCTTCTCTTTCTCCTTCTTCTTCTTCTTCTTCTTTTCAGCGCCTCCTTCTTCCCGCTCACACGCCTCCGGTCTTCCCTTCCGCTCGTGCTCTCTCCCTTCCTCGCGCTACTTCCCGCTCTCCCTGCTTTCTTCTCGATGTCGGGGTCGCGCCGTCCGCTCACCCTGTTCTCCCTGCCTTAGTCACACCCGCCCGGATCACTCATGTCATAGTCGAGATCGAACATACTTTGCTGCAACGAATCTGCCCTGGATTCTGTGG
The DNA here is from genome assembly GCA_003427395.1 of Chara braunii. NCBI lineage: Eukaryota > Viridiplantae > Streptophyta > Charophyceae > Charales > Characeae > Chara > Chara braunii. Next base: position 280,416 of record BFEA01000728.1, on the reverse strand, counting down.
CAGATTCGTCGAAGCAAGTCTATGGGCCGCAGCTACCGGACAGGCGAAGAAAAACGGCACTAAGAAAGGAAATAAGAAAATAAGAAATAAGGAATAAAACAAAAATAAAAATAAACGTAAAGGAAAAGAAACGAAAAAAAACAAAATCGAACTGTTAACTCCCTAATCGTGCCAACTGTCGCCTGGACCCTTACTGTAACAAACCTCGAACTCGAGGTCACGGGTTCGAGTCCCGACCAAATGAGCTCAGAGGAAAGCGTTGTGGAGCTCCTTCACAAAAAGAAGGAACTTTTTCACGGGTCAGGTGGTCTCGATCCCCAAATCTATTGCTTGATAGTCTACACCCAAACCCACTGAGCTAGCTCCTACTTCAAATAAAAGTAGAGCAGCCCAGACACATATAGAGTGTTGGGGCTCAGTCCACTTAGTGGTTTGAACCCGCTTCTAAGTCTGTGTGTGTGTACGCTTTTGCTGGTCTACGTGCCCGTCTAGGTGTTTGTCGGTCTTGAGTGTGTTTGTGACCCGCAAGGGTACTTAGCTGATCGGACGGCCCGAAGGGCCGGTACTTGCCCATGATCGTGACATTGAGGGTTGCAGCGGGGAAAACACTCAAGTGGCGGGGAAAAAGACCCGCGACACTTCAGAGCACCGGAAAATGCTTAAGTAGCAGGTAGGAGGGTACCACACTAAGCAAAGGTTGATTTGTCRGGTACTCGAGGTCAGGCAGAAGAAAACGAAAGTTGGCATTTCTAGAGGTCCAACACCGTTAGGTAGGTGGGTGTCGGATCAAGTACCTCGAGTCTGGACCCTGTGCGGACGATATCAAAATTTGTAACGGTATCTTCCTCAAAGGGACGAAGGCACCGGAGGCTTGGGTAATCGTGCGGACACGAAGTCGTCATTCGAGAGGCGACTTCCTCTCTTCATACGGGAGGCGAAGCTGGAGCTTACGCCATACGAGTACCGTTTGCCGTTACCTATTATGGTCGTTAGTGTGTTTCTTTTGACTGCCCCGGCCGCATGGCCGAGGTTATATTAATTTTTCAGTCGTCTTTATATCTTACGGCAACACGACCTGCCGACTTTCCTATACCGGCCGGTCTGATGCCACGTCRCTCGTTCYAATTCACTTTTGCCTTACAGTTTKATCCTTYAATRGTTTTAGATTGTGGTCGCCRCATCCYGCGYGATCTTTCTTGTTTTTCTTCCARCCCTCCGRCCCTTGTGGTCGGAGACTTTTAATTTTACTAACCCCTTCTCCAGTCTTTGCGCGGGTCAAAGTGACGCGCGCGGTCATTCAAATTTTTAATTCACTAATCTTTATCGTCTCTGCGTTCGCCATGACAAGGCAGGCGAGCATTCGAAAAAAAATTAACCACTGACTCTAGTTTGTGCGCGCCGTGTTTCGGCGCTTGCACTGATAAGACTTTCTTGACCATAGCAGTTGAGGGATTTGCCTCATTTCCCGTTTTTAGCCGTCTTCAGTCCGTCTGTTGGCGCCGACGTTGTGTCGACTACAAAATCATGAGCGGATACCCTTGTAAGGGTATCACCTCCGACAGTTTTCCCGGACCCCATTAAGCGATGTCCCCGTCGCTGGGGAATATAAATGCAAAGAAAGGCCTTCTGACGCGACAAGTAGTCAAAATCCGATTTCCTGGATGAAGTTGCGGTTTGGAGACCCTCACTGTCCCCCTTGGTGCGTCCATGCTGCCAGGATTGTAACCTGGGCCGCCCACATATCCAAAAATGACAATTCCCAAGAGAAGATTATTTCATATAAACCCAAGTGGGCATACTGGATCTGTACTACAGCTGCGGAGGTCACCAAGGAAGACAATGATAGCTCCTCCCCCCAACTTTAGACTTTATTTGTCARGATCTCGTTGGATGTCCGAGGAGTTAGGAATCAAAATCGAATCCCACTCTTTGGACGCGGGTCTTGACCTAAGTCAGATTTTACCGTCCCACCCGAAGTCTAATGYGAGGGGATCGGCGACCTKGSCCTCAACCCACSACAGMCGGTTGATCAGACCGAAACTGCGGCCCACCGCGTTTGTTATTTTTAGCGATGGTTCCCGTATTGGTTACGCAATATCGGGTAGAAATCTCCTATCATTCTAGACCTGACTCTTGATCCCGCCGATATCTACCTGAACCAATTACATCATCAAGGAGGCCCCCTCTCAGGTTTTGGTCCTAGGCCGTAATCGGAAGGCCCGCTGCCTGGTTATACTTGGTCAGCAACCCACGATGGGAGTTACGTCCCAACGATGCCAATTTTCCACCATAGGCTTGGTAATTTCAAATCCCTCAGACTGACCACCTAGAGTGGATGAACGATGATCATTTCATATATATAAAAAACAATTTGACCAAAGAATCCCCTCGTCAGTTTGGATGAATGAACCTCTTTGAAAATATATAAAGAAAATTTAACCAATAAAAATGATATATCATGATTGTCATATGTCACTGAACGAGGGGCATCGTCAGAGCCACTTAGGGGTCGTGTTGCCCAAACATCGATCACAGGCTGGACAGACACACGTCTCGGGGATCTTCAACCAACAGCAAAAGCCAACCAAATATCTATAGAGAAAGTTTTAAAAGTATTTGTTCGACTCCTTGTCTTGTCAGAAGGCAGAAAAAACATTCATTCCATTCACATCATACATTTCCATGTCTCGCAGGGTTGCTCAAATGCATCAAAGTTTTTAACTTTTTCACACCCCCTTTTCAGGGTCTTTCACAACAATAAGAATATAAGACAAAGCATGGAAAAAAGAATGACCAACAATGTCAAAGCACATTCAGACCGTACATGTCACATTTCACCCTATTTTTCGTGAACACTTAGGCGCTTTTATGAGCATCCTAGTTCAAGACTTGATAGCTCAGTTTGCTCACATATCCAAGATTTCATCAATCAAGATGAGACAGAAAAATATATGAAAGTCAACAGAATCTCATGACACCTCATACATCGGAGTACATACTTTATGATATCTCATTTATCCTATTTATTGAAGTACAAAATAACAAACATGTCCAGATCCTTCCTCACACTTGACTACTAGAGTATAATATCTTATCTGATGAAAGGAAAATGTGAGAGTCTTATTAGAAGAAAGAATCAAAGAGTCGCCCATTCCCCAGTTAGGCGCAAATCTTTCCTAATTCTCCTATGCTAAGCTCTAACCAATTGGTATCAGAACCTTTCTTTTGGCCTGCTTTGGCTGCCCCTAGGTCCTGCTTAAACAGACAAACGTCCAGCAAACATCTCTCAAAACAAAACCTCTCCTTCCGATAATATTTTTCCTGAAAGGCAGTTTTCAAATTATCCCTTTCTAACATTGCTTATTTCCAACGTCTAAGACCATAAAAAAGTCGGTGATAATATACTGCAATAATGATGCATTTGCGATTTTTGAATATTGAATGTCATAAATTATCATAATGACTTGTTGCTTATAGTACTGATATGCTGTCATAGTGATAACAATATTTATAATAGTTAAGTGAATAGTATTAGCAGGAGAAAGGACAAGTCTAATTGGTATATGTGTGCATAGTGATGAAGGAAAACTTATGGTACCTGTTACAATAAGCAACAGTCATGCTGTGGTCAATAAATCCTTCAACGGTAGACACTTTTAGATGCAAAAATAGTGAGAATACTACATTCTATTCCCCGGGCTTTGACAGGAGTATACTGTGTCAAGGGGCAGTGTAATCCCTTAGACGGGTTAACATCTTAGACTCCTGAGCCCCGGTCAAGGACCAAGCCTCACTGCTTCACCCTCCGATTCCAATATTCGTTCCTCGCAGACCCTTGTCTATTAGTAGACAACCCCACCATACACATGCCAGGATCCATATCCCATCCCGTGCAGATGAACCCACTTGACACAAAGATATTTGGGGCATCACCCCCTGCTTCCTTGCGGCATGTAGTAGTCGTCTCCTTCACAGACCATAGTCTAACAAGGCCCAAATACTTTCCTCCTTCTTAATAGTAATGTAGTCATCTCTCCTCAAAGGGTTAGGTGACAACACCCCACTATGAACTAGGAACATAGTTTTGGCGTGGGTCTCACTACTATTTTTAGAAGACGAATTTATAGTTCCTTCAAGCCATCATCTGCCTGAATCTCAGCGCTTAAATTCCTTCGCTTTAAGACCATTCATTGGGCTTATCTATGTAAAGGTATTCATTCGTGCCAAGTTTATTTGAGTCACGCATATTTAATACTATTCATATGAGACTATCTATCTAATGCATTTTTATTCATGGTTGCTCGTCAAGTTACCCGTCTGAGTTTATTTGTTTAAAATTGTGCGTCTTGAATCCATCCTTATATGACTATCCGTTTATAATGTATGTAGTTGGTTTGCTCTTCTATTAAAGAATAATAAAGGTGCTACACAGAATCCACGTTCGACGCGGGATCGAAGGTGAATGGAGTGACCGACTTCTTGAGAGAAGAGATTCTCTCGAGAAGTGGTCAATGTGTAGAATCTGCTCTTGAGGGAGTTGCAATCCTAAGTTATCCCTTCCCTGAAGAGTAGATGAGTTCTAACAGATAGCCTCATACCCGAATCTTGTCAGCAAGTTAAACATAAACAGGATGATTCAACACCGAACTCCTCACTGCCTTACTGACTGCACTCAGGACCACGAGCCTTTGACTGCTCCTTATAGACGAAATCGACCTCTAAATTTCTCCCACAAACGGACTCGGCGTACATTGACTCTTTTCTAACATGGGAGTTTTATTAAGAACCCACAGCAAACGAGGGTCCCTACTGACTCTACCTATATTTAGACCTCTTTGTATTCCTAGGTATGTCTTCCACTCATTGGCATGCACTAGAACTCTCCTACCCTTCTTTTGGTACTTAAGAAAAGAAATTTGTGCCTATCCATGACCAAAACCCATAGGAATCGCTTCACACCTACCTAGATTGCTTATCCCTAAGGAGGAGCTAACACCTTTCCTCAACTCCCCTTTTTTTTCCCAGATGGATACCCCGTTCGTATAAGTATTGTTACTAACAAAGGAAGAAGTATAGAAATCATCGGGACTTATTCCCCCTCGAGGGTGTTTTTGTCTGATGACCTAGACAAGCACTAATTCATTACTTATCCTGGTCAAGCTTCGTGTTGACGGGACGACATCTTTAAATGATCCCTTTGTACAATAGGTATGAAATCAACCCGCATAATTTTATCTTACATAGGAAGAATAGTGTTAGGATGTACATAACTGATGATCCGCAGGTGCAGCCTGAGACACTACGGGAGGGTCAGGCACATGCGGTGACGGCGGAAGAATTGGTTGGCGTGGCCGAGGAAGGACGGTCAATGGCTGAAGCCGACGTGCCATAGATGAAGAGGGGGAAGGAAAAGTAAGGGAGAGTATCTCAAAGCGGGGTGGCGAGCCGTAACACTGTTCGTACTTATAAGAGTAGTAAGCCATCTTCCCAGGAGATGGCGTTCGCTCACGTAGATCTTCTTGATGTCGCCTCAAATTTATTCTCTCCCACTTCTCCTCTTCCTCATCTTCCTCCGCTCGCTCCTCTCTTTCCCTTGTTAAATCAATAGGTCTCTCTGCGGCCTTTCCCTGCCGACCGCCTATTCCCCTTCCAGCTCCTGATCCGTGCGGCATGGCTGGGGAAAGATGCTACTCGGCGCACCTCCCTATCCACCCACCGATTAAGGTATCGACTATGTATAGCGATACGTACCCTTATTAAGGAACCTCAATTTTTGTGGCGTAATATAGTATACTTATCTACTTATCAAAAGGATCTAAATTAAAGATTTCAGAAGCGGAAGTACACGAGGTCAATCGTAGAGATGAATATTAATACGGCGGGAAGGAATTAGCGCAGTTGACAATCCTCTCGCGCGGATGAGAACTCACTAAATCCTATTGTGTCGATTAGCTCATCCGCTATCCCCACCGATTCTGCTTTTATGAAGACCTCGCGGTCCCTAGCCGCCACTACTTGCATACTCCCCTCATGAACAAACTCGAGAACAACTACCTCCTTGGGGAAATGATAGAAGTGTCAACTAAGGTTCACAAGGCTCTAGCACTCCTCTTATCTCAAGGAGAGCTCACTCTTATAGACCATCAATTATCATAAATAGCTACCCCTACTAACTAATGGAAGTTACATGGCATTTCTACTTTTTCGTTTGTCGTTTTGCTAGGGCTTCAATTTACCAGACCCAAATCCGTTCACATAGGACCCCGGCAGGCAACCGAAGGTCCCCGGCAACGGCGCCACCTGTCCCGCGCGGCGGTCCCGCACCCCGCTGGGAGCGCTGAACCTCACGGTCGTGTCACGCAGGATTTATTTCTTGAAAAAGAACCGGTCACCAGTCCGACCGTGCGCGCGTGCTATACCTCTCACGACGCCCCACGACAAGTCGGGACGTCGCGAGACACAACTTACCTCTACCCGAGGGGCTGTCACCACTCTCAGGTAGGCGTATCCCTGCTGAGCTACCGGCCCACATGCAAAGGCTTTTACATGCCTTTGTAGAGGTAGGTCGGCCGAGGGCGTTTGCTCGATCGCTGTAGCATAAAACGGGGTACGCGCGGTAAGACGCCTAGAACTGACCCGTTAGATATTCAGGTCGAACATTTAAAAGGCTGTCTATTTCCGCTACTGCATAATGTATTATTCGTCTTGACAAATATCAGTCAACCTGTCTTTCTACCAAAGAGCGTCCTATCTTTCTTAACAAGTTAGGAGTTAACTGAACATCAGGATAATATGGAAGTTAAATTGGACATATAATGAATATAGAAGTATTACCGCCGAGAACCCTTCCCACTTTCACAAGTGCCGTGTGTCCRAGACTCTTCAACATACCAGGTCCAGTTCAATTCCAAAAATCACGCACAAATTAGACCTGCACAGAATAATGCAAAGACAGTTCACATGCCATGCACTAACGGCGTCAACCATCAACCATTGACCTTGTCCCTCACTTCCCAAACCATGTATGACAGCCTTGTCTTTCCTGAGACGTAAGCCCATCCCCCTCACATTTCTTCAAAGGACCCTTGAGAGTGACTAGGACCATTTAGGCAATGACCACAGGTGACAGTTTTACTGACCACAGGGTTTGACTTTAGAGGTGGGTATCAAGTCAAAGGAGAAAAGTTGAATCGGTAACAACCGACTTGTTATCGAGTGGTAACAGAAAATTGAGTCCTTTATGTAGGACTTCTCCTTCAATTGCAGTAGACCCTTAGATCCGGTTTGTCAAAGGAGCAAAGCCCTGCACACACACAGGTCAATAATGATTCAACATCCCCATTTGATTCCCACATAATGATATCTAAGGATCAAACCCTTAGATCCGGTTTGTGAACTCTGGGATCAACATCCCAAAGTCTAACCCATAACTTCTATTTACCCTGAGCCGTCTGTCACACCTCCTCCTTTTATTTTAAGGAGTTTCTTGCCTATGTCCTAAGTCGTTTCAGGGAAATTCACGTTTCCTTACTTTCAGTACTTACATTCTTTTTTTCGTGGATAAGCACACCCTTTTGTGCTTACGCGGTAGTCTAACTGAGATCTACTCATGTCGTTCGGTGGTTTCTCCATTAGGAGCCTACCAATGAACTAAGGCTACGCGAAACTCCTTTTCGTCTAATCCTTTTCCCTGCGGCATTCGCTTTCTTCTACGTTTCTTTCTAAAGAACCTTTGGGGTCGCTCCCGATGGAGCACTCCCTTTTTTCCTTTTCTCTTCTCCTTGTCTTGACATGCGCAAGTAGTAGTCTGATTTACCCGGGAATCTTCCACTACTTGATCAATCCCAAATATTCCGTTAGCGAGAAGAGTAGTCGAGTGGCCCCACGGGAGCACSGGATCAATGGYCGTTGTTAAGCTGAAGAAGCGTACCCCACGGGAGTACCGGATCAAATGACTCTTGTTAAACTAAAAGATGTACTTCACGGAAGTACCGGTCAAACTGGCTTTTGTTAAGTTTGAAGGAGTGTACTTCTCGGAAGTACCGGATCAAATGACTTTTGTKAAACTGATAGATGTACTTCACGGACGTACCGGTCAAACTGGCTTTTGTAAAGTTTGAAGAAGTGTACTTCTCGGAAGTACCGAATTAGTCATGCTTTGCTTAAAGACATGTACTCCTCGGGAGTACCGAATTAGTCATGCTTTGATTAAAGACATGTACTCCTCGGGAGTACCGGATTAGTCATGCTTTGATTAAAGACATGTACTCCTCGGGAGTCCCGGATTAGTCATGCTTTGATTAAAGACATGTACTCCTCGGGAGTACCGGATTAGTCATGCTTTGATTAAAGACATGTACTCCTCGGGAGTACCGGATTAGTCATGCTCTGATTAAAGACATGTACTCCTCGGGAGTACCGGATTAGTCATGCTTTGATTAAAGACATATACTCCTCGGGAGTACCGGATTAGTCTTGGATTTAGCTGGTAAATCAACAGAGAAGACGCTCGGCATCTTCTCGTCACGGATGTATGCATGTCAAAAGTCATCTAGTTAGGTGGATGGCTGGGTAGTTCGCACGGCGAGTACCCTTTTAGTTATTCCATGCAGGCAGCGTGACGACCCCAACGGAGGCCTCCATCGTACTGCCTTAGTTTTCTCAAGACCAAGCGGGCTAAATTCCTTCTTGGTTCTTTCCTAGGTTTTTTTTTCTCACCTCAGACAGATTCTCAATTCAAGTATATAATACTTTTACTTTTGATACTTAGGTCCTGAAGAAAAACTCAAATAACATATCACCCATTTACTTCATGCAGTTCGATAGGAGGGTATAACCTGTAAGGGTATATGGGAAAGGAATAGGTGACGCGTACCTTATGGTTCCCTGCCTCCAGAGTTCCTCCTGAACTCCGGTAGAGCTCCCGCAATCGCCCTGTAATCGGTCCCGTATCATACATGCAATGGGACGTCTGGACCTTTATAGGAATATATCATTAGACAAGTTATAGTATTGATGAGATTGGTTCATGAGATGATCAAACAGGGGAAAAAATGGAGGAGGATGGAGGAGGATGGAGGAGGTAGRCACCACCACGCAGTGATAATGTCTCTCTCCTCTCCAACGCTCCACACTCTTCCCCTTCCTGACCCCTGCTTATCTCATGATGTTTTAACAGTGAAACAACAACCATCATAAATAATAATGATAATAATAATAATAATAATAATAATAATAATAATAATAATAATAATAATAATAACAATAACAATAATAATAATAATAATAATAATACCAATACTTCTACTAGTAGTATCAGAAAATAAGTATGCAAAGGCGAAATGACTGATCCCAGATTACGACCTCACATTGAAAGCCAGAAAGTCTGACACTGTCCGGAAAGCAGCAATTCCCCGCTACTACACCAACGGAGAATCAAATCACCGCATTAGATTAATCAATGGGAGCATACTATCGTCGTCACCATCATAAGTRTTCAGAGTCCATCTCCATACTTGRTGTTCGACGCTCAGACTACTGACGTGCAGCTACTCTAGACCTACAAGTTGTTAATGCATTAAGTTTAACGTCAAAGCGGAACCGAAGTTTATGAAGATGTTGACCCTTATAGACCATTGCCAGGACCAGGTACGTGCCCTTACATCATCAACCTCATTCCTATCTCTTTTTCTCTCCCCCCCTCTCTTTCTTTCTAATTATGCTGATAATGATACAATTAAAATGGTTTCCCCTTTTATGACAGCAAATGCAGTTCCTAGGGCCTGATCCCTAGGTCTCTCCCTCTCCCACGTACAGTGTCCGTCGACCCGCGTGAGTTTGAACCATGAGTTCGTAGGTTAGAGGTATGGGTAGTGGTAGGGATAGTAGTTGCTATAGTACTGAAGGGTCATGCACACTGTCTCTTGGAAGATGCGGGTCTGACCCGCCGTGAGTCCTAGGACGCAGTCTGTAGGCAAGTGGTCAAACGGGCAGTCCTACCCAGTCCTAGTCAGTGGTCCGCATTCCCGGTCACACTTTGTCAAGTCAGCGAGTATCACGTGAGATTGTGCACTCCATGCCCGACATTCATGGGCAGACCTTCGACAATCCGAAGTNTTAGCGATGGTTCCCGTATTGGTTACGCAATATCGGGTAGAAATCTCCTATCATTCTAGACCTGACTCTTGATCCCGCCGATATCTACCTGAACCAATTACATCATCAAGGAGGCCCCCTCTCAGGTTTTGGTCCTAGGCCGTAATCGGAAGGCCCGCTGCCTGGTTATACTTGGTCAGCAACCCACGATGGGAGTTACGTCCCAACGATGCCAATTTTCCACCATAGGCTTGGTAATTTCAAATCCCTCAGACTGACCACCTAGAGTGGATGAACGATGATCATTTCATATATATAAAAAACAATTTGACCAAAGAATCCCCTCGTCAGTTTGGATGAATGAACCTCTTTGAAAATATATAAAGAAAATTTAACCAATAAAAATGATATATCATGATTGTCATATGTCACTGAACGAGGGGCATCGTCAGAGCCACTTAGGGGTCGTGTTGCCCAAACATCGATCACAGGCTGGACAGACACACGTCTCGGGGATCTTCAACCAACAGCAAAAGCCAACCAAATATCTATAGAGAAAGTTTTAAAAGTATTTGTTCGACTCCTTGTCTTGTCAGAAGGCAGAAAAAACATTCATTCCATTCACATCATACATTTCCATGTCTCGCAGGGTTGCTCAAATGCATCAAAGTTTTTAACTTTTTCACACCCCCTTTTCAGGGTCTTTCACAACAATAAGAATATAAGACAAAGCATGGAAAAAAGAATGACCAACAATGTCAAAGCACATTCAGACCGTACATGTCACATTTCACCCTATTTTTCGTGAACACTTAGGCGCTTTTATGAGCATCCTAGTTCAAGACTTGATAGCTCAGTTTGCTCACATATCCAAGATTTCATCAATCAAGATGAGACAGAAAAATATATGAAAGTCAACAGAATCTCATGACACCTCATACATCGGAGTACATACTTTATGATATCTCATTTATCCTATTTATTGAAGTACAAAATAACAAACATGTCCAGATCCTTCCTCACACTTGACTACTAGAGTATAATATCTTATCTGATGAAAGGAAAATGTGAGAGTCTTATTAGAAGAAAGAATCAAAGAGTCGCCCATTCCCCAGTTAGGCGCAAATCTTTCCTAATTCTCCTATGCTAAGCTCTAACCAATTGGTATCAGAACCTTTCTTTTGGCCTGCTTTGGCTGCCCCTAGGTCCTGCTTAAACAGACAAACGTCCAGCAAACATCTCTCAAAACAAAACCTCTCCTTCCGATAATATTTTTCCTGAAAGGCAGTTTTCAAATTATCCCTTTCTAACATTGCTTATTTCCAACGTCTAAGACCATAAAAAAGTCGGTGATAATATACTGCAATAATGATGCATTTGCGATTTTTGAATATTGAATGTCATAAATTATCATAATGACTTGTTGCTTATAGTACTGATATGCTGTCATAGTGATAACAATATTTATAATAGTTAAGTGAATAGTATTAGCAGGAGAAAGGACAAGTCTAATTGGTATATGTGTGCATAGTGATGAAGGAAAACTTATGGTACCTGTTACAATAAGCAACAGTCATGCTGTGGTCAATAAATCCTTCAACGGTAGACACTTTTAGATGCAAAAATAGTGAGAATACTACATTCTATTCCCCGGGCTTTGACAGGAGTATACTGTGTCAAGGGGCAGTGTAATCCCTTAGACGGGTTAACATCTTAGACTCCTGAGCCCCGGTCAAGGACCAAGCCTCACTGCTTCACCCTCCGATTCCAATATTCGTTCCTCGCAGACCCTTGTCTATTAGTAGACAACCCCACCATACACATGCCAGGATCCATATCCCATCCCGTGCAGATGAACCCACTTGACACAAAGATATTTGGGGCATCACCCCCTGCTTCCTTGCGGCATGTAGTAGTCGTCTCCTTCACAGACCATAGTCTAACAAGGCCCAAATACTTTCCTCCTTCTTAATAGTAATGTAGTCATCTCTCCTCAAAGGGTTAGGTGACAACACCCCACTATGAACTAGGAACATAGTTTTGGCGTGGGTCTCACTACTATTTTTAGAAGACGAATTTATAGTTCCTTCAAGCCATCATCTGCCTGAATCTCAGCGCTTAAATTCCTTCGCTTTAAGACCATTCATTGGGCTTATCTATGTAAAGGTATTCATTCGTGCCAAGTTTATTTGAGTCACGCATATTTAATACTATTCATATGAGACTATCTATCTAATGCATTTTTATTCATGGTTGCTCGTCAAGTTACCCGTCTGAGTTTATTTGTTTAAAATTGTGCGTCTTGAATCCATCCTTATATGACTATCCGTTTATAATGTATGTAGTTGGTTTGCTCTTCTATTAAAGAATAATAAAGGTGCTACACAGAATCCACGTTCGACGCGGGATCGAAGGTGAATGGAGTGACCGACTTCTTGAGAGAAGAGATTCTCTCGAGAAGTGGTCAATGTGTAGAATCTGCTCTTGAGGGAGTTGCAATCCTAAGTTATCCCTTCCCTGAAGAGTAGATGAGTTCTAACAGATAGCCTCATACCCGAATCTTGTCAGCAAGTTAAACATAAACAGGATGATTCAACACCGAACTCCTCACTGCCTTACTGACTGCACTCAGGACCACGAGCCTTTGACTGCTCCTTATAGACGAAATCGACCTCTAAATTTCTCCCACAAACGGACTCGGCGTACATTGACTCTTTTCTAACATGGGAGTTTTATTAAGAACCCACAGCAAACGAGGGTCCCTACTGACTCTACCTATATTTAGACCTCTTTGTATTCCTAGGTATGTCTTCCACTCATTGGCATGCACTAGAACTCTCCTACCCTTCTTTTGGTACTTAAGAAAAGAAATTTGTGCCTATCCATGACCAAAACCCATAGGAATCGCTTCACACCTACCTAGATTGCTTATCCCTAAGGAGGAGCTAACACCTTTCCTCAACTCCCCTTTTTTTTCCCAGATGGATACCCCGTTCGTATAAGTATTGTTACTAACAAAGGAAGAAGTATAGAAATCATCGGGACTTATTCCCCCTCGAGGGTGTTTTTGTCTGATGACCTAGACAAGCACTAATTCATTACTTATCCTGGTCAAGCTTCGTGTTGACGGGACGACATCTTTAAATGATCCCTTTGTACAATAGGTATGAAATCAACCCGCATAATTTTATCTTACATAGGAAGAATAGTGTTAGGATGTACATAACTGATGATCCGCAGGTGCAGCCTGAGACACTACGGGAGGGTCAGGCACATGCGGTGACGGCGGAAGAATTGGTTGGCGTGGCCGAGGAAGGACGGTCAATGGCTGAAGCCGACGTGCCATAGATGAAGAGGGGGAAGGAAAAGTAAGGGAGAGTATCTCAAAGCGGGGTGGCGAGCCGTAACACTGTTCGTACTTATAAGAGTAGTAAGCCATCTTCCCAGGAGATGGCGTTCGCTCACGTAGATCTTCTTGATGTCGCCTCAAATTTATTCTCTCCCACTTCTCCTCTTCCTCATCTTCCTCCGCTCGCTCCTCTCTTTCCCTTGTTAAATCAATAGGTCTCTCTGCGGCCTTTCCCTGCCGACCGCCTATTCCCCTTCCAGCTCCTGATCCGTGCGGCATGGCTGGGGAAAGATGCTACTCGGCGCACCTCCCTATCCACCCACCGATTAAGGTATCGACTATGTATAGCGATACGTACCCTTATTAAGGAACCTCAATTTTTGTGGCGTAATATAGTATACTTATCTACTTATCAAAAGGATCTAAATTAAAGATTTCAGAAGCGGAAGTACACGAGGTCAATCGTAGAGATGAATATTAATACGGCGGGAAGGAATTAGCGCAGTTGACAATCCTCTCGCGCGGATGAGAACTCACTAAATCCTATTGTGTCGATTAGCTCATCCGCTATCCCCACCGATTCTGCTTTTATGAAGACCTCGCGGTCCCTAGCCGCCACTACTTGCATACTCCCCTCATGAACAAACTCGAGAACAACTACCTCCTTGGGGAAATGATAGAAGTGTCAACTAAGGTTCACAAGGCTCTAGCACTCCTCTTATCTCAAGGAGAGCTCACTCTTATAGACCATCAATTATCATAAATAGCTACCCCTACTAACTAATGGAAGTTACATGGCATTTCTACTTTTTCGTTTGTCGTTTTGCTAGGGCTTCAATTTACCAGACCCAAATCCGTTCACATAGGACCCCGGCAGGCAACCGAAGGTCCCCGGCAACGGCGCCACCTGTCCCGCGCGGCGGTCCCGCACCCCGCTGGGAGCGCTGAACCTCACGGTCGTGTCACGCAGGATTTATTTCTTGAAAAAGAACCGGTCACCAGTCCGACCGTGCGCGCGTGCTATACCTCTCACGACGCCCCACGACAAGTCGGGACGTCGCGAGACACAACTTACCTCTACCCGAGGGGCTGTCACCACTCTCAGGTAGGCGTATCCCTGCTGAGCTACCGGCCCACATGCAAAGGCTTTTACATGCCTTTGTAGAGGTAGGTCGGCCGAGGGCGTTTGCTCGATCGCTGTAGCATAAAACGGGGTACGCGCGGTAAGACGCCTAGAACTGACCCGTTAGATATTCAGGTCGAACATTTAAAAGGCTGTCTATTTCCGCTACTGCATAATGTATTATTCGTCTTGACAAATATCAGTCAACCTGTCTTTCTACCAAAGAGCGTCCTATCTTTCTTAACAAGTTAGGAGTTAACTGAACATCAGGATAATATGGAAGTTAAATTGGACATATAATGAATATAGAAGTATTACCGCCGAGAACCCTTCCCACTTTCACAAGTGCCGTGTGTCCRAGACTCTTCAACATACCAGGTCCAGTTCAATTCCAAAAATCACGCACAAATTAGACCTGCACAGAATAATGCAAAGACAGTTCACATGCCATGCACTAACGGCGTCAACCATCAACCATTGACCTTGTCCCTCACTTCCCAAACCATGTATGACAGCCTTGTCTTTCCTGAGACGTAAGCCCATCCCCCTCACATTTCTTCAAAGGACCCTTGAGAGTGACTAGGACCATTTAGGCAATGACCACAGGTGACAGTTTTACTGACCACAGGGTTTGACTTTAGAGGTGGGTATCAAGTCAAAGGAGAAAAGTTGAATCGGTAACAACCGACTTGTTATCGAGTGGTAACAGAAAATTGAGTCCTTTATGTAGGACTTCTCCTTCAATTGCAGTAGACCCTTAGATCCGGTTTGTCAAAGGAGCAAAGCCCTGCACACACACAGGTCAATAATGATTCAACATCCCCATTTGATTCCCACATAATGATATCTAAGGATCAAACCCTTAGATCCGGTTTGTGAACTCTGGGATCAACATCCCAAAGTCTAACCCATAACTTCTATTTACCCTGAGCCGTCTGTCACACCTCCTCCTTTTATTTTAAGGAGTTTCTTGCCTATGTCCTAAGTCGTTTCAGGGAAATTCACGTTTCCTTACTTTCAGTACTTACATTCTTTTTTTCGTGGATAAGCACACCCTTTTGTGCTTACGCGGTAGTCTAACTGAGATCTACTCATGTCGTTCGGTGGTTTCTCCATTAGGAGCCTACCAATGAACTAAGGCTACGCGAAACTCCTTTTCGTCTAATCCTTTTCCCTGCGGCATTCGCTTTCTTCTACGTTTCTTTCTAAAGAACCTTTGGGGTCGCTCCCGATGGAGCACTCCCTTTTTTCCTTTTCTCTTCTCCTTGTCTTGACATGCGCAAGTAGTAGTCTGATTTACCCGGGAATCTTCCACTACTTGATCAATCCCAAATATTCCGTTAGCGAGAAGAGTAGTCGAGTGGCCCCACGGGAGCACGGGATCAATGGTCGTTGTTAAGCTGAAGAAGCGTACCCCACGGGAGTACCGGATCAAATGACTCTTGTTAAACTAAAAGATGTACTTCACGGAAGTACCGGTCAAACTGGCTTTTGTTAAGTTTGAAGGAGTGTACTTCTCGGAAGTACCGGATCAAATGACTTTTGTKAAACTGATAGATGTACTTCACGGACGTACCGGTCAAACTGGCTTTTGTAAAGTTTGAAGAAGTGTACTTCTCGGAAGTACCGAATTAGTCATGCTTTGCTTAAAGACATGTACTCCTCGGGAGTACCGAATTAGTCATGCTTTGATTAAAGACATGTACTCCTCGGGAGTACCGGATTAGTCATGCTTTGATTAAAGACATGTACTCCTCGGGAGTCCCGGATTAGTCATGCTTTGATTAAAGACATGTACTCCTCGGGAGTACCGGATTAGTCATGCTTTGATTAAAGACATGTACTCCTCGGGAGTACCGGATTAGTCATGCTCTGATTAAAGACATGTACTCCTCGGGAGTACCGGATTAGTCATGCTTTGATTAAAGACATATACTCCTCGGGAGTACCGGATTAGTCTTGGATTTAGCTGGTAAATCAACAGAGAAGACGCTCGGCATCTTCTCGTCACGGATGTATGCATGTCAAAAGTCATCTAGTTAGGTGGATGGCTGGGTAGTTCGCACGGCGAGTACCCTTTTAGTTATTCCATGCAGGCAGCGTGACGACCCCAACGGAGGCCTCCATCGTACTGCCTTAGTTTTCTCAAGACCAAGCGGGCTAAATTCCTTCTTGGTTCTTTCCTAGGTTTTTTTTTCTCACCTCAGACAGATTCTCAATTCAAGTATATAATACTTTTACTTTTGATACTTAGGTCCTGAAGAAAAACTCAAATAACATATCACCCATTTACTTCATGCAGTTCGATAGGAGGGTATAACCTGTAAGGGTATATGGGAAAGGAATAGGTGACGCGTACCTTATGGTTCCCTGCCTCCAGAGTTCCTCCTGAACTCCGGTAGAGCTCCCGCAATCGCCCTGTAATCGGTCCCGTATCATACATGCAATGGGACGTCTGGACCTTTATAGGAATATATCATTAGACAAGTTATAGTATTGATGAGATTGGTTCATGAGATGATCAAACAGGGGAAAAAATGGAGGAGGATGGAGGAGGATGGAGGAGGTAGRCACCACCACGCAGTGATAATGTCTCTCTCCTCTCCAACGCTCCACACTCTTCCCCTTCCTGACCCCTGCTTATCTCATGATGTTTTAACAGTGAAACAACAACCATCATAAATAATAATGATAATAATAATAATAATAATAATAATAATAATAATAATAATAATAATAATAATAACAATAACAATAATAATAATAATAATAATAATACCAATACTTCTACTAGTAGTATCAGAAAATAAGTATGCAAAGGCGAAATGACTGATCCCAGATTACGACCTCACATTGAAAGCCAGAAAGTCTGACACTGTCCGGAAAGCAGCAATTCCCCGCTACTACACCAACGGAGAATCAAATCACCGCATTAGATTAATCAATGGGAGCATACTATCGTCGTCACCATCATAAGTRTTCAGAGTCCATCTCCATACTTGRTGTTCGACGCTCAGACTACTGACGTGCAGCTACTCTAGACCTACAAGTTGTTAATGCATTAAGTTTAACGTCAAAGCGGAACCGAAGTTTATGAAGATGTTGACCCTTATAGACCATTGCCAGGACCAGGTACGTGCCCTTACATCATCAACCTCATTCCTATCTCTTTTTCTCTCCCCCCCTCTCTTTCTTTCTAATTATGCTGATAATGATACAATTAAAATGGTTTCCCCTTTTATGACAGCAAATGCAGTTCCTAGGGCCTGATCCCTAGGTCTCTCCCTCTCCCACGTACAGTGTCCGTCGACCCGCGTGAGTTTGAACCATGAGTTCGTAGGTTAGAGGTATGGGTAGTGGTAGGGATAGTAGTTGCTATAGTACTGAAGGGTCATGCACACTGTCTCTTGGAAGATGCGGGTCTGACCCGCCGTGAGTCCTAGGACGCAGTCTGTAGGCAAGTGGTCAAACGGGCAGTCCTACCCAGTCCTAGTCAGTGGTCCGCATTCCCGGTCACACTTTGTCAAGTCAGCGAGTATCACGTGAGATTGTGCACTCCATGCCCGACATTCATGGGCAGACCTTCGACAATCCGAAGTATGAATCAAGAGGCCGCGTTCAAACCTTCACTCATTCAACCTCTGAGCCGTGYGAAAGCRCTGTCTGTGTGTTTTGTGCTACARCGGTTTGTRGGTGCTCATCTATTTCTCCCTCTTTCTCTTCTCTCTCCCCCTTTCTCTTTTCTGCAAATAGCGAATTCCAAAAACCAAGTAACATCATACATATGAAACCAGACAGTCTTTAGACCTCGAACCAAAAGCAGAATTGCAACACGAGTTTCCACCCAAGTAGAAATACGGCATAAGCTCATAAAGGATAATGCTGGAATAGTCTCATCATCATCAACGAAGAACTAATGTTGACCTCCTATCTGGCACTCCGCGCCCAGACTACAAGTGGTTGTTCCCATCTAGCCTATAGTTTCAACGCCTACGGTGATGTCAACAGCCTCCCCGAAGTATGAGCGGATCTCGGTCAATGTTGTTGCCTCAAGCACCAGGTATGTCTACCGTATCACTTACAACCTCAACCTCCAACACACAGTATGCCATGTGCCCCCAAGGACCACTATGCGACCTATCCAGTTACTGGCAGGCAAACCCGGCTATGGTCGCCAGTTGTCCCCCTGTCCACCGCCTATGTTTGGTCCACGTACGCGTTTGGCTCTGTCTGTTTGTCCCGGTATGCCTGTTTCTGTAGGCCTGCCCCCTTATGTTGCGGTCTGTTTGCCTGTCTACTCCCGTACCGGCATGTATGACCATCTGCCTGTTTGTCTGTTGCTATCCGCATCTCGTCTTTGTAGTAGTCTGTACTTGTCTGTTGTAATCTGTTTTCCGTATCCGTTGTCGCCCGTATCTTCTCTGTCTGTTGCAGTCGTCTGTCTGTTGTTTTCTGTTTCGCTATGTGTTTGCTTGTATCTGTCTCTTCTTCCCACCTTCTTCTCTCTCTCTCTCTTTTGCTCACGCACACACGCAGTCACAGACTTAGAGACCACACGGAGTCCTCACCGGAGTCCCGAGATGCGGGGTCCCGACATGTACTTCTCAGAAGTCCCTTCAACCTCCTGCATTTCGTCAGTTTTCGGCGATCTCGTCACCAATGTTAACAGCGCGGAATTCAGCATCCCCAATACCAGTTCCCTGTTCAATGGTAAGTTTCTTATTCCTTCTCTATKCTTTTMTGTCTCTCTCTTCCGCTGTCGTCTCTTTCTCTCTSTCAAACCCTCTTCTCCTGCTCRTGTGTGTGATGTRTCCGTGAAACTCCAATGARAASAGTTTGTCCCAGCCTCAGTCMATCCTAGTTCAGTCAAGCACGTACCGCACGGGACTGTGTGCACTATGTGCATGGGGAAAAGGGGCCAGACCAACGAGCTTCAG
This sequence comes from Chara braunii, assembly GCA_003427395.1. Classification (NCBI taxonomy): domain Eukaryota; kingdom Viridiplantae; phylum Streptophyta; class Charophyceae; order Charales; family Characeae; genus Chara; species Chara braunii. The sequence goes on along the minus strand of BFEA01000728.1, from coordinate 260,912 downwards.
AAGTATAAATYGAGAGGCAGCGCCCAGTCCGTTCACTCGTCCCCGCGTGAGTCATGTGGAAGCGCTGCCGCAATGACTTGTGCGAGGTGGTCTGCAGTGAGCCCGAGGACGAAGTGGGCAGAGAGACGAACTTAGCCATAGTGATAGGATAGTGGCGGCCCTAGCCGCCATAGCTGTGGTTGTCGTTCAGCGCGTATGTATGAACGTTCAGAGGGGCGCGCGTGGGATATCCAGGACGACCCACTATATGCGAACAGAGAGTTGTATGGGCGTTATTTCTCCATAGCCCATTGGAAGTGAACTTGTATCTGCGTTGCCATATCTCTGAGTTTTGAGTGGTTGCTTGTCTGTTTATTGCGCTGTCTGTTTTCAAATGTGTGCAGCAAGACGGGAGGTAGATCTGTCTATAAGTAAAAATAATAATAATAATAATAATAATAATAATAATAATAACAATAGTAGCGAAAATAACAATAATACCAATCAAATAATAATAATAAAAGCAACAATAAAAGATATCAAAATTTAAGTAAAAAGCAAGGAAGTGATTCATAGTGAGAACAACATCACATACACAAGATCAGATGGTCGTGACCTCGATTCAGCAGCGGAATTGCATCACGAGATTCACCAAATAAGGACACACCAAGAGTTCATAATTGACAATACTGGAASAGTCCCGTCATCTTCATCACCAAAGTGTCATAGCTAATATCCTATCTGGCGCTCGGCGCCCAGACTACCTGTGGCAGATCCTAGCTAGCCTATACTATTACGCAAGAAGCTGAMGTCAACAGCTTCCCGAAGWACGAGYAGATCTTGGCCAATGCCGTTYGCTTCGAGCACCAGGCATGTCTCTCGCCTCACTCACGACCTCGTTCCACAACACAGATGCCACGTGCATCCTAAAGAACCATTATTTGCCCCTTTCCATATTTCGCAGGGCCGTTTGGTTTGCCAATATACGTATACACCTACACACACACACATATATATATATCTATTTGACGATATATATATATATATATATATATATATCGTCACAAACAGAACTGCCCGGTAAACCGTAGGCAGAGGGAGAGAAGAGGACAACAAACGAGGGGCTGTGACAAACTCTTTCGTCGAAGTTTCACCGACTCATTGGGAGGCTGAACCCTCTCTCTATATATATATACATATATATATATATATAAACATTCCCAACTCACGCGGTTAGTTTCTACTCTCTTTTCTCCCCCTCTCTTACACAAACACACGCATGGTTTTACGTACCCAAATGAGCGTGGTAGTGTGTGCTTCCGTGCTCTAGTCATAGATCGGATCGATTCCCCTTATCCTGTCTATGGAAGTAGCGGGATGCCCGCGGGGTAGGATCTTCGTTCGTTTCTTTCGGTTCGCCACACATGCCCACACATCTCCGCACGTATACATGCACACACGTGTATTAGTGTACGTTCTCATGCATTAGCGGTAGATTTATTCGATGTGGCGAGACAGGAGACTTACCTGGTCTCTTCCCTTGTCCTCGTCACCACCCCCGTCATCATGGCCACATAGCGCAGCGCGAGGCCACAACCCGCCGGGAGGATGATCGGCACAAACGCGCATTTCCACGAGCAGGGCGGGTGCCAAGCCTAATCTCGCAGCATCTTCGAAGGGAGTTTTGCACACCCGGCCAGTCCCCACCGTCGGATACGGCAAGCATCAGATGTAGGCCTGGTTCATTGCCGTCGTTGGCTGTAATGCTAGGTAACCGTCTTCTTGTACTTCTCCTTCCTCTCCCCCTTCTCCTTCTCCTTCTTCTTCTCTTCTCCTTTGTTGTGTTCTACTTTGGTCCCCGCCCACTTTTTTTACCCGTGCGCACGTTCTGGCAATCCGCGCTATCTTTGCGTGTTTCTCCTTTCTTATTTTGCTTGGTCTCCTTCTCGCTCATCCACTCGTTCACGTCCGCGGTCTTCTTCTTGACCATACTCACTACCTCCCTCCTTAGCTCCCCTGTCTTTTCTCCTTCGTTTTCTTCTTCTTCTCTTTCTCCTTCTTCTTCTTCTTCTTCTTTTCAGCGCCTCCTTCTTCCCGCTCACACGCCTCCGGTCTTCCCTTCCGCTCGTGCTCTCTCCCTTCCTCGCGCTACTTCCCGCTCTCCCTGCTTTCTTCTCGATGTCGGGGTCGCGCCGTCCGCTCACCCTGTTCTCCCTGCCTTAGTCACACCCGCCCGGATCACTCATGTCATAGTCGAGATCGAACATACTTTGCTGCAACGAATCTGCCCTGGATTCTGTGGCAGATTCGTCGAAGCAAGTCTATGGGCCGCAGCTACCGGACAGGCGAAGAAAAACGGCACTAAGAAAGGAAATAAGAAAATAAGAAATAAGGAATAAAACAAAAATAAAAATAAACGTAAAGGAAAAGAAACGAAAAAAAACAAAATCGAACTGTTAACTCCCTAATCGTGCCAACTGTCGCCTGGACCCTTACTGTAACAAACCTCGAACTCGAGGTCACGGGTTCGAGTCCCGACCAAATGAGCTCAGAGGAAAGCGTTGTGGAGCTCCTTCACAAAAAGAAGGAACTTTTTCACGGGTCAGGTGGTCTCGATCCCCAAATCTATTGCTTGATAGTCTACACCCAAACCCACTGAGCTAGCTCCTACTTCAAATAAAAGTAGAGCAGCCCAGACACATATAGAGTGTTGGGGCTCAGTCCACTTAGTGGTTTGAACCCGCTTCTAAGTCTGTGTGTGTGTACGCTTTTGCTGGTCTACGTGCCCGTCTAGGTGTTTGTAGGTCTTGAGTGTGTTTGTGACCCGCAAGGGTACTTAGCTGATCGGACGGCCCGAAGGGCCGGTACTTGCCCATGATCGTGACATTGAGGGTTGCAGCGGGGAAAACACTCAAGTGGCGGGGAAAAAGACCCGCGACACTTCAGAGCACCGGAAAATGCTTAAGTAGCAGGTAGGAGGGTACCACACTAAGCAAAGGTTGATTTGTCRGGTACTCGAGGTCAGGCAGAAGAAAACGAAAGTTGGCATTTCTAGAGGTCCAACACCGTTAGGTAGGTGGGTGTCGGATCAAGTACCTCGAGTCTGGACCCTGTGCGGACGATATCAAAATTTGTAACGGTATCTTCCTCAAAGGGACGAAGGCACCGGAGGCTTGGGTAATCGTGCGGACACGAAGTCGTCATTCGAGAGGCGACTTCCTCTCTTCATACGGGAGGCGAAGCTGGAGCTTACGCCATACGAGTACCGTTTGCCGTTACCTATTATGGTCGTTAGTGTGTTTCTTTTGACTGCCCCGGCCGCATGGCCGAGGTTATATTAATTTTTCAGTCGTCTTTATATCTTACGGCAACACGACCTGCCGACTTTCCTATACCGGCCGGTCTGATGCCACGTCRCTCGTTCYAATTCACTTTTGCCTTACAGTTTKATCCTTYAATRGTTTTAGATTGTGGTCGCCRCATCCYGCGYGATCTTTCTTGTTTTTCTTCCARCCCTCCGRCCCTTGTGGTCGGAGACTTTTAATTTTACTAACCCCTTCTCCAGTCTTTGCGCGGGTCAAAGTGACGCGCGCGGTCATTCAAATTTTTAATCCACTAATCTTTATCGTCTCTGCGTTCGCCATGACAAGGCAGGCGAGCATTCGAAAAAAAATTAACCACTGACTCTAGTTTGTGCGCGCCGTGTTTCGGCGCTTGCGCTGACAAAACTTTCTTGACCATAGCAGTTGAGGGATTTGCCTCATTTCCTGTTTTTAGCCGTCTCCAGTCCGTCTGTTGGCGCCGACGTTGTGTCGACTACAAAATCATGAGCGGATACCCTTGTAAGGGTATCAGCTCCGACAACGTGTCTAAAGGTGTGTGTATCCGGCCCACCCCTGTGCCCCGAGTATCCACTGAGCTGGCCAGCCTTGCACGTATATTTATCTTGTGCGTGCCCCGAGCCTTACCACACTGGCTGATCCAGAGGCATTTTAACGTCTGCTCCCAAGTGACATCAGGAATTATTTTACGTCGCAGCAGGACGACGATCACAGACAGTGATATCCCCTTCCCGTGTTTATTTATAGACGCTGGGTGCTCGTCTTTCCTGTAGGGTTGGCCTGCCCAGTAGTACCCATCTAACAGCGCAGCAAGCCGAACAAAGGACAAGCAGCAAGGCATGCGTGCTCTACTCCCTGTGGGTTGGCATGGTGACCGTGACCCAGTGCTTCGTCCWGGGSCCTTCAGAAAGCTTCGCCCATCTCTACCCAGATGCTCCACGTGAACATTGCCGACTCTCAAGGTTGAGTGCACTCGACACCTCACGATGAGGACTCTCAAGAAGGAACACACAACCTCATGATAAGAAGTGTTAGAGAGCGAAGATAAGGTTAAGAGCAACGTACCTCAATTAGCTGCCCCCAACCATAGAGATAATCTCACCAGATGACCAAATGGCGATTGCGATGACCAGTCATTGCATCGGCACAACCAGCATTATCTCGTCGTTCCACCCCTGCATCAATCGCACATTAGATAGTTCTCATCACATTGTCCAGACCACATTTCACCTCACGTAGCCTTCCTGGCGATCCCCTCACCTCCTGGGTCGCCACCACAAACTCGCCCAGCAGACCGCATGTATGTACCGCATAAGGCAGAAGACAAGCGCCAGATGAGCGCAATCGTACCACTGCAATGGCTTGCTGATTTCTGCTGCCGAGATTGACTGCGAGGCTGTATACTAACCTGTAGGGTTAGTTTTGCAATTTTGTTTGGCTGAGGACTAACCGAGAGATCCGCCTGTGTGGAAATTCGTGAGGGACAGATCTGTAATTTCTGAAAAATACAGACCTGGTACTAACCGAGTTCCTACAGCTACCCTAACTGCCTATAGCAGGCCCAGGCTACCCTAGGACAGACAGGCCCTAAGCGGCCTATACTGCTATACGGTCCTATAGCCTATAGCCGGGTCCGGTAGAGGCCGAGAGGCCGAAACAGCAGCGGTACCGGTAGGTCCAGTCAGTCCGGTCTAGGTCTAGGCTAGAGTAGGAATCTATAAGTCTAGAGGGGAAACCGGTTAGGGACTTTTGGCAATTCATTTTCGCAATACAGCGTTCGTGGCCAAGGGAGTTTTGCAGCGCTGAATGTCCGCAGCGGCACCTGAGACATCAGTCGGGGTGAAGCAGCCATAGCCGGTCCATCTGAGACAGCCATAGCTGGGGCTGTGCTCAGCGCATCTATCCCTAGGGGATATCTGCGGTTGGCAGGACTACCGAAGGCTCTTCATAGAGTACATGTGGGTACTAGTGCTGCGGTAGCAGCCAGGCAGCCATAGCTGCCTTCTTCATCGCCAGAGTGACTCATCGGCACTGGAGACTACTTCCCTGTTCATGATCTGCATCGGGGTGTATGGCGCTGGCCTCTGGGAGGCTGTTTCTATGCAGCGCTAGACTCTGAGAGTGTAGTAGTGAGTGGAGTGTGTGGTACTTGAGTGGCGAGATACTGGGTTGAACTCTGGAACGATAATTGGGGTTAATTGTGTTGAGTTGGGTCATCATCTGGGTTACTTTCCAATTGTGATCTTCGCAGTGTCATCCTGTGATTGGTTGTTGGGAGTTTATCAGAGAGAGAGAACACTGTGTGTATCCTCCCCATCTGTGCATGGTTACTATTCCGCTGTTTATCTCTGGTCTGTGTGCAGGTGGACTCTGGCTCTTCCTCCCCTTTCTCTCATGCATGTATGGGCGTGTGTGAGTGTGTCTGTGTGTGAGTGGCAATCGAATTGTCAAACAACCAAGTTCATAAGAGTTGGTATCGGAGCGGAGATTGGACTTGGAGTCCAGAGGGTTGAGCGCAACAGGGGCACCTTCTTCATCTGGCTCTAACTGGCGAGAAGGTCCATGACGGTTCTTCATCTCCAGTGACTATCCAGCAGGGGAGAAGGAATACAAGCGGTGATTACAGGAGTATCAGTTTGCGATTGATCAGGCACCCTGAGCCTGTCTGTGTGCCTGACAGGAAGTGGCGAGAATAGGGTTATTTCGCCATCCACCCTCCTGACCTCAGTTGATGACTGGGTCTAGGGTGGCGAAATTTACCCTAATCCAGTGATTACTGGGTGGCGGCTTCAATCCAGCATAGCGCTGAGCGAGGATTGATCGCAGGATCACCTCCTGCTAAATTAACCCTACTCAGGGCTAAATTTAGCACCAGCGGCCTATACCTGCAATGGCGAGATACCTTCAGGAGAGCATTCTCTCGCCACTGAGCCAGATTCAGTGAATCTGAGGGTGTGGGGTGAATCGCCACATCATACTGGAGCGGATCAACAAGTTTCAGGAGATTCTGTACGTGGGAAGCTCTAGAAGGCTGTCTGCAAGTACTGGCGAGACCAGGGTTTGGCAGCCATAGCCAAAGCTTCATCATCCACTGAGGGTTGTACTTCAAGTGAGTTCGTTCCATATGAATCCCTGAGTAGCGATTAGTATAGAATTAGTAAAAATAGGATTGATGGTCTGTCTGTCAGTACTGTAACAATCGTGAAATTGTCAGACTGCAGGACAGCCATATCCATCTTCTTCCTCCCTACGCTGACTCATATCTCTTCATCTATTGACCTGTTCTGACTCCAAATTGTTCTGGGACTGCCTTACAGTATTGCGCTGCATCCTGTATGTTCATTCTGCGAATTCTGTACTGAAAAGGTAGTGATACTGTGGATTTGAGTTTTGCGCTGAGTCTATTTATAGTCTAGGCTTGGCGAAATTTGAGTTTGGGGCTGTCAGGGTATAGTTTACTAAATCGCTGCTACTTGTTATCCTGTTTCAGTTAATTCTTGCCTGTTTCCTTCAATACTACTAGTTCTCTCTGCTTTTTGATAGGCTATGGAATGTTAGTGACCCCTGGAATCCTGTGAATGTGCATCTTGCAACTACAGTGAAGGTTCAGTGTCAGGTATAGGAAATCGTTAGTGCATGATTTTACTGGACATCCAGTCAACCTGACTACTGACCCCAGTGGCCCTATTCCAACCCTAACCGCTTTTGCCCACTGACCCACATAGCTCTGTGAATTGACAGTGCAACGAATTTTGAGAGTGTGTGTACTGTAAATCGCTGCACCTCCTGCTGTTTTACTTTGTTTATTTTGTGTTCTGAGAGGGAAAATGTCAGAAACCGCTGACACAAGTGCAGGGCAGGTGGAGGTAGTAGTTAAGGATGAGGCCCAAGCCTCACCCTCAACTCCACCTCCCCCTCCTCTGACCCCTGCGCAGCGGCGCAAGAAGGAGATACAAGAGAAACTGCGAGAGCAACAGGCGCTGCTCGCAGAGGCAGAGAGACAAGAGGCTGAAGAGATGGAAGCTGCAACAGATGCTTCCAGAAAAGAGCATCTGCTGCAGCAGGCTCAGGAGACTTTTGCGGATGCCAGAGTGGCCCAGTGTACAAGGGACCTGGCTGAGCTGGTACTTTTGCAAGACAAACTTCCAGCCAGCCATTTCACAAACTGGGATGAGAGGTTCCAGCGGTTGGAGACCCGAGTGGCTGACCTGGGAACTCAGCAGTCAAAGATCCTGGATGCTATCCAGAATCTGACTGCTCAGTTAACAGCAGCCAATCTCATCAGTCCCCTGGTCCCTGTGGTCCCCTCTCTGAAGCCCAAGAAGCCTTCTCAGCCCCCTTCTCCACCTCCTTCTCCACCTCCTGTGTCTCCTCATTCTTCTCGCAAGGCTTCTCCCTCTGTCTCCTCCCAGGCCAAAGCCACACCTCCTCCCACCTTTGCTGCTGTTGTCGCTGGGGACCACAGAGGTCCCAAGATTCCTGCCCCCAGCAAATTCAAGGGGGATGACCCCAAGATTGATGTGGGGGACTGGACAGCTGGAACCCAGGCTTATCTGAAAGGGTCCAGTGCCCAGAGCAGCAAAAGGTGGCTACTGTTGTGGGTCTGCTGGAGGGGCCTGCCCAGGAATGGGCTACCTCTACAGCAAGCGCCCAGAACCAGACTTTGGAGGACTGGGCCCTGACACTGGGGGCTGACAAGCTTTTGCAGGCCCTGGAAGACCGGTTTGCAGACAAAGAAAGAGTCCGCAAGGCTGCTGATAAAATTGTGCGCCTGGGCCAGCAGCGTTACAGCGGCAGTCTGCAGGCCTTGTTTGCTGAGTTTGAACAGCTGACTTCCACCCCTGGACTGGTTATGTCTGCAGATGACTTGTTGACTAACTTTTGTAGGACTGTGCCTGAAAAGTTCTGTGTTGCTTTGTACAGCGCCGGTCACAAAGGTTGGAGATCATTTGGACGTGCAGCACTGGACATGGAAGCTAAGCTTCATGTCCAGGCCCCCTCCAGTGACAAGAGGAGAGGCGCCTTCCCTCGCGGTGGTAGAAAGGGAAAGGCGGCCTTTACTTATGCGGGTTCTGGATCAGCCTCTGAGACAGGATCCCAGCCTGGTACACCGCCTGCTGGGACTGTTTCAGCTGCTGTTCCAGATGTTGCAGCGGTTGTCCAGCAGCTGCAGGCTGCGCTGGGGGCCTTCCAAAAGGCCGGGTCTGCCTCCAGCACAGCCTCCGGCAGCAAGGGGAAGAGCCAGGGACGTCGCTCTTCAACCCCTGCCCGGCGCCCTAACCTGCCACGAGACGGCCATTTTCCTGCAGACCCTCTGAACCCCAACACTCTCCCATGGCATGATCTGAAGATCCAGGAGGGAGTGTGGAGGAAGAGGAAGGAAAGAGGTGTCTGCTTGAGGTGTGAAGGACAACACTTTCTCAAGGACTGTCCTTACATGCCCAGCCCAGCTCAGTCAAAAAACTAAAGTTGAACCCTTGCTGCTTTTTTCTTTCATCTGAAAGAACAAAAGCAGACCAAGTCTGACCTCATCCTGCTTCGGCCCCTGATCAACCATCGTAGGATCAAGGGGTTGTTAGACTGTGGAGCCACCAGAAATTTCATGTCTTCCAGTGCAGTCAAAAAACTGCATCTGGGCATGAAAGTGGTGCAACTGCAGCAACCGCTGCAGGTCAGGATAGGTGACTCCACTGTCTTGACCATCAGGGAGAAGGTCAGGGGTATCCCTGTTACCTTCGATAGCGCTGGAGAAGTCAGACATAGTCTGAACTTCTACATCTTCCCTGACCTCCCCTTTGATCTTGTGTTCTCTATGCAGTGGCTGAGAGCAGTCAACCCAAGGATCGACTGGCAGATCCCCAAGGTTGAACTGCCAAACAGCAAGGGGGTGTATCAGCCTTATATGATTGCAGCTGATCACCACCCTAAGACATCTTGCTTCTGCTTGAGAGCGAGAGAGTTCTATGCTCTCTCACGCTAGTACGATCATGAGCGCCTGTTTATAGCTCTGGTCAAGCAGACAGACGCTCCCTCTTTTGGACTTTGCAATGCACCTGGCACATTTCAAACTGAGATGCACCGCATATTTAGGTCGTACCTGGACAAGTTTATGGTTGTCTACCTGGATGACATCCTGGTATTCAGCAAAACTACCAGGGAACATGCGGAGCACCTGGCTCTGGTCCTTCAGTCGTTACGTGACAGCCAGTATAAGATCAACAGGGAGAAATCCTCTTTTGGGGTTCCCTCTGTTATCTATTTGGGTCATGAAAGCTCTGGAGATGGACTGCCCCCTGAAGCAGCCAAGATTGCTGCTATTCAGGATTGGCCACAGCCCTAGACAGTGAGAGATGTCTGGTCATTCTTGGGTCTGGCCTCCTACTACAGAAAGTTCGTCAGGAAATTTTCTGCAGTGGATGCACCCCTGACTAACCTTACAAAGAAAGACACTCCCTTTCTTTGGTCCCTCCACTGTCAGATGGCCTTTACACGACTCAAGCAGGCCTTGACTCGTGCACCTGTTCTGAAGTCGCCTGACCCCAATTTGCCTTTTGTACTGACTACTGATGCTAGCCAGTATGGCATTGGGGCAGTCCTTCAGTAGGATGATGGGAATGGTCTGAGACCCGTAGAGTTTATGAGTAAGAAGATCAAGACTCAAAAGCTGCAGGACTCCACCTACGAGAAAGAGCTTTATGCTCTTGTCAGTGCCCTGAAACACTGGAAACACTTTCTCCTGGGCAGGCACTTCAAGATCTTTTCTGATCATTCCACTTTGCAGTGGTTGAAGTCCCAGGGAGAGTTAAATGATAAGCTGGCACGATATATTCAGTTCCTTGATCTGTTTGACTTTGAACTGAAGCACAAGAAGGGCTGCTACAACAAGGTAGCAAACGCCCTCTCTCGTAGGCCTGACTCCTTTGCCTTGATCTCCTCTACTCACTCCTTTGGAGAGGAGGTCCGTCAGACCGGTGCTCGTTCTCTGCCTCAGGATCCGACTTATGGACCCATCGTCAGGAATCTGCAAGCAGATCCCAATTATGAACCAGGCTATGCCCTGAGTTCAGATCTGCTGTACACTTAAAGCAGAGGAGAGGAGCGCTTGTGCATCCTTGAGGATCAGCAGATGCGGACACTGCTGATGTCAGAGTGCCACGACGCGCGTGGACACTTTGAGTTCCTAAAGTCGTATGCAGCCCTGTCGCAGCGCTTCTTCTGGAAGGAGATGCGGAGTGATATGCTGCGCTATGTGGACACCTGTGAGCTCTGCCAAAGGAATAAGGTTCAGCGTAAACCTCCTTTGGGCTTGCTCAAACCTTTGCCCATACCTGATGGTCCTGCCCAGTCTGTATCCATTGACTTTACAGACTTAGGCAAGACTACCCCTCGTGGCATGCGTCATGTAATGGTCTGCGTGGACAGGTTTTCCAAATACGCAGAGTTCATCCCCTTGCCAGAGGTAGCCAGGGTACCGGCTGTGAGAGCAGCCTTTTCTGAGAGGTGGGTCACGCACCATGGACCGCCCACCTCCATTGTTAGTGATCGAGACCCCAGATTCTGCAGCGATGAGTGGCAGTCTTACTGTAAGGACTATTTACACTCACGTCTGGACATGACTTCTGGTCGTCATCCTGAAGCCAATGGATTGGCTGAAGTGATGAACCAAGTCCTGTTCCACGCTACGTCCTGTGATCTCTCCACATCAACAGGACTGGGATCTCCGCTTGGCGAGGGCACAACTCATGTATAACATGTCTGTCCACTCCTCGACAGGGTTCAGTCCCTACCGGTTGCACAGGGGACGTGAGCCACGACAGCCTCTCGATGATATCATCGACAAGGCTAAGCCTGACCTTACCCCAGGCACTGCTGAGTTCGCCAGATGATATCGTCTGGATGTGGAAAGAGCCCGAACGAACTTGTTCAAGGCCCAAAAGGCCATGATTGAACAAGCGAACCGCCACAGGCGGCCTTCCCCCATCCGTACTGGTGACTATGTCTGGGTGGCCAGTTCTGAGTTGTCGAGGGAGGAGGATATTTCTCCCAAGCTGTTGCCGCGCTACCTGGGTCCGTGGCAGGTCCTAGATACAGTGGGCGTTGATCCCTTCGGTCCGTCGTACGTCATCGACGTCCCGCTGCATCTACGAACCTATCCGGTCTTCCATGCATCTAAGCTGTTGCCTTTCACGCCAGCTGATGCATTCCCTGACCGGCCTCCTCAATGGGGCCCACCAATCCCTGG
>BFEA01000728.1:234419-248930 GCA_003427395.1 Chara braunii | reverse complement strand
GAGATTGACTGCGAGGCTGTATACTAACCTGTAGGGTTAGTTTTGCAATTTTGTTTGGCTGAGGACTAACCGAGAGATCCGCCTGTGTGGAAATTCGTGAGGGACAGATCTGTAATTTCTGAAAAATACAGACCTGGTACTAACCGAGTTCCTACAGCTACCCTAACTGCCTATAGCAGGCCCAGGCTACCCTAGGACAGACAGGCCCTAAGCGGCCTATACTGCTATACGGTCCTATAGCCTATAGCCGGGTCCGGTAGAGGCCGAGAGGCCGAAACAGCAGCGGTACCGGTAGGTCCAGTCAGTCCGGTCTAGGTCTAGGCTAGAGTAGGAATCTATAAGTCTAGAGGGGAAACCGGTTAGGGACTTTTGGCAATTCATTTTCGCAATACAGCGTTCGTGGCCAAGGGAGTTTTGCAGCGCTGAATGTCCGCAGCGGCACCTGAGACATCAGTCGGGGTGAAGCAGCCATAGCCGGTCCATCTGAGACAGCCATAGCTGGGGCTGTGCTCAGCGCATCTATCCCTAGGGGATATCTGCGGTTGGCAGGACTACCGAAGGCTCTTCATAGAGTACATGTGGGTACTAGTGCTGCGGTAGCAGCCAGGCAGCCATAGCTGCCTTCTTCATCGCCAGAGTGACTCATCGGCACTGGAGACTACTTCCCTGTTCATGATCTGCATCGGGGTGTATGGCGCTGGCCTCTGGGAGGCTGTTTCTATGCAGCGCTAGACTCTGAGAGTGTAGTAGTGAGTGGAGTGTGTGGTACTTGAGTGGCGAGATACTGGGTTGAACTCTGGAACGATAATTGGGGTTAATTGTGTTGAGTTGGGTCATCATCTGGGTTACTTTCCAATTGTGATCTTCGCAGTGTCATCCTGTGATTGGTTGTTGGGAGTTTATCAGAGAGAGAGAACACTGTGTGTATCCTCCCCATCTGTGCATGGTTACTATTCCGCTGTTTATCTCTGGTCTGTGTGCAGGTGGACTCTGGCTCTTCCTCCCCTTTCTCTCATGCATGTATGGGCGTGTGTGAGTGTGTCTGTGTGTGAGTGGCAATCGAATTGTCAAACAACCAAGTTCATAACACCACAGCTCCGATACCAAATTGCAAGGAAGATGAGCAATAGCGAACTTCAGCAATCAAACAGCATCATGCATATGAGTCCAGATAGTCTTGACCTCGAACCAACAGCAGCATTGCATCACGAGATCCACCAAATAAGAACACACCAAGAGTTCATAATTGACAATGCTGAAATAKTCYCRTCATCATCAACGAAGAACCAGAGTTGATATCCTATCTGGCGCTCGGCGCCCAGACTACATGTGGCAGATCCTATCTAGCCTATACTATGAAGCCGAAAGATGGCATCAACAACATTCCCGAAGTACGAGCATATGGCGACCAATGTCGCACGCTTCCAGCACCAGGTATGTCTCGCGCTACACTCGCAACCTCGTTCCCCAACTCACAGATGCCCCTAGCACCCAAGGACCACCCTGCGCCTCACCCAGCTTACAGCAGCGCAGCTCGGCTATGGCTGCGTGCTCCTTCCCTGCTCGCCCGTGAGAGCGTAGGCGCCAGCCAGCAAATAGCGCAGCATGCAGCCAGCACCCGAATGCCGAACAAGGCAGCCCCTTTCCTATATCCAAGTGGCCTGCCTGCGTCCAGTCCAGGAAGCTTCCAGTAGGCCCCGGTAGCCTGAGGCCCAGCACGAGGAGAGCAGGCCTTGGGCCTGAAGTGGTTGCATGTGCCCAACTGCTTTCGGGCTGTGTTTGGCCCGATACCCGTATCCAGCCCAGGGCCTGCTTCACGTACATTCACACAGGCGGCCCAGGGCCTGGGTTCACTCAACCAACTGGCGCTGCGCAACTGCCTGAATTTCCCTAAGTTGCGTGGTGGCCAGAAAAGGGCCCTGAGGGCTTCGTCGAGCCTGCCTTCACTTAGGGCGGCCGATGGGCTGCGAAAATGGGGCCTTATGGGGCTCTTAGAGGCATTGGCCTCGCAAATGCAACAGGAAATCAAAATTTTCAAAAAGAAGGATATTCCGGATTTTCAACAACGAAATTTCGAATTTTCAGAAGAAAAACAAAAATGGAAATTTCAGATGTTGCGCTATTGCGATTTTCCACAACAGAATAGCGAGAAAACAAAATCCAAGAAAAGAAAAAAAAAAAATGATTTTCGGTAGTAAGGTCAAAATCGTGATTTTGGGGGCTAACTAGTGTGCTCTAATCAATCTATCAAGACTAATCAGCTACCTAGTCCCCGCACACGTGTCAGATCAGGTTGTCCTGATCTGACACGTGCGGTGCACCGATACCAACTGTTACATGCCCAGATGGGCAATGTACATAATAACTGAGGATCCACAATGTGATAAAAAGGACTGAATGGACAATGCTGTGCAAGTGGAATCTCAACTAGCAATGTGCATTCCGATACATACAAAATGGTGTTGAATAGTGCAGGGAAGATTTAGATACAAGACCTGACCTGACCGAGACTGACCTTTATCACGTAGTACAAGCTAGCGAAGCAGAATGCTAGAATACTGATGACTAGCCCAATCAATGTTTCGACGTAGACCAAACATACATCATGCTCATCACAAGGTGTGAAGGAGCCTGGCGCTATACACAGAGAGGAATCGCCAGGTCCAGACATACACAGACGAAGAGGAGGGGATCAGACGAAGAAGAGGGGGAGAGATGGGAATGTCGTGCACACCAAGTCTTTGTCACCAGTCCCAAATAATCCCTCGTTGAAATGTCTGAAGCCCAAAAGTCGAGTCTGGATCCAGTGCCACCAAGCTCTCTCTCTCTCGTTCTCTCGTAGTCTGCTGATGCAGTGAAGTCAGATAATGAGAGGGTGAGAGGAAGATGGTGGACGGAGAAGAGGAAGAAGAAGAACTCTCTCTCTCTCATGAACCAGGTACTAACCTGTGAAGTTGGCGCTGTGCTGCAGGTACCTCGAAGACGAAGCTGGAGCACCGGCGCTGCAGGTAGGTACCCCTGGCCTCCGCCCAATCTCTCTCTCTCTAGCACTATCCTAGCTATGGCGCCCAGCGCTGAAGACTACTGCTACCTACTGCGCCCGGCGCTGAAGACTAAGGCTCACACTACTACTACTCCTGCAGCGCTCCCTCCAGAGTGCTGCTGCCGAATCCTGAAGACTGCCTCCTGCCTTCCCCGTGAAGTGCATGGGAAGTCCCTATGTACTACCTCGGCCTGCCTCCTGACTGCCTGCAGGGCAAGCCAGGCCGAGGAGGCTGCTCTTGCCAATGCCGAAGTGCGCCAAGGCCTGGAGCTGCAGCCTCTGCTGACGCTGTCGTGGGAACAGTCTAAGAATAGCCTGTTCCCGAAACCCTGGTTCGGTGCCTGAGTTTCAGAGCCGGTCGTTCTGATGAACGACCGAAAATGGCCTTTCGTTTCAGGCTAAAAAGGCTATTGCCATTTTTAGTCTGAAACGACACAGGGTCTGTAGGCCCCTGTTTTTCAGGCTTTCGGGCTGAACAGACACGGGGCCTGTAGGCCCTGGTTTTCAGGCTTTTAGCCTGAATTTCAGGCTTTCAGCCTGAGGGACGCAGGGCCTGGAAAATGGCCCTCGTGTGCAGGCGCAGCACGTAACACATTTCAGGCATATGTGTTCCATCCGAGGGTTGAGCTAAGCACATATCTTCGGTCCATGGCAGGGGTGCGTTACAGGTCCAGAGGTCTGCAGGCATCTTCCTGTTTCGAAGACAGCAGGTGGTGGCTCGGCTGATGGGAGGGTACCGTCTGTGTGTGTGTGTGTGTGTGTGTGTGTGTGTGTGTGTGTGTGTGTGTGTGTGTGTTGTCATATTCGCTATACACTCAACAAAAGCATGACTGTACCAGACTGTTTCGTCGGACTTTCACCGACTCATCAGGAGGTTGAACCCCGACAGTCTGCCCAGGATGCATTTGACTGATGGATAAGGACTCACCACATCGCCCAGAGTTAGCGATACCCCTGAGAAAAGTGGTCGACTTTACTCACACCAATCTTGCAATCCTAGCAGACTGCCGGTCCAAACCCCTGGCAAGAACGGTGGTAAGTCTGAGAAACTAATCTGACACAGTCATAAAACCCACTCTACACACCCACTCAGCCATGGACACCCAGTACGGTCCCGACCCTAGCCGCATCGATCCGCTGAACGGAGAGCTTAGCAAGGCCATGTTGTGTGTTGTCATATTTGCTATACACTCAAAAAAGGATGTGTGTGTGTGTGTGTGTGTGTGTGTGTGTGTGTGTGTGTGTGTGTGTGTGTGTGTGTGGTTTGATAGACAAGACCACAGCACGAATGCTTCACACCAGACGACCTTTTTCGAAACAGCTCATCGCAAGGCTACATGCAGCCAAACATTAGTCCAAGACTCAAACTGTCACGAGGCAGAGGCAGAGCAGTGAGGCTGAGAGAGAGAGGGAGAGTGAGAGCACACACAAACGCTCACTCAACTCGACGCAGACTCGACACGACTCGACGGGTGCAGACACAAGTGGCAAAGTCGCAAAGTAGCAGTCTTCAATTCCCGAACACAATGTCGAAGCCAAGTCGCACTGAACACAAGCACTGAGGCTGAAAACTTTGTACCCGTACTGTGCTTGAGTCCGTTCTCAAGTACCAGACCCAAATACGGTCCTGAGGGCAAAAGTGGAAATGCCTCAGGGCCAACACTGAAAATCGAAAGTCTGAAAGTGGGTGCCAGAATGCCGGATGGCGCCATGTGTCCGAAGTCCGAAAGTCCAAAAAGGAGGAGCCAGAATGCAGATGATGCCAACTGCCTGAAATCAGGAGAGCAAAAACAAAGTAAAATAAAACACGAAAATTGCAAAACAAAAAAAAGAGTAAATACAGAAAGCTGGCGGGTGGTAACCTGCAGACCAGGGATTGAGCCCTGGCGGAGTCCGTATGAAAGGCCTTCTACGATTTAGACCCCAAATTCGGGTCTCGGGGTCAGAGGCCCTGTTCAAGAGAGACCGAGTTCGTCCAATTCAGAAAAGTCACCGTCGGGTACCTCAGCAGTCCAGTCCAACAGGCACCCAGCAAACAGTCACATCTTAGGGGCAAGAGTCACGTCTCAAAATGAAAGGTCATATTGAAGAGTCACATCCCACGAGTAAAAGAGCAGTTCCACAGGCAAGAGTCATGGCCCAGAGGCAGGAGTCACAATCCACAGTCAAAAGTCATGTCCACAAGTGAAAAGTCATGACTCAAAGGCCCAAGCAGCAGCAGACCTATGGAAATTCGGGAAGGTTTCAGGCCTTGACATTCAGAAGCAGACAGGCCGTGGGGATGTGGTACCGGAACCAGTCAGGCCCCAAGAAGCAGAGGCTGGCACGAGTTGAAGTTCAATCCAAGACTACAGAAGGACTGGCCAGCCTCCCATTCGGGCAGATTTCTCATTCGCAAGAAGTGTGGAAGTGCATGTTCATTTGTGCGCTGTAGTGAGGGGCAGAGCGCTGAAGCCAGAGTGCTGCGCTAAGAGAGAGAGAGAGGGAGAGGAAGTGTTAGCGCTGGCAGGGAGAAGGCAGCCATAGCTGTGCCAGTGCAGAGTGTTAGTAGTAGACTTCAGATAGTTAGTAGGCATAGCAGTGGGTGTATTCAGAGTAGATCCTTGAGTAGAAGTTAGTGAGTGTGCATGCATGTAGGGAGAGAAGATACAGCGAGGACATAGCTAGAGAGAAGACCAGTAAGGAGAGGAGATTACACAAGACAGAAGAGCAGAAAGGAAGAGATACTTACCTGAGAGTTTAGGCTACTTACTGGTTACCTTTGGCATGCGCTGATGAGCGCTGGTGACTTGAACTCTTATTGCTCTTGTAATAAC
This sequence comes from Chara braunii, assembly GCA_003427395.1. NCBI lineage: Eukaryota > Viridiplantae > Streptophyta > Charophyceae > Charales > Characeae > Chara > Chara braunii. Next base: position 243,071 of record BFEA01000728.1, on the reverse strand, counting down.
TTCTTGGAATTCACAAGCTGCGTTACCTGGTCTTAATCTCTCTGCTCTTCAGTGTGTGAACTTCGTGTGATCTCGTATGTGCATGAGGTGTGAATATGCGCGCTCACTGGTGTTGAACTTAGAGGTTCATTTCAAACTGGTATCAGAGCAGTTGCTCGCTGCACCCACTGGTCATCGCTGGCAACGATTAAGGCCGGCGAGAAGGGAGATGAGAAAGAGAGTTGAGTGGGAAGAAGACTGATGAAGGGGGGGGAAGAAGTAGGCCGAAGAAGAAGTGGCTAGATTACGTACCTGTTGCTGCTGCGTTGGACCGTTGGAGCGGCTGTGGAGCTTCATCAACGGAACGTTCATTGGAGTGAAGTGCATCCCCCCATTAAACCTGTTTTGCTTGCTGATTTGTCTTGGTGATTGGTACCTTCTCAACTCTGGTGTCGCTGCTGCTGGGCTGGTCTAAGTTGTCACATTTTCGATCTGTCTTGAGTCCAGAACCAGTCCGCTAATGGAAAAAAAAAGAAAAAAAAAAGCATATACATATATAGTTCTGGGGAGGTATTCAGCAATCAGCAACAGTCAGACCCACTCGTGAGTTAGTGAGTTAGTAAGTTAGTAGTTGGGGTTAGGTCTAAGTGGTGAGGAGGTGAACTGTTAAGATTCTGGCTGTCTGTTGTCTGAAGACCAACACTCGCTCACATAGACTCCCAAGTATGCCCATACATACACAGAAGGAAGGGGAGAGGATAGGAGTATCACACCGCACAGGGAGAGATAAACACAGCGGAAGACTTGACCATGCGATATGACAGGGTACACTGAAAGTGCAATTCACTCCGCTCAATCCTCACAACCACTCATAAAGGAAAGTCGAGTAGATCACATCCAGGAAACAATGAAATACTCTAAACCCAGTATCAACACTGTTTATTAAACTCAGAGTCTCCAATTGTCAGAATAACCTTAGAACTATGATGCGCTGCTCAGAAATGAGCAGCGCTTCAGTCCCCAACCCTGATGAACCGCTATTACTACCCCTGAGTCCCTGAAACATCAAGTGCCACCCATATACAGCCTCTTGAGGGTAGCGCCACCCTGAAACAGGCCTCTAAGGCCAAGCGCCACTCAGAGGATGAAGAAGAAGACCAGCGCCATAGTATCTGATGATGACGAAGTGTTGGAAGACTTCCCGGGTGGAACTCTGCAGCAGCGCCACCACTCCTAACAAGATGATCTCTGAGGAAGAAGCTACAGCTATGGCTGCAACACCACAACCCTGTAACCCTACTCCGGAGGAGGGTCCAGCAGGGCACCAACTTCTCTGCCTCCAGCAGACCTCGAATAGCCAAGACCTCTGTCCAGCCCCTACGTGCTGGCAGAGTACAACGCGAGTCCCAGCTACGGCCGGCGCTCCGATGGTCTGGCTATGTCTGTCTCCCTCAACGTTGAGCCGTCACCACTTCCAGTTCACGCGTTGCACAGCAACTATGTACTTGGTACCAACTGCCAAAAGCCCTGCACCGATGTGCCCATCCTATCTATACTCTACCCTAGCCTAGACACGACCTAGACCGGACTGGTAGGACTGACCGGTACCGTTTCAGTTTCGGCCTCTCGGCCTCTCCCTACCCGGCTATAGGCTATAGGATCGTCTATCAATCAGCTTAGGCCTGTAGGGCCTGTCTGTCCTAGGGGTAGCCCGGGCCTGCTATTCGTAGTTAGGGTAGCTGTAGGGAATTCGGTTAGTGCGGGCCTATAATTTTCCCAAATTTGCAGATATATCGCTCACGAATTTCCTCACAGTTAGTTGTCGCGGTTAGCCCTCAGCCAAACAAAATGACGAATCTAACCTAAGACGCGACCCAACCGAGGCAAGCCCCGAGCTTCGCCCTCGGCCCAATGTACAGTCCACGGAGAATCTCCAGGCTTCATTACATACTTACCCCCCCCCGGGGAGAGCGGACCTCCGCGCCCATACTTCATTTCCTGGTAATGAACCAGCAGACGAAGTGGGTGTAGAGATAGAACTCTTGCCTGAAGAGAAGAACCCGAGAGACTCGCGGGGTAACTTCTGCCCCTGATCAATGCTGCAAACAGCAAGGTCAGAAGGAGGTGACCTCAAAGTGTCAGCTGGTCTCGACTGCATCAAGAAACCACCATAGGATCTGGTCCTTAACTGTCATGCAATCGACCACTTCTGAAAAGTTGAGGTTCCGTAGGTGACGCCCTATTGTTGCAATCCGGTCTCTTATACTCGTGACCAACACTGTAAACAGTGATGTCAGGAGAAGGAGAACTCGGAGTGTAAGTCGGTCTCGATTGCGTCAAATGACCACAGTAAGACTTGGCACCCGACTATAGTGCAATCGACCATAGTGAAAAGCTGAGCTACCTAGACGTTGAGCTGTAGTCGTCGGTCCGAGTATTCACCCCTAGTAGACATGGGACCAAGTGCAGTCAATCAATAGAGTTGTATGGTGGAGCCCATAACTCTCAACCACAATTATCATTCTAGACTGAAGGACTGCGGTAAGAGATTGCAAGCAAAACAAGCAACCTCAACAGGGCGGAGCAGGAAGACATAAACATCCAGGCTATCAATGACAGGCCTGTTGGGACTACACTTGTCCATCAGACAAGGAGTCAGGGGCAAAATGTTAAAACCTGGAGCAATGGAACACACCACTCAGCGTCAAGAAGAGGGAAACTTTGCCAAATCAGCAGCTAACCACGGTCAGGACGTTGAGTATGACCATAATTTGAATTAGCAAATTTTGACGGGCAGCACAAATACGCTTGTCTAGGGAAGTAGGAAACGTCTCCTTAGAGAAGTCCAGTCACAAGTAGAAGGGGCTGCGACCCTTACTTGTGCCATCCCTAGATCTGCTACAAATCAGTGTCCTCATACATGAAGGACCTTGATGCTGCAACTCCTAATGCACCAGCTAGAGAGGGTGAAGATTCAACTTCATCAGATGATGAATCAGCACAGGTGGAAGGAGCTGCAGACTCCACCTCTCTACTCTCTAGTTCGAGCCTGAATGTCTGCAAGGCATATGGGGACAGTCCTTGAGGAAGTGGTCCCCCTCGCATCTCAGGCAGACTCCCTTGTCTTTCCTCTTTCTCCAAACTCCCTCCTGGATCCTGAGTGCATGCCAGGGGAAGGTGGAAGGATCAAGGGGGTCAGATGGCCAGCTGATGTCTTGTGGTAGTGGAACTCTCTGGGCACCAGGGGAAGAGGTACGTTCTTTACCTTTTCCCTTGCTACTGGTTCATGCTTTCTGGGTCGGGGATTTGCCCTTTGTCAAGCCCATCAAAGCATCAGCCAGGGCAAGAACAGCAGGATCTGCAGTAGATGATGAAGCAGTCCCAGATGGAGGGGTCCCACCCTGGGATGCTGCGTCACTATCTGAACTAGAAGTTGCAACAGCAAATAGTGAACCCTTCCTCCTTCTACGCCCCTTTGAGGAGGGTCCCTTCCTTCGTTCAGAAGGTGCTTCCTGGAGATGGAGTTTAGACTCCAAGTCCATGGCTGCTCTGCCAAAGGACCACCAGTCCTTGTGGCCCTGAGAGAAAAGATCAATCTGGTATCTCTCAGGTGCTGCTCTCAAGAAATGGATGAGCAAATCTTGCTCACTCATCTCTAACCCAGGAGTCGATGTAAGACTCTTAAGGGTCGAATAGAGTTTAGACAAGGACCCATCAAATCTTTTCTGACCCAATTTCAGAATTTTATCTGCTGCTTTTCTGGCCTGTTCCTTGTCTGAAAATCTACCCCGGAGGGCCTGCCGAAAACCAGTCCCCCCCAGCCTGTGCGCCCAATCAGCCATCTCCATTTTCTGCTTGCTGGCTGTAAACGTGCAACATTTCAGTGCAGTCTTCTCCAGGCGAGCCGAAATGGCACTCACCTTCACATCCTCCTCACATTTGAACCCACTCAGGTAGGTTCGCTGTGCAGTGACCGAATCTGCAACATCCACCTTTGGGTCCTCGCCAGAGAACATGGGTGGAGGTGTCAGCTTGGGCCGCTGCATGTCAAATGAGACTGAGGGCTGAGAAGGTGTTGCTGATTTAGGTGTAGAGGGTAGAGATGTGGGTCTGGATTATGGGGGATGTTGGGGTCCCTCTTTGGGACTCCCAGGGGATGGAGGAATAGTTAGGGTAGGTGGAATATGCAAATGAGTGAAAAGGCGATCCAGCTTGGAAGAAATATCATCCAATTACTTGGAATGATCTGACAACTGAACTTCCAGGTTGGAAATCCTTGCGTCCCAGTTAGTAAAATAAGTCCGGTTGATGTCATCCTACAACAAGACGAACTCGGCCATATCCTTATTGTACTGACTGACACTTGAACTGACTCTGATCTTTCCATCACCTGCAATGAGGAGTTTTCTTCTAGCTTCTTTTTGATCGGCCTCCTCCCCGCGCTTCATCTCAGCCTTCAGAGCCTCAACTGCCTGGGCCTGTTTTCGAAGTTTCTCCTCCTCAGCCAGCAGTTCAGCCTCCAAAGGGGAGAGAGGAAGTTGAGGCTTCTCCTCAAAAGCTTCTGCCACCAGACATTTTAGTTTACCCTACAATTCAGATAAATAAAAAATAAACAAACAAACAAGAGACAGAACAAGAGGTAATAGGAATTGAGTTTTCTCTTCAATACTTGTTCAATTGCTATCACCTGCCTGGAGAGAGAAAGTTGGTCAGTCTGAGCAAGTGAGTGCTCAGTCTCTGCAGACCGCTTGAGGGCCAGGGTCAGTTTAGAGTAGACTCGGCAAAAATCCATTTCACGATTTTCCCGTCACTGCCCTGAATCAACAATTGCATGCAATAATTGCAAATCTTGCATTAATAACTTGCAGGATGCAGTCTTGGACTGATTAGTGTTGATTAGCAATTAGACAGAGTGACTAGTTAGGGATAGGCAGATGTCCACTGATGACCAAGGTGCAGCGATTTAGAGGTAACCATATTTTTAGACCTACCCCACTGACTTCACCAATGTATGACCCTGTATGCCATACCCTAGGCATGGCGAATTATAGTAATCACTGTAACTGACTCGGAACATCAAATCTGATTATGCGGTTTTAGACACAGACTGTACATTGAATTGCGATTTACCAGGGACTCACAAAATTGAATTCTGACGGACAGAATTGAAGTTATGACTGACCCTAGTCTAGCCAAGCTACAGTTATGGCAGCGCAAAATTCAAATTTGCATTATCACTGACAACAGGAACCTGAACTCACCAATTCACTACACAGTATGCATCGCAATATTGTAAAGCAGTCACAGATGAAATTTGAGTCAGAACAGAGATCAAACAGGGTTAGTAGAAGTCAAAGATGATAGGTAGGGGAAATTGGCTATGGCTGCCCCACAGTCTGAATTTCAATTTTCAATTGTCAACACACAGCCAAACCATATTTCGCTATTCTAAAAATAGCCCCTGAATCGCCGCAGAGAGTAGAGTAAGGAACACACTTACTTCAGGGTTAACTCTGAAGAGGATGAATGAAACTCTAATTATGGATGTCTGGCCAACCCCATCTCGCCAGTTTCAACTTCTGATTGTTACCAGTGTTCCCATGTACCAAACTTCCTGAAACTTTACCCTGAGGTGCTTCACCCCCAACTGGCAGAAACACAGAAATCAGACTCCCAGATGCTGATAACTAAGAAACTCAGTGCATCGCTACTTCACCCCGTACAGCGATGCTTGGAAATTAGGGATCCTGGCCCAATTCCAAAATCGCAACACCCTGGGATCACTTCTTTGTCAATCGCTACCCTCCAGATGAATCGCTAGGGTAAAAATAGCCTCCCAAGCCTCTGAGCTTCAATCGCCATCCACTCCTGTACAACCTTGGTGAGGAGTGTGTCACCCTCTGTCCAATTCTATTCGCCACACGCTCGCCACCACCACCCTCACTGTCGCAAACCCTGAAGATGATAAATCGCCATGAAGTTCAACTTCAGTGTCTCGCTAGATAGTGGTAGTTGCTCCAACTCATCAATCGCTCCAAAGTCTGGATCCAATCGCTCCGATACCAACTGTTATGATTCTGGTTGTCTGTTGTCTGAAGACCAACACTCACTCACATAGACTCCGAAGTATGCCCATACATACACAGAAGGAAGGGGAGAGGATAGGAGTATCACACCGCACAGGGAAAGATAAACACAGCGGAAGACTTGACCATGCGATATGACAGGGTACACTGAAAGTGCAATTCACTCCACTCAATCCTCACAACCAGTCATAAAGGAAAGCCGAGTAGATCACATCTAGGAAACAATGAAACGATGATAGTCTAAACCCCGTATCAACACTGTTTATTAAACTCAGAGTCTCCAATTGTCAGAATAACCTCAGAAATATATCATGGCCTGCTCAGAAATGAGCAGCGCTTCAGTCCCCAACCCTGATGAACCGCTATTACTACACCTGAGTCCCTGAAACATCAAACGCCACCCATATACAGCCTCCAGTGGGTAGCGCCACCCTGAAACAGGCCTCTAAGGCCAAGCGCCACTCAAAGGATGAAGAAGAAGACCAGCGCCATAGTATCTGACGATGACGAAGTGTTGGACGACTTCCCGGGTGGAACTCTGCAGCAGCGCCACCACTCCTGACAAGATGATCTCTGAGGAAGAAGCTACAGCTATGGCTGCAACACCACAACCCTGTAACCCTACTCCGGAGGAGGGTCCAGCAGGGCACCAACTTCTCTGCCTCCAGCAGACCTCGAATAGCCAAGACCTCTGTCCAGCCCCTACGTGCTGGCAGAGTACAGCGCAGGTCCCAGCTATGGTTGGCGCTCCGAAGGTCTGGCTATGTTTGTCTCCCTCAATGTTGAGTCGTCACCACTTCCAGTTCACGCGTTGCACAACAGCTATGTACTCGGTACCAACTGCCAAAAGCCCTGCACCGATATGCTTATCCTATCTATATTCTATCCTAGCCTAGACACAACCTAGACCGGACTGGTAGGACTGACCGGTACCGTTTCAGTTTCGGCCTCTCGGCCTCTCCCTACCCGGCTATAGGCTATAGGACCATCTATCAATCAACTTAGGCATGTAGGGCCTGTCTGTCCTAGGGGTAGACCGGGCCTGCTATTCACAGTTAGGGTAGCTGTAGGGAATTCGGTTAGTGTGGCCCTATAATTTTCCCAAATTTGCATATATATCCCTCATGAATTTCCTCACAGTCAATTGTCGAGGTTAGCCATCAGCGAAACAAAATTACGAATCTAACCTGAGACGCGACCCGACCGAGGCAAGCCCCGAGCTTTGCCCTCGGCCCAATGTACAGTCCACTGAGAATCTCTAGGCCTCATTACATGGAGGCCGCTTTCTTGTCCCTCTAGTCACCATGGATGACTATCCCATGTTTTCAATTCTGACCTTGTCTATACTTTGGGCCCCGTTGTTCCGGTTCCTCTTTCCATTTGGCTTCCAACGCACCTCTGTCAGTTACACCACCATGAGGTATGGGATGTCAACACGGTGTCGGGCGGCCCAAGCCTTACGCCGCCCTTTACTTCCTTCAAAAAGATTGCCACCGAAGGTCGGATTTCGTGCGGCGGTCCATTCCGGTGTATTTCTGTCTTGCAACCCGAGCCCACAAAGACGACTGACGAATGGCGGTTGGACGATATGGGAAAACCAGGCCTAGACTAGACTGTGGCGGAATGCGGACCGACGGGGGTGGGTTTTTCTTGGAGTCGACGGTTGTCGGATGAATTATTAATATAAGGGAAAATTTTTGAAATGCCCCTGAAGTTTGTGTTTATTTGCGGCGTGACCCTCTGACGGCCGACTTACCTTGCCGTGCCTCTCTGAGACGAATGATGTTTCCAGAAAACCCCTGGCATCGTTTGGGCCTGAAACATGTTTCATATGCCCCTACCAGTACTAGTACCAAATTTTCAGTATGCCCCTACTGGATGGCCGTTGAGAACCAGCACAAAAGTTTCCCATGTGCCCTTATTGGTACCGTCCATCTTTCCAGCGAGCCCCTGTGGCCGTTGTTGACACTCACAGTCTTTCCCCTCTGGCCCCGGGAGAGATGCTACCGGGGCATATCAGAAATTTGGCGATGAGCATGGACACACACACACACACACACACACACACATACACAACACACATATGCACACACACGCGCACACACAGACACACACACACGCACACAACACACATACACACACGCACGCGCACACACACACACACACACACACACACACACACACACACACACACATACAGACCCGCACGCGTGCATGGGCGATGACGCCAAGAAGACAGCCATCGTGATGGTTAGGAGGTCGACAATCGAGGAGGAGAGGGAGGGGTGACGACGAGAAAGTTAGAGGAGGGAAGAACGAGAGAAGAGGAGGGAAGAGGAGGAATGAGGAAAGAGGATGGAAAGGAGCAGGGAGGACAAAGACTATGACGATGACGGAGCCTGGAGGCTGGAGGCTAGAGGAGAAGAGAGGAGAGCGATGCGCATGGATGGAGGAGGAGGGAGGAGGGTGATAAGCATGGATGGAGGAGGGAGGAGGGTGATAAGCATGGATGGAGGAGGGAGGAGGGTGATAAGCATGTATGGAGGAGGAGGGAGGAGGAGCATGGACACACACTCATACACACACA
>BFEA01000728.1:213139-225687 GCA_003427395.1 Chara braunii | reverse complement strand
GAATGAATGAATGGCTGGACGTTGCCTCTTTATTTATACTTCTTCAGAGGTACCCGGGCCTTCCTCAAAACGTGTGGGCCTGGACCAAAACGTGTGGCCCAGGGAAGCTTCCAGACGTTTGGCCTTTTGGGCCAAAACGTGTGGAACCCACAGCGGGGTCCATAACCTTCCCCACGTGCAGCCCCTACCCCTGGTACTTGCTGACTGGACTGGCCTACAGGGACCTATGACCTTCTAGAGCCTACAGACTTACAGACAGACTCTAGGGCCCAGTAGACTCAGATAGAGACTTCCAGAACAGACCTTCCTAAGCCTAACGGTAACAAACCTAACTCCTAATCTACAGACCTAGGGATCGAGTCTCACACAAATTGTTGGGCCTATGTACAGGGTACAAGGTAGGTCTAGGGATCGAATCTCACTCAGCACATAGGCTCAATGTACAGGGTTTGGGCACAAGTCTAGGGACCGAATCTCAGTCAACACACAGGTTCAATGTACAGGGTTAGGGCACAGGTCAAGGGGTTGAATCTCTGTGTCTGCAATGTCGGGTCAACTGGGTGAAACCGTTTCACTCCCGCCGTCCTAGATTCGAGGTCCTCCGAGAACACTCTAGCTCCAGGTAGGACCTTTGCCCTTCTTTTCCCTTTCATAGGCGTGTACTATGCCAGGAGCGATTTCTAGCAGCTCTATTCTTGTAAACCATCGGTCGTCCTCGGGTTCCTGGTATGCGAACCTAACCTTATACTGTTTCCGTGGATGACCTCGACCTCTTGTCCTGAACACGTCCTCTTCCACGATGTGATCTATATCATATGCACCATCCATGTTTGGCGGAATCATCGACTCCTGGAAGGGAATCTGTCAGATATGGTGCAAGGTAACAACTTGGACGGATGGAAGACTGGGTGTGTGTGGAGGTGTGGTGGAATCTCTATGGTATATGACGGGCCGTCCTCTCCTCCTTTGATTTCTAGGACAGGCCATGGTCCTCTATACACAGGTAAGAGCTTCTATGAGATGTTTTCCTCTGGTGCGAACTCCTTCGACTTGACCCAGACTAGATCACCTACTTGAAATTGTGAAGGTCGGCGGTGCTTGTTAGCTTGCTCTATCATCTGGTGCTGGGCTTTTCTCAGATTGTCTATGACCTTAGCGACTTCCTGCTCGTGCTGCAACACAAACTCTCGTGTGCCGGGTGGTAGTCTCTGTATCTGGTCCCGGTTTAGTCCCTCAAACGGTCGCCTAGGCCTAAAGGACGTATGTAGCTCATTAGGAGTTCTGCAAGTAGCTAGGTGGATACTATTATTGTAGGCGCTTGGTACTTTGGGAAGCATCTCATGCCAGTTTATCTGATCAGGTCTAATACACATTCTGAGTAGCTGCTGCAAGATCTTATTCATCTGCTCTGTCTGGCTGTTCGTCTCTGGGTGTCGTCCTGATGACATCAACAACTTAGAACCATAGACTTTCATCAGATCATGTCTATTCTGACTAGTGAATCGCGTGTCCCTATCACTAACTATGGACAACGGCATGCCATGCTCGCTTACCCAGAAGTCGAAAAACTTACTAATGACTAAGTCTGTACGTGCCTCTGAAGGCAGGGGAATAAATACTGCATACTTGCTAAATCTATCTACTATGACCAGACTCGAGTCTTGTCGTGCCTACTTTTGACCCCAGTATCCATGAAGTCAATGGAAACTGAATCTCCGGGTCCTAATGGAATAGGCAAGGGTCTAAGAAGACCTAGAGGGGCTCTGGTTGTAGTCTTATTACGTTGACACACCTTGCAGCTGCACACATACTCTATGCAGTCTACTTTTATTCCTGGCCACGTGTATGACATCATCAGGTTAGCTAAGGTATTCTGCCATCCGAAGTGCCCTTCCGTATCGTGGCATTCCCCTAGAATCAGGCTACGGATTTCTTCATTATTGGGGACACATAGTCTATCGGTGACGTTGGTCTTCTCGAACAATAGCCCGTTCGTGGTTCGGTAGTGTGGCTCACTATCTGGGGCTTCCTTTACTCTCTTCAGCAGCTCATTGTAGATCGAGTCTTGTGCACAGACATCTCTTACTTTCTGCTGTAGATCGGCCCCTATGTCTAGATAGTGCAGTATCGCGCCGAAGTAATCAGCTCTCCTACTCAGAGCATCGGCTACCACGTTATACTTTCCTTTTACAGGCTTGAACTCAAAGTCAAATTGGTCTATCTCAGCAGGCCATCTAGTCAACTTGGGTGTCATCTTCGCCTATGTCTTTAGCCATCGAAGAGTCTCGTGATCAGAATATACCTTGAAGTGCCTCCCAAGGAGGTAGTGCTTCCAGTGATCTTAGGCCTGCCTGAAAGCGTAGAGTTCCCTTTCGTATGTCGATGCTGCGACTTTCTTTGAGGGCAGCCTGGCGGACATTAAATCTACGGGTCTATAACCGTTGCCGTCATCTTGCTGTAGGACAACACCTATGTCGTACTGACTAGCGTCTGTAGTGACAACAAATGGCAGTGACGGGTCTACAACTTTAAGGACAGGGTACTATATTAGAGCCCTCTTTAATTTCTTTAAGGTTGACGTACAATCCTGGTCCCACTTCCAGATGGTATTTTTCTTCAACAACCTACGAAGGGCAGCAGCGATCGTGGAGAAGTTCCTGACGAACTTCCTATGGTAGTTAGCTAGTCCTAAGAATGAGCGCAACTCTATCAGCATCTTAGGAGTTGGCCAATCTCTAATGCATGCAATCTTGTTGTTCTCAGGCCAAACGTCGTCGCCGTCTAGTACATGCCCTAGGTAAAGGACCTCTGTCTTGGCCCATTCGCACTTCTTCGAGTTAATCTTCAAGTTAGACTCTCTCAACTTGCTTAGAATCTGTCGTAGATGGCCCTCATGTTCCTCGAGGGTCTTGCTGAACACTAAGATGTCGTCCAAATAAACTACGATGAATCTATATAACCACGGTCTAAACAAGTCGTTCATGCTGCGTTGAAACGTAGCCGGTGCATTAGTAAGTCCAAACGGCATCACTACGAACTCGTAATGCCCATACCTTGTTCTGAACGCCATCTTGTACCGATCGTCAGAATGCACCTCTATCTAATGGTACCCCGATTTCAGATCTATCTTTGAGTAGTACCTGCATCCCTGCACGCGATCTAGCAGGTCATCTATACGCGGCAATGGCTCTGCATTCTTAATGGTGATGGCGTTCAGCCCCTTGTAGTCTATACACATGCGTAATTCTCCCTCTTTCCTTGGGACAAACAGAACAGGTGCGCCAAACGGTGACGAGCTAGGTCTGATCCATCCTTTCTCTAGGAGCTCATCTAACTGTCTGCGAAGCTCCTCTAACTCCTTAGGAGACATCCTATAGACTGCCCCCTTAGGCGTTCTACTGCCAGGTTCTATCTCTATACGGTGTTGGATCGGTCTGGGCACTACTCCTGAAGGTGCTTCAGATAAGTCCTTGTACTCTTCCAGCAGACTGGCTATAGTAGGATGGATCTTCTCCTCTTCCTTGGGTTTGTCAGAAATCAGCCTAACATAGGCTACAAACACCTACTCTTCGAGCTGCTCCTTTCACACAAGTCTGGCGAATGTTGGAGCGCTGAGGCAGCGATTGGCGAGGGGATTATCTACCCCGGACACATGGAACACGCGGACCTTCTTGACTTCGCTTGATGCACTAGGGAGCCTACCTCGTGCTCTCTAAGGTGCAGTGTGGCTCCTGCTGCCTCTCCCCAATCTGTGCCTAGGACAATGTCGAAAGGGAGACTCTCTTCTACGAGGAGGGTCAAGGAGTGCAGTACCTTCTCTACCTTCCCATCTTTCTCGAGGCGAAAGTAGGCGTGGACCCCCTCAACGTACTCTTCAACGCGCATCCTACTGCTGTCGACAAGGATACTGACTACAAGTTCCTCTAATCGTCGTACTTTCAGATTAAGCTTCAACTTCTTCAGCACTCGATGACTAATATAACTCCTCGTCGCCCCACTGTCTATCAGAGCTCCTACTCTAGCTCTAAATATCTCTACATCTGCGAGGATCAGCTGTCCCTTACTATCCTTCTTCATCTTGGCCTAGGCTTGCCTCCTCTCTCTCAACTCCTCAGCTAAGCCTGTGAGGGAAGCGTCTAGAGAGACCCTAACACAAGCAGTCTCTGGACAACCTACTAGACGCCGGCCTGCAACCTCTGCCATGGAGATATGTGGAGTGGGAGACTCTACTTCGCGGGCACGCTCAAATCCACATACTCCTAGGATAGGGGCAGCTGCGACCCCTTCCGGCGGCTGTCTTTTGCTGCCCCAGTCGCAGCATGGTCCCTATACTTAGGACAAAATTTTATAATATGGCCTGGGTCCCCGCAGAATACACACTGAGAGCTATTGATGCGTTCTTGCCATACTTTTTGCTCTATGCCCAGATCATCCCAGGGTCAGCCCTCGGGCCGGCCTGGGTGCCACCATCCTTGTCTGGGAGGTGACATACTAAAACGCGGACGGTTAGACGGGGGACCTCCCCTTCCTCCCGCTTGGCGGTTGCCATTGCCGCCAACCCCCTGGCCACCCTGTCCTCGGCCACCCAGGGCCTGGCCATTCTGGCCGGACCTTTGTCCTCCTTGCGGCCTCCCTCCGGCCACGACAACAGCGTAGGTTCTCCCCTGACCAGCGCTGCTGTCATGCTCCTCTAGTCCCCACTCAATGGCAGAGTAGGGATCCTCCATTGTTAGTATAAGACTATCTTTGGCCTTGATTTGGCCGGAGATGGTGCGTCCCTTCCACGTTTTTCCCTTTGACAAGTCCTTGTGCCAGAACGTGGTAACTGGCGATGCTTGGGCGGCAAATGCTACTGCCTCCCGACTAAGAGTATCATAAGTCATGCCCTGCTGATTCTTCTTCTCGAAGAAGTGTCCATGAATATTCTCAGGCAGGGCACGGTAGAAGAGGTTAAGGAGCTGGACGTCGGTCACTCCATGCCCATGGACCACAAACAATTCGTCCATAGCGGACTTAAGCGCATGCACACTCCTGCACTGGCGAGTGTGTATCATTTGGAGCTTGTCGGAGGCTTTAAGCCCCCGTGTCACATCAGAAAACCTTTCCCTGACTGATTTCAGAAACTTAGAGAGGGGCGTTAGTCGAGAATATGTGACCATATCGTTATCACAGTTTGCAGCGCGGGCTAGCGACCTAGCAAAGCTGGTCGCCTCATCTCGAAGAGCCTCGAAGGCCACCAAAACGTGGTCCTCAGGCGTGACTCCCTGTAAATAGAGATAGGAGTGCACGTTGGCCTCCCAATTATCAAAGTCTTCCCCCTTCTTTCCACTGAAGGGTTCAGGGAAACAAACCTTGACTTTCTCACGGCGTGGTGGGGCCGGCTCCTCTTCCTTAGGAGTCGCTAACTTGGCGCCTTCAATGGCGCCCGTGCAGAACTCTTTTGTCTTACTAATTGCCAGGTGGACCTGGTCCACCGTGTACTTCATCATATCACGCGCAAAATCTTTAAACCCAACACGTATCACATGTATCTTTACTTCTAAGTTGCAGATGTACTGTGTCTGCTCATGATGTGCAATTAGTAAAGATTCCACACTCTGGGTCAGGGTATTGAGTTTAGTGGCTACCTCCGTCTCTTCCCTGATCTTCTCCATCCTAGTCTCCGCCGCCTTTAGATCTTTTTCTGCCCTTTCTGCCGCTTCCAGACGCCTAACTCTTTCTTGAGATAGGCACCACTTCCATGCCCTCTGCTGCTCCTCCTCTTTCGCCTTTCTCCTCACTAGGTCCCTTTTTGCCTCTAAGTCTCTCCTCGCCGCCTCTCTCTCTCTGCTTGGGGTATGACCAACTTGGCCTCCCTATCTTCTCCCAGCTCCAAATGTGCGGTCCATTCTTGTGTGGTCTTTTCAATCTCCTCCTCCTTGCTTGTGCTGATTCCACCTCTTCTTCTTTCCAACGCTACTTCGTCTTCCACCTGATTTTCTTCTTCTTCTTCTTTCTCCACCTCCGCTTGTATGGCTGCCATCTTCTCCTCCTGTTCCTTTGTCCATTTCTTAAACTCTTCCTCCATCTGCCTCTTCTTTGCCTCTTGCTCCTCCAGCAGGGCCAGCATCTTGGCCTGCTTTATCAGTTCCCTCTTCTCCATTCTCTCCTTCCTCTCTCGCAAGATAGCGGCAGCTTTCTCCTCTTGCTCCTTGCTGTAGGGGGTGGTACTAGTTCCAGACCTGAGGTCCACCATGGTGACGGTGCACAATCAACAACAATTCCGCGCCTCAACACGTAAACCAAACAGGTTAACTTCTATCGAGGGGTCTTGACTCACAACTCGGGCTAAACTTATGGTTCTATGACCACAATCACAGAGTCCTACTGACCTGGACAGATCTGACAGGGAGATACGACTGACTGACTTTGACAGACTTGACGTCAGCAAAGACCAAGGTGAAGGTGCGCATCCACCGGGTAAGGGGATAGGCCAGGGCTTGGAGAGATGGTACCGGTAATCTTCTCGCTCCAGCTGGGTCGACGCTCCGGTCAACGGTCTTGGTCAACTCGCTGGTCAACGCTCCTGGTCAACATCGTGGTCAACTTCGGTCAATGCATGGTCAATGCTCTTGGTCAACCCTTGGTCAACACCCGGTCAACGTTGGTCAACTCTCGGTCAAAGTTGATCAACTCGCGGTCAACGTTGGTCAACTCTCCTGGTCAACCTTCCAACCTTCCGGCTATGGTGGACCTTCTTCTTCGTCAAAACCTTCGTCTTCTTCTCTTCGGCTATGGCTGACTTTGTCTCCCTCTTCGTCACTTTCTTTTTCTTTCTCTCTGCGTCTCTCTCTTTCTTCCTGCTGGTCGTCTCCTTTCCCGAGCTTGGCAGCTATGGCTGCCGTCCCCCCTTCTCTCTCTTCCTCTCTCTGCCGAGCTCCGGCTATGGCGGCTTCTTCCTTCTTCTTCGCTTGCTGCAGCTCCACCAGCATGGACAACGGGTACCAGCTCTGATACCAATGCAATCAGACTCGACTCTGGACTTGCTCACAACATGCACACATGAGAACCGGTGGCAAACCAAACTTGGGAACTTAGAATCAACAACGAACTTGCTCTTAAACTCTGTTCAGAACAACTGTACAACTTGCGGCTATGGCCGCCGAACACTCTCTACCACCAGCCTCACTCTTCCTCACCCTCACATGCACGCACGTACGAGGATCACCCTGAATGTCCATGCTGCACAGACACACACACACTGTACACCCTGTCTGCAGCAACAGCTGGGCGGCTATGGCCGCCGTCGTCTTCCTCCTCCTAGCTATGGCCGCCAGTGTCTCTCTCCCGCTGGTTCGCTATGGTCGCTGTCTTCTTCACAGCCCACTTCTTCTCCGGGCACCTGCAGTCCTCCACACACAAGATACTAAGGCAGCTCGTCCGCATGGCACACAGTCGAATGAATGAATGGCTGGACGCTGCCTCTTTATTTATACTTCTTCGGAGGTACCCGGGCCTGCCTCAAAACGTGTGGGCCTGGACCAAAACGTGTGGCCCAGGGAAGCTTCCAGACGTTTGGCTTTCTGGGCCAAAACGTGTGGAACCCACCGCGGGGTCCATAACCTTCCCCACGTGCAGCCCCTACCCCTGCTACTTGCTCACTGGACTGGCCTACAGGCACCTACGACCTTCTAGAGCCTACAGACTTACAGACAGACTCTAGGCATCAGTAGACTCAGATAGAGACTTCTAGAACAGACCTTCCTAAGCCTAACGGTAACAAACCTAACTCCTAATCTACAGACCTAGGGATCGAGTCTCACACAGATTGTTGGGCCTATGTACAGGGTACACGGTAGGTCTAGGGATCGAATCTCACTCAGCACACAGGTTCAATGTACAGGGTTAGGCCACAGGTCTAGGAGTCGAATCTCTGTGTCTGCAATGCCGGGTCAACCGGGTGGGACCTTTTGAGAGAGAGAGAGAGAGAGAGAGAGAGAGAGAGAGAGAGAGAGAGAGAGAGAGAGAGAGAGAGAGAGAGGTGCTGCCAGCCATTTTGCCCCGGCGGCCAAACCCCGAAAGTTATGGCAGCATGTGAGCGCCAGTTCTTTTGACTCTTCCCTTGCTGAGACTGGAAACGCCCACTGCGCCAAGAAGAAACAAACTGCCAAGGGCCTCCTTTTGGCTGACACTGCCAGCTATTGTGCTCTGGTATGTGGACCCCAGAAACTTGCGGCACGAGCCCGGCCGCATGGGAGAAAAATGGGTGGGAAACGTGGTTTAAAACAGTGTATCAATGTATCATACCTCTCTCGGCCTTTTGGCTAAGATCAGGTGTAGTTTCTGTTCTGATCAGTTTAATATCTGAAAACAGTGTATCATACATGGCAAGATGTGTACCACTGTTCACGTGTTAAGAACCCTTCCATCATGCAGTTCTTCATGGAATACTTAGTACCATTTCCCTCCCGTTCGCTTCTCTCCTCTTCCTTTTCTCTCTTTTTCTCAACTTCTTTGCCATATGTATGTCACTTCTGGTTTTCTCATTTGTTCTTCTTATTCTCTCCTTCCTGTCCTCCACTCCCCTTTTCTATTTTCTCTTGTCTTTTTTTCTTTTGGGGGGGGGAAGGGGGGGGGGTGGCTGCAGAGGGTGGTACGGGATGGACAACAGGGGGACAGCCAGGGGAACGTGGCCAGGGGATATCATCTCTCTTTTAATGAATGGACAAAGATTGACCCGTCAATCCCACTCTGACCCCCTCAGAATTCCTGGAACCCTCCCACCTCTTCCTCCCACCGGGCCCTGGCCTGGTAGGTCTGCAATGGTATGGCGAGGAGTGAGCCCCAACAGTATACTGTCTGCTTGGGCACATGTTAATCAGGCGGTGGCCCAAAGGGCGACTGAAGAGGCAGAGAGAAGCCAAGCTCTCATCTTTGGGGCGACAGATGAGGCAGACAGTAGCCAAGTTCTCATATTTTCCAGCCTTTCCCAATCCTATCCAGCCCTATCATATAAAGTCCCTATCTCAGTCCTCATCTTTTTCCAAACTTATCAGTTCAAGTCCGTTTCTCAATTCTGTATAAGGGACACTGAACCCTACTTCCAGCAGGTGCTGCTTCCCACCAATAGATTGGAGCGTCCGAGCCTGGGCTACTGGTAGAAGCTGCTCGTACCACTTCCTCTAGCAGCCACGCCCCGATCTTAAACAAAAACAAAAAAAAGAAAAAAAAGTCTTTTCTTTCCGTTTTTGTAAACATCAGCTTGGGCAGATGGTCTTCTTCCTAGAGGTTGGCACTGGCCTCGGGGGCGCGGCGCGGCCGGGAGCGCTGCGCCCCCTCAGTACGATTTTGTCGGTGCGCCACGGAGATTTCAGGCGGCGTCCCTCCCGCGCGTGGCGATGAGCGGCAATGGGGAGAAGGAACAAGCAGCGAGGAGCGGGGGATGAGGGCGGGGTGACGACAGGATGAGATGGAGGGTGATGAGGTAGGAGGCAGGGGCAGGTGGAGGCGCCTCGTGGGGTTCGCGACTCATCGGTGCGGCTCGTCAGTGTGATTTGAGAATATTCAGGTGAAGTGGCGGGTGAAAGTGGGAGGCGAGAGATGGCAGGGAGGGCTAGTTTTTGGTGATGGTTCTAACGGCGGGCTTCTACGAGAGATGGCAGCGGGCTTCTACGAGAGATGGCGGACTGCCACCATGGATGTTCCCCTTTTCTCCGGACTACCAGCAAGGGGTCGTCGACAGGCTCGGCGATTTGGGCTCGCTACGTGGCTATGTTGAGGCAAGTGTTGGCCACGGTCCGACAATCTTCATCGCTCAGCTTTCTGGGTAGATGCGGTGCAGGCCGCAAGCAGCTGAGATGCTTCTGAAGCCGATGAAGGAGGAAGTGAAGGTTGGGAGAGAAAGAGGACATGACATGAGTGGGATTAGGGTTGGAGAGGGCATGACATGTGTGGGATTAGGGTTGGAAAGGAATTATTATGAAGATCATCTGATTACAAGTTTTTTAAGTTCCGTTTTGTTTTTGCATGATTTCTTACTGATGATTGTACTTTGTCTGATCGTAGGAGTTTTCTCGATGCTGTTGATCATAGGTGTTTTCTGGATGTAGTTGATCCTTGATTGAAATCTGTTTTTTCTGATTCCAAGCCAGATTTCTAATCTGAAAATAGTAGTATGATCTAGGTAGGATTTCTTAATAATTCTGAGCAGTATTCCTAATCCAGAATTCGTAATTCAGAGTTTTGCTCTGATCCCAACGAAGGATTACTCCCAATGATTGATTTCTTAATTGTACCCTTCTGATCGGTTTTCCAAATCCTGGGATTTGAAAATCAGGGTCGAAAGTCCGTTTGGACATCTTTAGTTGTGAATCTCAATACTATATTTCTACCTTTTGATGTCGGAAGGTTGTGGTTCTAATATTGTGTTCTGATTTAATTTCTGATTGTCTGATTTCCTAAAGGTACGTTTCCGAAGTAATTTTCCGTCCAAGAAAATCTGTGACCTCGTCGTTAATTAGTTTCTCCACGATACTTGATTCGATATTTGATGCTATATGTTTGAGGTCATACTCGAATCTCTGGCTGTGATAGTGTGGGATTTTGGGCTCATAGGTGGCGATTGAACTCTCTCCTTCAGGGTTGGAGCCCCTCCCTGCGAGGGTTATGCAAGGTGGGAGGTGTGATCCTTGAGAGGGTAGGGGCGGTTTGTGGGTTTGTTCTCTTTTGGGCCAGGCTGATCAGCCAAGGCGGTTGGGAGAGAGGACAAAGGGACGATGCTGATTTCAGCGAGGTGAGAGGCTGAGAGGTGTCTCACCTGGAGGGGGTAGGACATGAGGAAAGGGTGATCTTCGGCTCTACGGGGGCATACTCTAGGGGGTATTGTGTGCTGCTGAGGGGGCAGGAGTGATTTAGGGGGCTTCTCTGAGCTGGGGCTGGAAGGTGAGGGGGCACCTTCCAGTGGAGGCAGTGAAAGGGCAGGAGGTCGTTTTTGAGGGGGAGGAGAAAACCGATCGGTTTCTTGTGAAGCATCTTACATCCAGCAGAGACGTGAATTAGGCGTGGGAATTTTCATGAGGAGGGAAGAAGTTCCCTCCCATCTTCTCTTCTCGTGGGATTAATATGCCTTATATGACCACGACATAAAAATAAAATAAAAAAAAATTGTCATAATCTTGATGCTGGTTGCAGTGGACCGCGTTTGCTGTGATGGTTGGAAATAATGCACTCTGTGGCGAAGGGGCTAGCCAATAGGGTGGAAATAGGGCACAGCAGCGGTGGAGATGGTGGCTCTACCGCCGTAAGTCTTGCCGGAGTAGGGTTGAGAAGGTTTTTTGGCTGATGACTGCAGCCAGTGCTTATTCTCATTAGAAGAACTAAAATCTGTTTTCAGACATTGTCTCAGCCGAAGCCGGGCAATGGCCCCGGTATCTCAAAAAAGAGTTTGGGGAGAGCGGGAGAAGGAGAGGGTGGGATATCATGCGTCCTGGTAGGATGGGAATAGGGTGCAACAGCAGCGGAGATGGTGGCTCTGCTGCAGTAAGTCTTGCCGGAGTGGGGATAGGGGATTGACTGGGGGTGTCTGAGTCTTTTCTTGAATCATACACATGTCTTGTTTTGTCTCTCAAAGAGGTGAGGGGGACAAGTAGATGGCTGGATAACAAGCGTCCTACTAGTAAAGGGGTTAGCTCGTAGGACGGAAATAGGGCACAGCAACAGCGGAGATGGTGGCTCTGCTGCAGTAAGTCTTGCCGGAGTGCGGTAAAGAGGTTTGATGGGGGGGGTTGAGTCGTTTTTCTGAATTTTTTCTGAAGTTCGATGCAGTAACTTGCTTTGCCAAGGGGGTCTTAAGCGGAATCCTAGCAACTTGTCTTAGACGGCTCCATTGCTGATATACTTAGTGATCTGCGGCTGTTCGAAGCCAGAACGACGCTGGCTGGAGCTGGGGTGTTGCCCTGTAACCCGCTGATGCAGGAGTGTGAGGCCTGGTAGAGAGATCTGGGGATGCTTTGGGGTGGGCATTCCAAGGGACAACCAAGGGTTGCTGCTGGGACGACGCTGGCCGGAGCTGGGGTGAGTCGTTTTGCCCCGTAACCCAGCAGGGTGGGGGTGTGAGGCCTGGAAGAGCCTGGCAGGGAGTAAGACAGGTTTGGAGAGTTTTAGAAAGGTTGCTAGGGATACACAGGGTTTTGAGCATTTGTAGGACCTCTGAAGGTTTGGCATAGTAATTTTCTCACTCATTCAAAATTTTTCTATAGGTTTGGCATAGTAATTTTCTCACTCATTCAAAATTTTTCTATCTTCTCAGCCTTTGATAGTTCTTAATAGTTCTCAGACTCTTGAATTTCTTCAATGGTTCTCAATAGTTCTCAGATTGATTCTTAGCCGAAGCCGGGTAATGGCCCCAGTATCTCAAATGATTTGTGTAACTCTATATGGGACGCTGGGCCCGGTTCCCAGCACGTGCTGCTCCCCATGAATAGATTGGAGCATTTGTTTCAAAAAAAAAAACAAAAAAAAAACACGTGCTGCTCCCCATGAATAGATTGGAGCATTTGTTTCAAAAAAAA